>CM025855.1:3210650-3223781 GCA_003952965.2 Morella rubra | reverse complement strand
ACGCCCTTATTCTGGAGAAACTTTACTTTTAACTACAAATAATGAATTTTCAAATATTACAATACCACGAATGATAAAATGGGATGATATTATATTACCAGATGATTGGAAATTACCATTAATCACCCTCCACCTAAAAAAGAAAATAAAGCTATTGAATATTTTACACAACATACAGATGGTTCAGTTACATTATCTTTTCAAAAAGATAATAAATAATTTAGCGATCATTTTCAAATCATTTTCATCACTACCTTCAAGTAGATTCCAATCTGCATTCTCTCATTTAAATCCTTCTACATCAAGAAATTCTACATCCAGTGAAATACCAATAGAATCTCATATACCAGAAACAATATATACAGATAATAATGTACAATTTCCTCGATACGAACATCAATCTTCCCCTTCAGAACCACCCATCAAAACTTCACCTACACAATCAGAAATATTCACATTACAAAGAAATAATACTATACATGTATTACAAAAAGAATATAGTATAAATAAAAAACTACTTCAAGAAGATTTTAATGCATTACATAACATGACAAAAAGATTATGGTTTTTAACAACATACACTTCAGAGGAACAAGCTTTAATCAGACAACAATATTACCAACATATGGAAAATATTCATCAAGATATATATTTTTTTCAATGGCTTGAGCAGAATAATCATACATTAAATGTTATTACAAAAACAATACCCTGGTTAACAACTAATAGTCAAAAAATTTATGAATATTATCCTCCTACAACAACTATAAGTATAGATCATCAATCAAAACAATATTTTGCTACTCCTTATAAAACTAATGCTTTAAATAATAATGACAAAAATTTTGATAACATAATACAACAGAATAATTATACTAATACATATATACAACAAATTGGTAAACATTTACAATCTATTGAAAATTATCTACAACCAAAACCTCCAGAATCAAATCAAGAAGTTCCTATGTTTATACCACCTACAAATATACCTAGATTATCAACTCCTCATGAGCAAACATTAGATACAATAAATGAAATGTTATCAAAATTATCTTTAACTGATAAAACACAAAAAGATAAAAATAAAGCCTCTTCTTCACAATTAGCAGTATTAAATCAAACTGAAACAGAAACATCAACGGAAGAAGAAGAATATGAAGAAGATGAAGAAGATTACAATATAACAGCATTAGAACACCAATTTATATATATATATATATTAAATATTAATATTTGAAACTTTAAGTGTTGCTGATATCAAAGATGCACTTTCGGACACCTTTTTAACCGAAGTTGTCAAAGATCAACGACCTTTTGATTAGGAAACAATGTAAAATCTCAGGTGGTGGGATTGCGTTGTTGATTATGGAATAATTGTTCCTCTTATTTAGTGCCCCCGTGTACTTGCCAAAAAAAAAGTAATAAAAACGGTGTTGAGTCTTAAAATTTTGAAGCGTTGGAGTTAGTGAAAAAGTAAAAAGTAAAAAGAGAGATTTATTCATTATATTTATTTACAGTGAAAATTGATGTTTTGATAAGAAGAGAAAATTTTTTATAATTATTTTACGGAATAAATATAAAATTGGTTCCTGTGCTATATGCAAGAATCGATTTGGTCCCCTGATATGAAAAGCATAAATTTAGTTTATGTGATCCCTCCTTTGTTTGTCGTACGTCCCTCCTCCTCATTTCGTTGGCTCACTTGATGGAATTTACTCCTCGTCAGCCCTCTTCGTCATGCCATCTCTCTAGGTCAACTCAAAACCCCTTTTCTCACCGTCCAAATAAGTGAGTCCCTCTGCAACTAGATTTCTTCGCACTTTTGTAGTCCCTCTGCTCATCTTCAACCATGAAATTTTTGTTTTCACTCCTTGAACTTCTTCCATCTTCAACTCATGGCATGTCGTGAGAATTTTTACACTCCTTTTGTGAAGCCTAAGAGCTTCCCGAGAGCAAGAGGAACAAACCCCACGAGTTTTCCATTGGGAACGGTGAGTGAGACAACCTTTTCTTCTCTGCATGTAACTCCAATCCACGAACATGGACTTATGTCGGAAGCGTTCCAGTTATTCAAATGACCATTTGTGCTATCTTTTATGGATTGTTTAAATGAAAAAAGATCAAGACCTTCCTCATCTACTGAACCCACACTACCAAAATAATTGCATATAAGGAAAGCCAAGAAAATTATTTGGAGTAAACTCATAGTTAGCTCCTTATATTGGACAAAAATCAAGTTGTACCCTATTTTTCAATCTAACAATTTGAGACCCATAACTTTCAAAACATATCAAATAGAAAAATACGAAAAATGACCAAAATACTCCTCCAAAATAAAATTACTAAAAAATAAAAAAAAATACTATTTTTTTTAAAAAATAATATTTTAAATAAAACTATTGAAACTCTATTTCAATAATCTATTTATTTTTAATTTATTTCTTAAATTTATATTATTTATATTTATTTTTAAAAATTTAGCTTTGGAGGGACATTTCGATCATTTTGCACGATTTTCCATCAGACTTAACGCTTGATTTAGACGGGGGCTGAATTTAATAGATTTTAAAAAGTTATGGATCTCAAATTGTGAGATTGAAAAATAAGAGTAGCAACTTGATTTTTACTCAAACATAAGGGACTAACTATAAATTTACCCCACATTATTTGTAAAACCATCTTTCGGGAGAGTGACTCTTGAAGGCAATAATATCACTACAAAATTCTTGCAGCGGCAAGAGGACACATCGCTACAAGCACCAAAAGCATCGTTACGGTAGATCGGCGACAACAAAATTTCGTCGAAGCTTGGTCGCTTATATCGCGTCGCTATACCTCTCCAGCCACATTTTTTTGTTCGTCGCTCCAGTAGAATAATTTGCAACTTGGACCACGTCGCTCTAAAGCTTGCTTAGGTGTCGCTGCTAGTCCTTCCTCCCTCCTTTTTTTTATTTTTTTATTTTTTATTTTATTTTTATATCAAAGTCACCCTACCCAAACGGGCAAAGGCAACGCATATTATTACCAAACCAGAAAAGGAGAGTACAAACAGGACAACACAATAAAATTAAGGGGGATCCACTACAACAAATTTACTCTTTAGCGACCACCTTTTCAACAGCGAAACTAATTTCGTCGTTAAATATACCTCTTTAGCGACAAAATTATTTGCTTTGTCGCTAAAGAGTTAAAAAATTTGTTTTTAGTGACAATATCAATTTCGTTGCTAAAATACTTCTTTAGCGACGAATTTATTAGCGACAAAACCAATTTCGTCACTAAAAATGCTATGTAGTGACAAAAATATTGGTTCGTTACTAAAAAGTTAAAACACGTGTGTTTTAGCTACGAATATCAACTTTCTTGCTAAAAATACTCTTCTGCGACAATATTATTTCGTCGCTAATGAGTAAAACACATGTTTTTAGTGACAAATGTTAAGTTTGTCACTAAAAATAGCTATTTAGCAACAAAAATATGGTTCGTTGCTAAAAGTTATCTTCTGCAACGATATTGTTTCGTTGTTAAAGAGTGACATGTATGTTTTTAGCGACCAATATTAAGTTAGTCGCTAAAAATACCTCTTTAGTGACAAAAATATTAATTCGTTGCTAGAGTTAAAACACACTTGTAGTACTAAGAGAAATAATGTGTAAATTATGTCAATCTAATTATAATGGTTAGCGTTTGATTTCAAACTTTGAATTTAAACAAATAGAATTTAATTTAAACAAATAAAAATTTGAAGGTGGTTACAAAATTTGTTATCACCGTTGTTTATATTTGTTTGTTTAATTTCCTTTTTCTTAGTAGGAGTGATTTAATTTGTTGTTCGGCTATATTATTAAGTCACTTTGAAATAAAAAAACCATGGCTTTTAATTTCAAACTTTGAATTTAAACAAATAGAAATTTAAAGGTGATTGAAAAATTTGAAGGAAGTTACAGAAATTTTTAATAAAAAGATAAATTAAGTATTTAAATTATGTTTGATATTTGAAATTTAAAATATTCTCTATAGATTTGAAATTTGAATTTAACTCATTTAAATAGTTGAATCCGTATCTTTGATATAGTCAAATTTGAAAGATTTTATTGATTTTCAGTTTTTATTTAAATTTAAATGTTTAAAGTTTTAAAGGGAGAATTTTAAAATTTGAAACTATATTCATCTGTTTGAAATTTAAAAATAAGATGGATTTAAAATTGGAAACATTTGTTTTTAAAATTTATGCATTGCTCGTGAGTTTTAAGTTACACGATGGTTTTATTTTATTTTATTTTATTTTTCAAATTTCTATTTGTGAGATTTAGAAGCAAAGACCGTGACTTTAAATTGCTATTTAGTTTTAGTTTTTCCAAATCACACTTTCACGTCATCAAGAGGGGAAAAAAAAAAAAAAAGAGTTTTCTTGCTTTCAACAATCTAGACGAATTTTCTTGAAGCAAAGTCAGGTATTTCGAATTTCTTTAGATTTTCTTCGTATTATTTTTATCAAAATTTTATGAGAAATCAAACCATAGGATGTTTATATCTAGCCGTAATTATTTCAAGATTTTAGAAATAGTTTTAATGGGTTCCTAGAGTAATTAAAATTTTGAGTTCAAGATTTGTTCAAGAAAATTTACGTTCTTGATCTAAGTAGTAGATCGAATTTTATTGTTACAGGTATATTCCACTATGGATAAGAGTTGGATGCGTTCTACAAATAGAATCAAGGATAAAGCATATACAGAAGGGGTCAAAAGATTTATATGTTTGGCACGTAATCAAGTTGACAAGGGAAATCGGGTGAGGTGCCCTTGTAGGGGTTGTTTAAATCGATACTATAAACCTGTAAGCGAGGTTGAAGATCATCTATTCATAAAAGGGATTGATCCTAATTATACGGAGTGGATATTTCATGGGGAGGAGGAAAGATCTCATTCATCTAATGAAATTGGTGGTTCTGATGATGAGCGTCAGTATGGATACATTGATGATATGGATGAGTTGTTAGATGATGTTGCTATGGGTACTTTTATGAATGCTGATGAAGGAGAACCGTTTACCAACCGAGAGCAACTGAATTTTCAGAATTTGTGGGAGGACGCTCGGCGTCCACTTTATCCGAATTGTGAGAAATTCTCCAAGTTGTCTTTCATTGTGAAGTTGTTGCACATAAAGATTATTAATAATTGGAGTATCAAGTCGTTCGATATGTTACTTAATTTGTTGAGAACTGCATGGCCTAATGCATCGTTACCAGTGTCACATTACGAGGCCAGACAATTGAGAAAGGGCTGGGCTTTGATTATGAGAAGATACACACATGCAAAAATGATTGCATTCTTTTTTGGAAGGAGCATGCAAACACACAAGAATGTCCTGTATGTAAATGTTCCAGGTGGAATCCTAACTCAAGAAAAAACAAGAATGTCCCACAGAAGCTTCTCCGATATTTTCCTCTGAGACCAAGGTTACAAAGATTATTTATGTCACGGACAATAGCTGCAGAGATGAGTTGGCACAAAGAAAGGCAAGTTGTTGATGACAATGTAATGCAACATCCTTCAGATTCTCTTGAATGGAAAGATTTTGATAAGAATCATCAGTGGTTTGCAAGTGACCCTCGAAATGTTCGACTTGGACTAGCAAGTGATGGTTTTAACCCATTTGGCATTATGAGTACATCTTACAGCATGTGGCCAGTTATTCTTATATATATACCTCCCCCCTTGGAAGTGCATGAAAGACCCATATATGATGATGACTCTACTTATTCCTGGACCCAAGGCACCTGGAAATGATATTGATGTGTATTTAAGGCCATTGGTGGATGAGCTAAATGAATTATGGAAGAATGGAGTGGATACATTTGATGCCTCTACTGCACAGACGTTCCGAATGCATGCAGCGTTGTTGTGGACTATAAATGACTTTCCAGCCTATGAAAATCTTTCAGGGTGGAGCACTAAAGGCAAGCTAGCGTGTCCAGATTGTAATGCAGATACAGATTTCTTGTGGTTAAAGCATGGACAAAAACACTGTTATATGGGTCACCGTCGTTTCTTGCCACTGGGCCATAGTTGGCGAAAGAAGAAGCGTGAATTTAATGGCAATGTTGAGCGTAGAATTGCCCCAGAACCCTAACTGGTTATGATGTTTTAGAGCAATTAGGGAATATAAGAGATGTGGTTTTTGGAAAATTTTCTGCTACAAGAAAAAGGAAACGTATGACTGAAGAGTTGAATTGGACTAAAAAGAGTATTTTCTTTGAGCTTCCATATTGGGTAACTTTGAAACTCAGAACATAACCTCGATGTCATGCATATCGAAAAAATATTTGTGATAATGTGTTGGGAACATTGTTGGGTATTGAAGGAAAAACGAAAGATACAGTCAAATCCCGAAAAGATTTGGAGAAAATGGGTCTCAAGCCAGAGCTACACTTACAAAATGGTGAAGGTAAATCTTTCATGCCTGCTCAATGCTCACACTATCAAAGAGATGAGAAGAAAAATTTCTTAGCTTGGTTGAAAGCTGTGAAGTTCCCTAATAATTACGCTTCAAATATTTCTAGGTGTGTGAATGTCGATGAGGGTAAAATCATTGGATTGAAGAGCCATGATTGTCACATATTGTTACAACCACTTACTCCCAAGAAAAGAGGGTATCTAAGAAAAGATATAATATAGCATTGGTAGAGCTCGGTTCATTTTTCAAGGACTTATGTTCGCGTACGTTAAAGCATAGAAGTACTAGAGAAATTAGAGCTTGATATTGTTACCATACTTTGTAAGCTTGAGATGATTTTTCCACCAGCATTCTTTGACATCATGGTACATTTAGCTATACATTTACCACGTGAGGCATTGCTTGGCGGACCTGTGCAATATCGTTGGATGTATCCTGTTGAAAGGTTTCTTGGTCCGTTAAAGCGATATGTTAAAAACAAATCAAGACCAGAAGGTTCAATAGGTGAGGCATATATTGATGTTGAGTGCCTAACTTTTTGCTCCTTATACCTTTGTGGTGTTGAGACAAGATTTGACCGTGATGAACAAAATACTAATAAGAGCCCTATGGGTGCTGCTCCAAGTTTATCCGTATTCTCTCATGATATCCGTCTTTGGGAGCATTTACATCTCGTCAATTGGAATCTCATCTTTTTTTCAAGGCCCAATGGTATGTGCTCAACAACTGCACTGAAGTAGCTAGTTATTTACGGTAAGTTATCCATAAGTTATCCATGTAGCTTATATGTTCTACTTTAAGTAGCTAACATTACTACTTTTATATGGCATTTTCAATTTCTAATTAGTGTGCTTATTTTTAGGGAGCACTATAATCAAATTGTGGAAGGGTGCACAAGCAACGTGGATAGCAAGCACGAGCAGGAATTTCCAACATGGTTCAAGCAACGTGTAAGTGAATTGGGATTACTTTTTAATAGTAATATTATTTGATTTCAGTTTTTATTGTTATTTTATCATATATTTGTTTAATCATTTTGTTTCAATGCTTTTGGTAGATTAAAGATCTTTATATGGAAAAGACGGAAGGAATTTCATATGAATTGTATGCACTAGCATGCGGTCCTGATCCACAATTAAGCTCATATGCCGGTTGTATCATGAATGGAGTTAAGTTTCATACTAAGTCTTGCGAACAACATCGTCGCACCCAGAATAGTGGCATTGTTGTGGATGGATGGCATGAGTCCAATCTTGTTGAATACTATGGTGTTGTTACAGACATTTTGGAGCTCCATTACATGGGAGGATATAATGTCTACTTGTTTTGCTGTGATTGGTGGGATATTAGACCAGAAAAAGGAGGAATAAAAATGGACGATCATTATATTAGTTTGAATACTCTATGTACATGGTATCAAGATGACCCATTCGTCCTAGCATGCCAAGCGAAACAAGTATTTTATCTCGCTGATACCAAATTCGGTGGTAGATGGCAAGTGGTGCAACGGGTTGCACATAGGAATATGTGTGAGGCAGAATTAACAGATAGCAAGGAGGATGAATCCGTGACAAGCATTGAGTCGTACCAAGAAGATGCGCCTAATAGATTGAATCAACCTACATATGTTCAAGGAGCTGATTGTGACATTGGCATGTTACAAAGAGATGATGTATGCCCGGAGCAAGTACCTACCACAGAATTGGATGATGAATTTGTCTTGCCATTTGATGATGATCAATTTATAACTAATGATTTCACTGATGAGGATGAAGATACTGACGAAGAGGACAATTTGCTTGAAGAAGAAGATGAAGACTCTGATTGATGGTGGGTAACTATCACATTTAGTTTTCTATTTTGCCTAGGTCTGTCTGTAGTTCCCGAAGTGTTTTAGCTTTGGTATTTTTATATAAAATTATTCACTTCAGACTTGTTATTTTTATGATCTACTTTAAAATTACAAGAAACACCTAAACTTGGAAAAAAAAATGAACAAGTAAGAATCAATTGACGTTTTAAAATCTCCTTTCCTCCAAAAAAAAAATAACCGCAATTGCTAATATTTTTTTTTTTCTTCGTGGCCTGCCGTTTTCTGCAACAACTTTGACTAGATCACCCTTCTCATTTCAAGTGCATATCTATCAGGGCGCAAGCAAGAATCTGATGCCAACCACCGCACCCCCGGCAAATTTTAAATAAAATTTGGGGGAACAACCTCTCAAACTTCAAAAACTCATTCTGTTAACACGTACTACTGCTTCTTAAAAGGGAATTTATGTACTGGGGAATCACATTTGCGCTACTTCAAACGATACGCGTGTAATTTTTTTTTAATATATATTAACTATATTATATATATATATAGTTATCCTACCCCAGCATAGCAATTCTGCTCCGCCACTTATATCAATAACTTCCTAAGAGCAGTGTAAAAGCTGTTTATTTTGTGTGCAAAATACGGGTATTTAAATTTGTTAGTTGCTGAAACTTCAACAACATGTCAAACCTACATAATATATACATTATCTACTTCACTTGCAGCTACTGGACCATATATATATATTTATATGAATGCTCAATATAGTTTGCAATGTGTATAAGGACTCAAGTTGCTTTAAATTTGAAAATTTTAAATGCGAAAAAAATCATCGTGTAAAATAAAAATACTATCATTGGATCAATTTTCAAAAATGCAAATGTTTCGAATTTTAAATCCATCTCCTTTTTAAAATTTAACCATTTGAATATAATTTCAAATTTTAAAATGATTGGACTATATTTCAAAGGAAATAAAAATAAAATTTCAGATTTAAAGAAATATTCAAATTTAAAATGATACGCGTGTAATCACATGATACTAGCCAGGACCTTTTTTTTTTTTTTTTATAAGTAAAACGGTCAAACTAGGACCAATAGTTTTAAAATGGCAAATAATTAATTTCGGAGAATAAAAGTGACGACGTTGGCTTCAGTTGTAAACGATATTCTGGAGGGAAAGTTTAGGCGCTCAATATTTTGGAGAACAGAAATCGTAAAATCTAGAGAAAAGTGGAGAGTATATGCCAACCGTTTTCTTCTCCATCGTCTCACACTTTCTCACAATCCTCTGCAACATCTTCTTCTATTTTGAAATCTCCATGGCTACACATCCAAATCGCGGACGACCACGAGCACGTTTTAGTCCAAGCCGACAAGAGCGATCTCGAGCAAAGGCTCAAGAGGACCCACGAAACTTCTCAAGTGAGTCCACGCAAGGTTCAGAGATCTCAATAATGTCGGAGCCCCCACTACTGATTCCTGAAGAGGCTAGCATACAAAGTAAGTGGCTAATCTACGCAAGTGTTTTTTATTTCGTTGTTTTGGCTAATCTTCGGCCTCTTGTTTTGCTTTACATCGTGCTATACCAAGATGCTGTAGAGTAGCTAAACTAAACTGTAGCTAGGCATATTTCTTCACCCCATTCTATTTTGTTAGATGAGGAATTTTCTCGTGTTTTGATTCCTCAGAGCTGATATTTTCTCCCTTTTAAACAGATAGCGACCCTGAAGTTTTTCCTTTTGATTTCACACGCGTGTAGAACTGATATTAATTTCATTCATTTGATCTGGTCTTCGATTTTTTTTTTTTCCCTTTCTCAGCGTGGTACTTTTAAAGGCCTAAAGTGTGGTGAGTCAATTGCTTCCGTTTTAGCATTTGTTTTTTGTTTTTGTTTTGGCTTCTGTCGTTGTGTTCTCTTTTGGTCTCTTCGGTTGTTTGTATCTCTTTAGTTCACTATATTGAGCTTTAGTATTTAATTCTAGTTGGTTCTTTGCTGTAAGAGCTTTGTCAAAGTTTAAAGACACGAGAAATCTGCTCAAATAAAGAAGAAAAGAAAAAAAAAATCAGTACTTTTGTGTATATGTGTCGTGGGAAACTTTCTTAATGAACCTCTTTCTTGATTATATGTCAATATTGAACCAATTTTGATCAATTTTTTGTTCTTACTTCTCTCTGTTTTTAATCTCCTCATATCTTGATTCACATTGACAAAATATCAAAGAAATAGTTTTAGATACGGTTAATAATGAAATATTGTCCTAAAGTTGAGATAAACTAACATCCAAAGCTCAAAATACCAAAATTTCCTGTAAAGAGGGTTTCTTTTCAAATGTGTTGTATTGTACTTGCTCTCTCTAGCTCTCAGATAATTACTTGATAACATAAACCTTTGCGTGACATTTACCTTTGCATGAGTTGAATTCAATTTTTTTCCCCGCAATTCTGACTCATTTTTGCAATCCTAGCTGGTTTCTACAAAGCTTCAAGTCCGAAGCATTAAATTCTTATCTTCTTTCCTGTGGATCATGGAAGTGAGGTGGCAGATATGGCAAAAGCCATGGCCTTTAGGATACGTTATTAATACGATGCATTCTCTTAATGGGTATATTAGTTTGAGCAAAAACAGTTAGTATATGCAATGATAGGACTTAAATGATACGTTCTTCAATTATAATTGAGGCTATCAGTAGCTGTAGTATAATTAGGACTTCAATATATTATTCAAAATATTGAGACCTAGAAAAGCAGTCTGATTGCGTTCAGAAGTGAGGAATACCAACCTAAGTTGGAATAGAGAAAATATATATATGTTGTTGGATAAAGAGGTAGACAAACCTATGACTGAGGATCTCGGTTAGGGAATAGAATTATTCTTGTTTGGAATACAGGAAAAGTTGCCGTGGTAATTTGTAAAAAAAAAAAAAAAAGGAAAAAGTGTGTGTGCTTCAAAAGCGTACTCCATTCAATTACTATCTTCTGTGGATTACTAATATTTGTAGCTCCATCTTTATAACTATTTCTTTTTTTCTTTTTCTTTTTTTAGGGCAGTCTAAGGCAAAAAAGGGGCGTGGAAAGGCAACGGGAAATTGAGTTTGAAAGGCTTCGAAAAAATGGTCAAATCCCAGTCAAGGTACCCGATAAGGCGAAAGGACTACAGAAAAAAATGGAAGGATATTTATTGAGAGAGTGACATATTTAGTGAGGCATTTTGCTGATATAAGCTACAGAAGTTGGAAGTTTGTCCCCCCAGAAGGATAAAGATGAGTTATACAATCGTATATTGGTATGGATACTTTTTCCCATTTGTTGATATACTTAGAGCTTTCAACATTTTTCTCTATCATTAGCAAATCTCTTATCATAGGTGGAACATAATTATTTGCGACTACTTAATTACAAATGTTATATACATTGTAGGGAGATTTTGTGTTAGATTGGGACCGGTTTGAAGATCGAGAGTGTATCAAGGCAAGATTGGCCTACAGTTACAAGTCTTATCGTCACCAGCTTCATAAGATTTACAAGAGGTTTCAAAACAAAGAGGAAGCAATGGCGAATCCCCCCGAGGAGCTGAGCGAGGAGGTTTGGGAAAAAAGTTGCAATCTATGGGCAGATGATGACTATCAGGTGAATTAATTGATATAGATAAAGATTTTATGTTCTTAGTTTAATGTTCTAGTTGTGTAATTATAAATTAGTATGATAGAGAAGTGAAAAGTCATATTCGAGTAATGTCCAAGCATGTTGGGATGTAGGTATAGGTCGGTGTTAGACAATGTGAAGATTCATAAAAAAAAAATAAAAAATTAATTAGTATATATATTAGATTTTTCTTCAATCATCTTTGTCAACTAGACCAGTACAAAATGCATGCAGATTTTATCAATAGCTATAATGCTTCCTACATATACGTTTTTCAAGGAAATGGATTTTAGCTTTTTTTTATACTCAATCCTGACCTAATATTGGTATTATATTATAATAGGTAAGTAGATGTTAGAATTCTTTTATATGAGAATATAATTTAATTTGCTCATCATTCTTTGTATTGTGGCATTATACTCTTAACATGCTATGCAGAGGTTGTGTGACAAGAATGTGGCAAATAGAAGGAAGCTCAAAGTGAATCATACTGCTGGATCTAAATCACTTCTTTCCCTGTACGAGGAAAGTGTACGTATACTTGTGTTATGTATAGCACATTATGTTAGTTTTTATTTATTCTTATTGATATTAATTCATATTATAATCATGGGTTGTGTAGCTTGAGGATGATGGTAACAAGATTCAATTTTATAAGCGATCCCACATAAAGAGAGACTTGGTCACTTGGGTAACTCCGACATGTGAGGAAAATTATGTAAGTTATATATAGTCCAAAAGTTCGGATTTGACTTTGTTGAGATAGTGTGCTGCATGGCTAATTTCTTATTGTCATCAATTTTTTTCTGGTGAAGAATCAAATGATTGCAGCGTTTGCAGAGAGAGATCCCTCCATGAAATCAGTGAAGATAGCTGAGGAGGTATTCTATGAGGTCTTGGGACGTGCTAGAGGCATGGGAAAGTTTGTCATACCTCCACCTTCGACATCAGCACGGTCCTCTCAAATCGCTCATCTAAACGAGCAAGTACAAAAGTACAAAAGTGGCATGGAGTCTTACAAGGAACAATATGAAGATGTAAAAGAAACAATGAAAGAGATAATGTTGAAGCAAGCTTCTTATGATGAAAAGCTTGCTTATATTATGAGTCAAACACCAATCCCTAGTGACTCTGCAATGCAGGACCCGTAAAGAGCACTAATAGCAGCAACAAGAAATAGACTTAGGTAAGACTTGTATTAATCTTTGC
>CM025855.1:2802706-3209650 GCA_003952965.2 Morella rubra | reverse complement strand
AACGGTCAACGGTCAACGGTTGACCGAAGAAAAAAAAAAAAAAAAAAAAAAAAAAAAGGAGGAAATTTTTCTTCCAATTTTGGGTGCTAAATAGGATTAATTATTGTAATTTTTCCTATGGTCTCTATTATCAATAAATAGGAGTTTTTACTTGATTAAAATTGGTTGAAGTCTAAATGGATAAGACCGATTTTAATTTCGTAAAATTTTCTTGTTTATCTCTTGGGAAGATAAGTGTCTACATCTCAGTGGGAGTGTCTACTAAAATAGTGACATAAGCTCACAATAATTTGGAACACATTTAGATAATGGAATGCACAAACAAATAAACGCAAGTACTAAAATAGTATAAGATGTGTTTATTTAGGTAGGCCAAAAGAAAATCGAGAATCACAAATATTTTAAAATATTTTGCATATGATGTAAATATTGATGAATAGTAGCTATTCGCCTTTACAAGATATGTACAATGATAACCAAAATGGGATTGTTGTTGCATGTAAGGTAGAGGTTCTCGATACCCATTTAGAATGACATGAATATAAATGTTATATTTCTCATTGTTGCGATATATTTGATATATCTGTTTGTTATTTGAATGGGTGGTACCATTAGTAATTCAAAAACCTGAATCTAATGGAAATATATATGTGAAATTGTTTTGCAGATTCAAAAATGACTTTTAATCCTTTGGCTAGGATTCTGGATGACAATCGGTTGACAGGACCGAATTATATTGATTGGAAGAGAAATCTTATGATTATTCTCTCAGCCGATAAGATCGGTTATGTTCTCACCTCTGAGACACTTGAGCTTGCCCTGAACAATGCCACTGAAGAAGAAAAAAAGAGTCTTTAACAAGTGGCATGATGATGATAATATGGCAAAGTGCTATATTATGGCCTCAATCTCAAATGTTTTGCAGAAAGATTGTGAGGGCATAGCTACAGCTGCAAGCGCTATGTTGCATCTCCAAGAAATGTTGGAGAGCAGAGCAGATCTGCTAGGCAGACTGCTATGAAGAATCTGATGTCCACCAAAATGGTGGAAAGGGAGCCAGTTCGGAACATGTCTTGAAGATGATTTCTTTCATCAACGAACTGGATTTTTTAGGAGCTGAGATGGATGGTGACACAAAAGTTGATGCCATTTTTTCATCTCTGCCTGATTCTTTTAATCAGTTTGTCCTTAATTACAACATGAACAAGATGAGTGTGACATTGTCAGAGCTGCTCAATATGTTGCAGTCAGCTCAAGATCTCATCAAGAAGGACAAACTACTGTGATGGTCACAGAGAAATATATGCCTCTATGAAACTGAAACCCAAGTTTAAGAAATTCAAGAAAAATAATAAGGGGTATCAGGCAGCTAAGAATGTTCAAGGTGAACAAAGAAACAAAGGAGGTGACAAGAATAAAGGCAAAGGAAATTGTTTCCATTGCGGCAAGCCCGGTCACTGGAAGAGAAACTGCTGAGTTTACTTAGCTTCTCTTAAAAATGGCAAATCTTCTGAAGGTATATCTAATATGCTTGTAATTGAATTGAATTTAATGGATGGTCCGTTTAATTCATGGTGTGTGGATTCTGGTTCTACATCTCACATCTGCAATATGTTGCAGGGGTTCAAGGAGACCAGAAGGCTCCATGAAGGGGAGCTGATCCTTAAGATGGGGACGGGTGCAACTGTTGCAGCGACCGCCATCGGATTTTTAGTTTAGAATTATCTAATAATAGAATTTTGATTCTAGAAGACTGTCTTTATGTTCCAGAAGTTCGTAGAAATTTGATTTCTGTTTCAAAACTTGCTTTATCTGGATATTCATTTCTTTTCAATTCCAAGCTTGTTATTAAGTTTCAAAATAAATTTGTTGCTTCTGGAATTATTTATGATGGTCTTTATCTTTTGAATGTTGATAATTCTTTGAATAATATTGAGAATGATGATTCCAGTGTGTTATCCCTTAAGAGAAAAAGGGATGTTAATCCAACTTACTTGTGGCATCTAAAACTTGGTCATGCCAATATTGATAGGATCAATAGATTGGTAAGGGATGGGCCTTTGCAATTTTTGAAAATTGAGCCCTATCCAATCTGTGAGCCCTGCTTGCAAGGAAAGATGACCAAAAGCCCTTTTACTAGGAAAAGGAATTAGAGCCACAGAAATATTAGGATTAATACATACTGATGTTTGTGGTCCCTTCAACCATATGGCAAGAGGAGGTTTCTCTTATTTCATTACTTTCATTGATGATTATTCCAGGTATGGTTATCTATACCTGATGAAGCATAAATCGGAATCCTTTTGAAAAGTTCAAGGAATTCCACAATGAAGTTGAGAAAAGATTGGAAAGTCCATTAAAATGATTCGCTCCGATAGGGGAGGCGAATACCTCTTGGATGATTTTAAAGTTTATCTTAAAGATCATGGAATCATATCTCAACTTACACCACCAGGCACACCACAACACAATGGTGTTGCAGAAAGAAGGAATAGAACCCTATTGGATATGGTTCGTTCCATGATGAGCATATCTGAGTTGTCTATATCATTTTGGGGACATGCTTTGGAGACCGCTGTTTA
The DNA here is from genome assembly GCA_003952965.2 of Morella rubra. Taxonomy (NCBI): domain Eukaryota; kingdom Viridiplantae; phylum Streptophyta; class Magnoliopsida; order Fagales; family Myricaceae; genus Morella; species Morella rubra. Next base: position 3,207,068 of record CM025855.1, on the reverse strand, counting down.
CTTGTTAAACAGGATCCCTACAAAATCAGTTCCTAATACCCCATATGAGTTATGGACTGGCAAGAAGCCAAGCCTAAATCATATTAAGATATGGGGTTGTCCAGCTCATGTTAAAAGGTTTAATGTGGATAAGCTGGGATCAAGGACTGATAGGTGCCTATTTGTAGGCTATCCCAAAATGACTACTGGTTTCTACTTCTATAATCCAAATGAAAACAAAGTGTTTGTTAGCAGGAATGCTACTTTTCTTGAAGAGGATTATAGTTTGAATGAAACTGAGAGTAGAGTTGCTCTTGATGAGCAAAGAGATAGTACAGTGACTGAGCAGAATGAGAATAATGATGATCAAGTGATTATTCCCACTGATCAAACTGAACCTGTTGAGACACAGGAGCCTCGTCGTAGTAAAAGGATTATAAGACCTCCAGTAAAATTCAATTTGTTAAATGAGATTTATCAAATGGAATCTAGGGACTGGAGATTGATCCTTGTGATTATACAGAGGCTGTGAAAGACAAAGATGCTAAGCATTGGCATGTGGCCATGGAATCAGAGATGGACTCCATGTATTCCAACAAGGTATGGACCTTGGTAGACAAACCAGAAGGCATTAAGCCTATAGGTTGCAAATGGGTCTACAAAAGGAAACTTGGACCAACAGGAAAGGTAGAGACCTTTAAAGCTAGGCTGGTAGCGAAAGGGTATACTCAAAAGGCTGGTATTGATTATGAGGAAACCTTTTCACCAGTAGCTATGCTAAAGTCCATAAGGATTCTGTTGGCAATTGCAGCATACTATGATTATGAGATATGGCAAATGGATGTGAAAACCACATTTTTGAATGGGTACATCCATGAGGAGATTTATATGGACCAACCTAAGAGGTTTCAATCTCAGGAAAATGAATCAAAAGTGTGCAAATTGGAAAATTTATTTATGGCCTAAAACAAGCATAATGTTGTTGGAACATCCGTTTTAATGAGTCAGTCAAAATGTTTGGTTTCTCACAAAACATGGATGAACCTTGTGTCTACAAGAAGGTTAGTGGGAGTGCTATCACCTTTTTGGTTCTTTATGTAGATGACATACTACTCATTGGGAATGATGTAGGGGTTTGTCATCTGTGAAAATGTGGTTGTCTAACCAATTTTCAATGAAAGACCTTGGGGAAGCATCCTATATACTCGGGATCAAAGTGTTTAGAGACCGAAAGAAGAGATTATTGGGTCTCTCACAGGTCAATTATATTGACAGGATATTGGCTAGATTTAGCATGGTAAATTACAAGAAAGGGTTTCTACCCTTTAGACATGGAATTCATCTCTCTAAGCAGATGTGTCCAAAAACACTGAGAAAGAGAGAAGATGAGTAACTGCCATTATGCTTCGGCTGTAGGGAGTCTCATGTATGCTATGCTTTGTACTAGACCTGATATCAGTCACGCAGTTAGCGTTGTGAGTAGATACCAATCCAATCCAGTCCAGAACATTGGTCAGCAGTAAAACATATCCTCAGGTATTTGAAAATACAAAACACTATTTCTTAGTGTATGTAGTGAGGATCTGACTGTCCAGGATATACAGATTCGGATTTTCAAGACATTGATGATAGAAGATCAACATCCGGGTTTGTGTTCCTTCTTGGCAAGGAGCATTCAGTTGGAGAAGTTTCAAGCAAAGTACTACTGCTGATCTACAACTGAGGCAGAATATGTTGCTGCAAGTGAAGCTGCAAAGAAGCTGTGTGGATTCGCAAGTTCATTCAAGAACTTGAAGTTGTCCCTTCGATTGAGGCGCCTATTTCCTTATACTGCGATAACAATGGTGCAATTGCACAAGCAGTGGAACCAAGGTCTCATCAAAGGACGAAGCACATAGAACGTCGTTTTCACCTAATACGTGATATCATATAAGAGGTGATATCACAATGGTGAAGGTTGCATCAGCAGATAATTTAGCTGATCCATTTACAAAACCTTTATCTCAGAAAGTGTTTGAGAAACATATTAAGGATATGGGTTTGAGATATATGTATGATTGGGTTTGACGTTATATTTTTCCTTTATTATTTGATAATAAAAGTTTATTTGTTTTTCACATATATTATTGTTGTTATGGGTTTATACGTAACATGAGATGTTATGTATGTAAATTTGTTCAGGTAACATTGTAGAAAAATCATGCTAGAGATTAATGAATCAAAGGCAGGGAATAATGATTTTTCAGTTCCTTGTAAGCCTGAAATTGTTCTAGACTTTTATGTCATAAAGTCTACACTTGTTGTGCAGAGAATGATTGATTCCATCATTGAGGTATGACCTTAAGCAGAACAAGTGGGTGTCATGTAAGAGGTACATACACTGAACAGGATCCGATAAAGAATGCCTTTTGGAAAATGATCATTGTCAGGTTAAAGGTTGTTCTATCACAATTCGGTATTGTATCCTTAGACCTGAGAGGTTTGTATTTATTCATTTGTTATGTATACATACTTTGACGTTGTCAAGGTGATGATCCATTCAGGACTATATACGGACTTGTTGGGTTGTGTGCGTGATGGATGAGTTGTATGAATGCTCAACAAGGAATCCACCAGTCTCTTGGAGAGACAGTATATTCAGTTAATGTTCATATAAGTGTTGGACCAAAAGAAATCCGGCCGGATGTGTTTTACAAAACTATTTTTAATACATAAAAGTATATTATATATTTTCAAAATTGTTTTATGGTCCAACTGAGTTGTGAACTAAGAAATCAAGGTTTACATGAGATAGGGACGTGACGGTGATATTTGGTTCTGAGGGCAAGTGGGAGATTGTTAGAATTATGTGCCCTCGATAACCAAACGAGTAATCCAGTCCTAATATCTTATATGGAATATAGTTTGGTGGAAGGAATTAATTGTATGTAAAAGGGGCATATTTGCAATAATCTCAAATTTCAGGGTCAATTACAATATGTTGATGGACTTGATTGTAATTAGTAGAAGCCCTAATTTTATTAGAAGAAGTTCTTCAGTTTAATCCTACGGCTGGAATTTGAGATCCCTAAGGATCCTATGTCTCATGCTCTCTCTAGGGTTTCCCAAGGCCTATAAATATAATGTTATATTCTAGGGGTTGGCCATCAGAACCTATTAGAGAAATCCCTAACATGAGAGAGTGACATAAATCCCTTAGGAGGCAAGACATTTGTGTTGCTATTATTATTCTGAATCGCTGGAGCTTTGGATTGGATCGTGAAGCGGGTTGAAACTTGTGGATTCCCGAATTACTATATCAAGGTAAGTAATCGAATCCAAATTGCGAATTATATTCCTGATAGATGTTTTATTGAAAACATGTTATTTATTTAGTTTAATTCCGCATAAACTATCACAATGAACCCTGCTAGCCCTGCTATCAGTGATGTAGGTTACTACATGGACATCCTAGCTAACCGAGGGTTGTTTACATCAGACCAAACACTCTTGACAAACCCAGCAACAGCAAACCAAGTGAATCAAAACGCAAGGAACCCCCTGCTTTGGTGGGGCAAATTTGCGGAAGCAATGGTGAAGATGGGTCAACTTGGCGTCCAGACAGGTGATGCTGGAGAGATACGAACCAATTGCAGGGTGATAAACGGCTAGAGAGGATAGAGAAGCTCCATAGTACTCTTGGAGCTAAAACCTTACCCGTTTATTGTTCTTCTACTTCTTTTATTCCCAAGCAAGCAATAATGCTTCAACGCAACTTAGTTTGCATTGGTTGAAGCCATGTCAGCTGAAAAAATCAAAATATCGTCCAGTTAGTGATGATGAGGACAACCTTCTTGTCCCCATTACCCTTCTGACTTTCATATATCAAAGCTATGTTTGGCTGAAAAGCCGTGTTTGGTCTGTACCACAAGCTTTCAAATTGGCTTAAAATTTTCTCTGTTTGTTTTTTTCTTAGTTCAATTTAGCTTTGATTACAAGGTCAAAGAGTCATTTTGGCTAACCAACGGTCACATATTTTTTTCATCGTTTGGTTATAGGTAAAAACCAAAAGATTGAGGTAAACAGAGTATATTTTCCCTGACTGAGCATTTTGACCATATCATCATGATTTGGATTGCCAAAACCCGGCCTCGTTGGGCAGAACATCAGGCGGAATGCATGGAAAGCTCAAGCAAGCTCAGATTTACATTGAACTTCTTAGATGGACTCGTGGAAGAGAGAAATGTTGCTATCCAAACTATATTATCAAGGAATCCACAAGCCAGCTTGTTGGGATTGAGGCTTAATGCGTTTTGGGCAGCAAAAACCAGTAGCAAAATTCTTAGGAGTATAAATACTCAGCAAAGCACACACCCTTACAATGACTGAAAACTCGCTCAAGTACAACAAAAACAGAAAGGTAGAGCCAAATGATTACAACTTAAACTAAATATGACATGAGTTCCAAAACTACTCCCCCAAAAAAGCAACACTGCAGGATAGAATATGTAGACCTATTTAAGTGGTGAGCTCCATAATAGCGCTGACAATGTCCCCATTGTGAGTCTTGAGCGCCTTGACAGCCTTGCTCCTTGACACACTAGCCTGTGTCATGACTAAATCAATATCCCGGGGCTCCACCCCAGTTTCATCAACCTCCTCCTCTTCCTCATCTGCCAGCATTCCAGCAGAGGCAGCAATGTCTGGTTTGGACATAACAGATCCCATGTCTGGCATCCTGAACTGCTGGGCAGCCTGCGTCTGCAACTGTGAGCTCAAATCCTCTATCTTTGCTTCCCCAAATATGACATAGGTCTCAGAATGCGGGCTTTTAAAGACATCAGGTTTTGATATGAAAAATAGTATCTGAACAAGAGAAAACTTTAATGAATTACCATCCGTCAAGTACACAGTTGACTAAATGAAAAGAGAACCAGGTAATAGCTTACATTTTTCGTCCTCTTGATGGTGACTCTGCTAACACCTGTAACGGATTTCATACCCAGCTTCAACATTGCCTTGCGACTCTTCTTTTCACTTCTGCTCTGTTTAGAACTCTCATTCGTACCTGCACCACATTTTCCAATCAACAAACTTTAAGAAAGATATAGAAACTTTAAATAATTAAATCACCAAGAAATACCCTGACTTTCTTTCAAGCAATGACTCAGATAAACATCTTAATTGAATAATGAAACCAAACTGAACAAAGTAATTATCATTTAGAAAGCAGCCGCATAATCTCTGTTCAAACAAAATTACCTTGAAAAGAAACAACGAAAAGATAATAAAGGTCAACAAGAAAAAATGACGCGATATGCACTGAGACAAGACTAAAACATGGAATTTAACGAACATTGGGGAGAATATGGGAGTTCTACAATGGCCCAATGTGTTTTTGCATACCAAAAGGTAATAAGACATGACAATTGTCGAACAATTAAGTCTCTTCTACCATCTCAAAAGTCTAAAAGTCCACTATATGTTTTCGACAAGTAATAAAGAACACCAAACAATTTGATCTTCAAGGGTGATCCACTTCCGTGAAAATTTAATTTGTATTCATTGTAGCAAGTGATTGGGTATTGTCTCAATCAAAGAATCCTTTCTTTTGCTTTTGGAAAATCCACGACGAACCCAACCAAGAACCTTTTTCTTCTCTTTTAAAGAATTAAACATTCTCGGGTTCTCTAGACTCAATGCATACAAATCAATCGCTACTTTCGTTCTACATTTTCTCAAGACCACCAAGCAAACAACACATTTACAATCACCATGAGAAACCTATCCGAGCATCTTAGAGAGACTCTCGAACAATCTCCAAACACCAATACCAACAAACATTCCGACCACGCTCAATGAAGCAAACTCCAGTTGCAGAAAAAGAAGGTAAAAAGAAAACCAATTATAACATCCGACAAATATTAGAAAAAGACCACAGGGAAAACCCCTCGAACCAACCAAGAAAAAAGAGAGGGCACAAACTACAAACAAACAAACAAACCTAGAGCCCCATCCTCCTTCTCGTCCTCGTCATCCTCATCGTCCTCGTCATCCTCGTCGTCCTCATCATCCTTCACATCCTCGACGACAACCTCCTCGTTCTGACAAAGCGCATAACAGAAAAATGAGATCATATATAGAAAAAAGAAAGGCCCAAAAAGCGGCAGAAATTCATGCGCATGCAGAAGTATTCAATGGGGGACCTGAGGTTCAGAGTTCTTCTTGCGCCCGTCGGTGGTGGGGACCTGGGGCTCGGTATCGGGCTCGGCGGCCTCAACAACGGGTACGGGTGACATGGCTTCCTCTGCGGGAGGTTTTGTCTCTGTTTGTGCTTTGAAGATGAGGGACTGAGAATTGGAAACTGAACAGCGTGGGGATAAACTGTTGTGAGTAAGCCGCTTTCTGTGGGGGCACTGTGTCTACAAAGATAAGGGTTTTCTCCTGAATTGGGCCAAGTTTGAGCTCAACTGTCACGGGCCCATCTTTAGTCCATGGGCCTAAAACAGATAATAATATCTCTTCTTCTTTTTATCATTGTCCAAATTTTAGTACACGGTGCACGTTCATCCAAATTCGGTGCAAGACTGACTTAAATAATTTTTTTTATTAAAAAAATTAGTATAAAGATATAATTATTCAGTTTCAGATATAATTTTTTAATCATTTTGCATACAAAATATAGCATATTTCTTCAAACAAATTATTTTTTTCACCATTTCCAAGATAAAATGTCAGCATTGGGGTCAAATTATATGGAATACCTAACACTTCATTATCAAAATGGTGCATCTTGACAGAGAGTAATTATATTGGATTATAACTTGCTATTTTGCTTGTTTGGCAACTCTTTGCAAATTGTTCATATGTTAAAACTAATTTTTTCTCAACACCACATCATGAGAGTAAAATTAATGTCAACTTCTTTTTTTTAGTGTTACTTAAAAGAAATTAGGATTCACCTACTGTATCTCTCTTTAAATTGCATCATGCAATTCGGACATATAAATTGCAAAGATCATAATCCACCTAAAAGAAAGTGCCAATTTAATCTGAAAAGCGAAATTGGCACATTTATGAGTATACTCTCTTTATTCTTAACGTCCTATAAAGGAGTAGTAGGTTACCCTACCATTGGCAGTTAATTGCAGTTGGCAGTTTAACATTTACAGTAGACATCCTAATCGTCCTTTAATCCTCCTTTATAAACGTTAAGGCACCACCACTCCTTCAATAACTTGGGGCACCAATCATAATATTGTTTGAGAAGTGGAATACATCTTCAGAGACCTCTAAACAGCTTTGAACTCCCTCATATGAGTCATGAACCTATTAAAATGTCTCAATTATCTGTCCCACTTTCTATAATTACTCCTCGAAACCACACCTCATTTCCCCCAATTGACTTGTGGCCAAACAATAACTGGACACCATCTCCCTCTAATTGTTTTCCATGGAAGTGATACACCCCCTAGCCATTTCCAGCAATGGAAGTAACAGTTCTGTTTGCAATACCAATGACATCAATACCACTCTAGACCTCTAAACGCAGAAGAAACAAACAACAACAAAGATGGAAGCATCTGGTAAATAAATCACCCCTCATTCAATAGTGACCAGATCCCATTCAGCTACTGAATTCTTTTAAAACTCCTGTCATTTGAGTTCCAAAGCAATATCATTCTTCAACTTAACCCGCGTTTAGTCATTCTCATGCACCAAGTATCTTTGCAATAACTAAGAAAGACGACAATTCCAAGCATGGGCATACTGAGCTAAATGCTCCAGTGAAAAATGCGGCCCGGGAGAGTGCCCATAAGGGCATAGAAAGACTCTGAAAATGCTCCACTAACAGAAGACAAGCATCTAGATGGAGAGTGCACCATAAGAGTTCACCTCGTGCATCAGTCATAAAGTTAAGTCCTCCAACCTGAGGATAAGCTAATGGTATTTCGTTCATTTGACTCCATATTTGTACATCCTTCAGAATCAGTATATTTAAATATGTCATCAGTCATAAAGTTAATCCTGCCTTCACGTGGTCTTCCTCTCCTCGGTGTGCGAATGTTGCTGCACACAGTCTTGCCCGATGGGCTGCTTCCTCCCTCCGGGAGGGATGCTTCCCCAAATTCTGTGGGCACCATGATAGGCTTCCTTGGATGTACGAGGGTTCTGACCCTCCTTGATTTGTTCGTTTTGTTTTGTTGTCCTGTCTCCTCTGTATGCACTCTGTTTTGTTCGTTTTATACTAGTTACTTTGTTTGCTTAAAAAAAAAAAAATGTCATGAGAACAAAACAAATCAAGAAATGAGTTCTCTGTCTTCCTCGGTGAATGATAAGGCTTCACTACAAAACATTCACTGACCCAAAAGTATCAAATTCTAAGCATGAATTCGACAGCTTAATAGCAAACTGGTTTACCTTTTCTCTGCCATACAACATTAACTGTGATACAGTGTGAGAATCTAGAAATTCTTCATTTAGAAACCGCTGATAGCTGTTTCCTAAAATTCCTTTTGTGCTCCCAATCTCCAACATTCTCTGAAGCATGGCAGTGTGCTGGTGTAGGCTCTGTCCAATACTTGCATGGAGCAGCTGAATCGCAAACATAACAATAACACTGCAATCAATCCATAAACGAAAAGTCATTATGTCATGTAGAACAGAGGTAAATCATACACATTTAGACATTAAATTCAGTTACCAGCTCACAGAAGTTCTCGTGAGCTGTTGTCTCAAAGGGGAATCTCAGACAGAGATGTCTTGAATGCGGATAATCCCTACAGGCCACCTATTCATCAACAACCAAAAATGAAAAACTTCAGAAAACATGCACATAGACAAAAGATTTTCAGTAAAATATATGTAACTGGAAGACAAAAACAAGAAGCAACCCCACTGGGGCAATCCTTTTAACAAGTACAAAAAAAAAAAAGTACACCAATCATGGGCCCTTTAGCCCACTCACTCGTATAGAAGCACTCCAGCTCATTTGCAAGCGACTATGATCCACATGACACACACAAACACCTGATCTCCTACCAGCAGTTGCACCGATCATGCTAGCACAAAAGTAAGAATCCACAATTAGGGTCTCACATAGATGCTATCTCTTCACCAATGACACCTATCTTTTCAACTCCTTTCAAATGTTGTCTTCAGCGCATAGGAGGCCTTCCCAAGCGTGACATATCACTGTTTACAAGTTTCTACATTCCCTCAAGGAGTGGTGAACCCTTGCTGCCATAAGCAATCACCCACACCCCTTCAGCTGGTACTTTAGCTTCAGTGAGCTTATTAGCATCAGCTATATTGCCAATACCAGTCATAATTGCTTCACTTTTAAAGGGGGTGTTTGTTTGCCAAAATCTTGGGAAATATTCCCGAAATTTTGGAATCTTTACTTTATTGAGATTTATTGGGTTTGTGAAAAGTGAAGTGTGTATGTGTAAAAGTTAAAAATTTTGGAGTGTGTTTGTTTTGTTGAAAATGTTGGTGCCCCAAAATATTGGGGAAACAAACACCCCCTAAATCCCCCCAAAAATAATTAAAATAAAATAAAATAAAAAAACAACCCAAACCCAAACTAGAAACAAAACTCAGCCTCCACACAAATAAATTGCACATGGTGAGAAGCTCAAGAACAGTGACACCTACAGCAGACCTGTTACATGTACGTACAGAGACGTGGACGAACAAACTTTAATGTTACCCCTGTACAGTTCACTACTTCACTCAAGCTTCAACTCTTCCTGACTGCATTAAGGCAAAGTTTCTCCCAGACTTCTTACACGAAGCTGTCTACTTCTTGATTTAAAGAACATAAGCACCCAAGATGTTTTATTTAAATCCACGAATCCATGATCCCGAAAGTGTTAGGGCAATCAAAAAAAGGGAAAGATATTGGTAACATAAATTACAATATTCATTTTTGCATTTCGTTAGCAAAAGTTATAAGGGACAAACCTGGCCCTTTTCAGCAATAACAGAGAGATCATTAGCACCATCAGCATCTGTCTCACTGGCATTGCAGTTTATAGAGAGACTGGAAAGGTCAATGGATTCGAAAGGGTCGAACTCTAAGATGAAGCAGTCCTCTATCTCTTCGATCCGTTTGATGTCCGTAACGCTCTTACTCTTCAGACAAAATACGGGTCTAATCGGAGTCCCATCTTCCTCAGAAGAACAAGAAGAAGGAGAAGAGTTTGCCATTGTCGAAACAATCCCTCCTCTTGACTCTTTTCCAGAAGAGGCGGGCGATATCTCCATAACCTCCGAGTAGTTCTTCCCCATTTTCTTTCTTCTTCTTACTGATTGGTTGCCGAGAAAAAACAAAGGAATTCTTACGAAGAAAGCTCTGTTTAAACCAGAGAAAGATGAGGACGGTACTCTATCAGCAGAGCAACTCACGTTTCGGATTTTGGGGTTGGAACTTGGAAGTGGATCGCGGAGTTTCATTAGAAAATTAGAAGAAAAAAAAGGCTGAAGCAAACGACGCCGCTTTTATAACTTTCTTACTTTTTGGCTTCCAAGTTCCCCGTACAGTAATTACCCCCAAAAAAAAAGGGGGTTAACTGTACAGTAAGGCCCAGGAAGCCTTTAGTAGGACAACATTCCTTTGTATTTCAAGTCAATTAATTGACACCTTTCTATTTTAGGAAAAAAAAAAGAAAAAAACTTAAACACCTTTCTAGTCAGGAGTTAGGACCCTTTTTTTGGGCTTGCAATAAAAGGCTTTTCTTTTAGTCATTGGTTAAGGGCCCAAATATTTCAATTTCGTTAAATAATGTCAGTCAAGCCCAAACTTGTTGTCCCAGTCCTATTCTACCCGACACATTGGGTTGGGCCAGCCAGAAAATATGGGAGATTTTGCCTTTTGTTTTCAAAAACAATAAAAATAAATTTAGAGATTGTGCGCAGAAATTAAATGGTTCATTGAGAACGGTAAGAGCATGCAGTGTAGTCAGGGAAGAAGGTAAGACTATTCTTTGGGGGGCCATCAGAAATTTATGTTTGGTTTGTTTTGAAAATATTTTTTTTATAATGATTAAGAAAATTTTTGGGATATATTTTTTTAAGTATATGTGAGAATGGTGGAATCCACTAGATGATATTTGGAAAGAGAAAGTTTTTAAAATTTATTCTCTTGAAGAATATGAAAGTAAAAAAGTATGTTTGAGTCAAGTAAAAGTTTTTTTGATTTTTATGTTGTTTTGCACAGAAATTGAAGCCAATAATTAAATTAAAAAATTTATTGAAGATTGAAATGTTTTTTTTTTTTTGTGAAAAAATCATGTTTGGATTGAAAAATATTTTTAAAATATTACCAAAACATGGATTTTTTTTTTTTTTTTCGTTTTTCACGTGGGCATGACAATTGCAAATTTCGAAAAGATTTAACTTTCTTATCCTGGAAAAAAAAAAAAAAAAACTCAGAATAATAATTTAACTTTCTTCACGTTCCTAATCACATAAAAATGAGTCTTTTACTAGTTTCCCCGAAGCGAGAAAAGTCAGATTGAATTGAATGCAACAAAAGATTTTCCATATGGAAAGGGTAGTTTATCTAAAAGCTGCATAAACACTTGTAAGACAGTGATTAGTCAAGTATGATAATAGAGATTTGAAGCCGCCTGAAAAGAACCCAGTCGGTGGTTGACAAATGGTACAACCCCTGTCACCGACACAAGGCTTAAAAGAAAAAATGCAACCAAAATTCTGACCTTGCTTATAGTTAAATGTATTTGGTGGCACGTAAACCCAGCTGCTTACCCAAATGTTTATTATAACATTGAAGCACCTTTAGCTTGGGGCAACTAATCAACTGCAGATGTGACCAAAAAGGTGGTGTGGATTAGAGAGCTTTTTATGGGAGATTGAAATTGTGGTGCCAGATTGGCAAAAATGTGGAGAAGATTACTCGAGGGTTGGTGGGAAAGTAGGTGAAGATTTGGTACCATTCGGTTCTGAATTTTCTTTGGGTCTGATCTCCAATCTCCATAGTTTTGGACCATAAATTGCTTCCAGAACAAGAGTGGTGTCGAGTCAAGGTTTTGTCGTACCTTTCCCTTTCGTTCAACAGTGGCAGCCATTTTCTCGGCCAGTCGAGCTTTAGGTGAGACGTTGTCCCGTTTGAAATGTCAATCCCACCCAATCAAGAAGCCATACTTGTTCACATGGAACTGGCTGCGCTTGTGGCTGTGGTTCTACTCATCCAGGCCATTTGTTCTTCATTTAAAATAAGTTTTAAGTAATTAAATATGTTTAAAAAAGAGTTAACTGTAATTTACACCAAGGTGGTTTGGAAGTTTAACGCTTTAAACTCTGTTATTTCATTTTGAACATATTTTACTCACATAGTTCTTAGTTCCTTCAATTTATACCCTACTATTTATTTATTTATTAAAACGAACGGAAATCTCAATTATGTATTCTGCACGTGATTTACTTGCCATTTTTGCCTCCAATATTAAAAAATGATTAATTACACTTTGCACCCACGTAGTTTGAGAGATCTAACACTTTACACCTTGTTCTTTTATTTTTTAGATACTTTGCACTCATATGTTCTACACCTGATTTATTTTTCCGTTGAAAATAACAAATAAATTGATTGAGGTGCAAATTGAAGTAAGCCATAATAATATGGGTGAAAATATGTCAAAATTGAAAAAATAGAGTGTAAAGTGTCAAGATCTCAAATCACGTAATTGCAAAGTGTAATTAATCCTAAAAAAAAAAAGATTTTATTTTATTTTATCATATACTCTCATTTATGAGTCCAATCCAACATTAAAAAAGATTAACAACCCTCAGTGCTCGTGTCATTATCATAAAGATGAAGATGTGCATCATAAGGTGTGTTTAAGTAGATTGCAAGAAATCAATAGACAAGGAGAAACATAATGGAAGAAACGGCCTAATATGATCGACCATTATTATACAGATCGGGCCCACTCACCAACTTATTTGGTTCCTGGTCGCAGGTTGGAATGTGACACTCGATTTCACTCCTGAAATTTAACTTGATAACTTTTTCTCTTAGAGGTCATGGTGAGGAGGAAACTTGGAGGAAAAGAACACAATAAAACAAAATGTTGATCCGATAAAAAGCTGTGGACTGTGTCATATTTTGGAGGTTAAATGCTTGGCTATCCTAATCTCTTTGATGATCTGATTGCCACATATTGTCCAAGTTGGTAAAACAGAATCATCTTAGAAGTATAATGGTTTAAATGCAGGCTCGCTAGTTGAATGTTGGAGTTCTGAAACTTTACATTTCAAATTATCAACTCTTTTATATTTCGTCCCTTAACTACCACTCGTTTGCACTTTACATCCATCATAATTTTTTATAATTATATTTTATACGGGGTAAAGTTGTCATTTTAATTAACCAAAATAGTAATTTAATTTTCATCCAAATTAAAAAAAAATAGAGTGTGCAAAGTGTAAATGATTGACAGTTACGGAATATAATATAATGAAATTAGTGTCAAAATCCCAAAAGTCAGGAGCCCAAGGTGTATTTTATTTTTATTTTTTCTTTTATGGTAAATGTATCATTTGATTAAATCAATATATCAATTTTTGTCTAAATACCAGGAGTGAAAAGTATAAATATTGAAAGACTAGGACAATTTTCACTTACCCTAGGTTATGTATATATATACAGTAAAGGAAAAATAAAGAAACAAAATCATGGACATCCAAATGCACCCGTTGAGTGTTCATACTTAACTAAAAAGCCTAGCCCCTAGGGACTACAAGAGGGCATACAATCGAGGGAGACATGGGTAAGTGGTTGCCACTCGTGAGCATCAAAGTGAAAAGGTTGTGGTGGGGTGGGTGAGCCGAAAAACCATATATATTACCACTTCGCTGCTCTGTCCCAGCATACCCAACTTTCTCAATCCTCTCTCTCTTCCTTCTTCTCCACCTTCTTTCAACATCTGACTGTACCAGCCCAAGCTAACAACAAAATGGGTTCAACCGGCGAAACCCAGATGACTCCAACCCAAGTCTCCGACGAGGAAGCTAACCTCTTTGCCATGCAACTAGCCAGCGCCTCAGTCCTTCCCATGGTCCTCAAATCCGCCATAGAGCTAGAACTCTTGGAGGTAATTTCCAAGGCTGGACCTGGCGCATATTTGTCGTCTTCAGAGATAGCTTCCCAGCTCCCTACCACAAACCCTGATGCCCCAGTTATGCTGGACCGAATCCTGCGCCTCCTGGCTAGCTACTCTGTTCTCACTTACTCTCTGCGCACACTCCCGGATGGCAGGGTCGAGAGGCTATATGGTCAAGGCCCTGTGTGTAAGTTCTTGACTAAGAATGAGGATGGTGTGTCGATCGCTGCTCTCTGTCTCATGAATCAGGATAAGGTCCTCATGGAGAGCTGGTAACCATTCTCTTCTTCTTCTTCGTTGTCTTCTTTGGTCCGTTTCTTCCTGTGATGGAATAGATAGGCACCACATACGTCTCAAACAAACCACCCCACCCCCCATTTCACCTACCACGGAGCCTTAATTCGAAGAAGATAACGCGTTTTGGTTCTGAATGTCCTTTAGCGCCCCTTACAAAGGCTGTCATAAGTTCAATTATTGTGCCTCTAATTTCTTTTATACACCAAATCATGGCAGGTCGTACATGAATGATCCACATAGAAGAAGAAAAAGTTCAAAATTAAAAGACCAAAGAAATTAATCTGTTTTGTTTAGTGTTTTCAAAAACGTAGCAAAACCAATTTCTCATCCAAACACAATTTTTTATCTTAAAATTCTTTTCAATCCCCAATAAAGATTCATTTCTAATCATTAACTCGTTTTCCGGAAAACAAATACAAAAACTCATATAACTATTCCTCTCATAAAAACTTTCCTCTCCAAACATATTTCAAATTTTCACATTATACAAGAATATATTTAAAAGAAATTTCTACCTTGTTTTCAGATTAAAAAAAAAATACAAAAACCCATAAACTATTATTCTCACAAAAACTTTCTTCCCAAACATATTTGGATAATTTTTACATTCGCCAAGAGAATATATATATATATATATATATATATATATATATATATATATTTTTTAAATCTTTGTCCATAGGTTGTAGTTGTGTACGAGGAGTATTTCACCGAATTTTGTTGTCTACAGGTACTACTTGAAAGATGCAGTTCTTGAGGGCGGCATTCCCTTTAACAAGGCCCATGGAATGACCTCATTTGAATATCATGGGAAAGATATGAGATTCAACAAGGTCTTCAACAAGGGAATGGCTGATCACTCCACCATTACTATGAAGAAAATCCTAGATACCTACAAAGGCTTCGAGGGTCTCGCATCAGTGGTTGATGTTGGTGGTGGAACAGGGGCTGTCCTTAGTATGATCGTCTCTAAATACCCCTCCATAAAGGGCATCAATTTTGATTTGCCACATGTCATCGAGGATGCACCATCTTATCCTGGTAATGGAATCACAAAGTTCACTCGTACTATACTTAGGTAGTGTTTGGCTACATAAAATTTTAACATCGTTACATTCTCACTCTCTCTCTCCTTATTTTTTTCTCTAACTTTTTTTCACCTTTTTGACTAACATTTTCACTTTTTATTTACTTTTTCACTTACATTTTCTTTCTCTTTTCTCACTTTTTCATAACTATTAAAATTTTACCTTAAAATTTTACTTACCCAAACACCATCTTTAAGTATTTGGTAGTTTGCTTAATTTTAAGCACTTGGCTATTTAGACAGACCTTTTTCAATTGAGTTACTAGATTCTCGACCTAAAACCCTCTGGGTTACCATATAATAACTTATTCTCTGTTTTTTTTTTTTTTTTTTTAATCCTGGGTTTAAACTTTAATATGATCTAAGGGATAGAGAGGGTGGCTGCAGGTGTGGAGCATGTTGGGGGAGACATGTTTGTTAGTGTTCCAAAGGGAGACGCCATTTTCATGAAGGTGGGTTTGAACTTATCTGGAATCCTTTCACATTCTTACCTACCCCCTTACTTTTGCTTTTAGATGGATCCAGTCATAGCAATCTACAGTCATGCTATTGATTGATTGTTGACACAAGTCGTATTCACTAAAGAGAGTGTTTGATTTTCAAAGAACCTTCGAGTAACATCAATTTTTAACGTAGTAGTAGAATGATGTCTGTGGATTGCTGAATTTTCCTTCCACGGAAAGGAAAGCTAAGTGAAGAGAATAGTTCAAGCCAGAAGATGGCTCTATCAACTTCTCTCTCAAGTGGAAAAAGTTTATTGTGTGAAAGCACTTTAAACTATTGACTAATAGCTGAATCATGGAGAGAAAATGAAATGTATGGAAAATTTGATTAGGCAAATGGAAATTATACCTTTGACTTATGCTCTTGACATGTGAGCCCTTCTATGAGCAGTGGATCTGTCATGATTGGAGTGATGAGCACTGCTTGAAATTTTTGGAGAACTGCTACAAGGCTCTTCCAGACAATGGGAAGGTGATTGTTGCTGAATGCATTCTTCCCGTAGCACCGGACACCAGCCTTGCTACTAAGGGAGTTATCCATATTGACGTTATCATGTTGGCTCATAATCCTGGTGGGAAGGAGAGAACAGAGAAGGAGTTTGAGGCCTTGGCTAAAGGGGCTGGATTTCAAGGCTTCCGAGTAATGGGTTGTGCTTTTAATACCTATATCATGGAATTCATCAAAAAGCTTTGATTCCTTGGTTTGGCTTGGGTACATACCTATTGTATTTTGGTTTGGAGGTTGCGATTGTCCTGTTCGACAAGTAGAAATGTGAAGCTTCTATTCACAGAGAGAAGCAGGAAAGGAAAAACAAAAAGGGTAGAACAGGGCAATTTTAAAATGATTGTATACTTCTTGTATGAAATAAAGTTCTTCATTTAAAATTCATGTGGATGGATTTCTTGAGATCCTGAAACATGATAGGGATGTAATTGGGAAAAAATAAAAGTAAACAGCTGAGATTCTACCATGTCCATTCCTTTTTCATGAAGTATTACGCAGGAGTTATCCAATTTACTTGAAGGCATAAGTGGAAAAATCCAAAGAGATCAGAAGGTGAACAGATGAGTTAAGACAGATTAATCTAGCAGATCACTCATATGAAAACAAATTGAATACGAAAATGATACTTTGAACGAGCAATGGGCTCATGTAGGTAGAATTACAGAGATCAGAATAGAGCAGCAAAACAGAGACTTGGGATAATAGACTCAATGGGTAATATCTCTTGGCAAATTGAGCTTTACTGTATTATTCCAGAAGGAAGAAAGATGCACTTTTATTTCTTTTTCTTGTTTTCTTAGTAAAAGGCACTTTTATTTCACATGAAAGGGGGACTCTTGCCCAGCAACCAGAGTTTAGATAGTAAGCTTTCCCCCCCCCCCCCCTGAAGAAACAAGAACATGTTATTGCTACTGAATCAACCAAAAGTGGGAACGGATTCCTTCCGAAGGATCGAAATCCCAAGCTATCAAAAGGCACGGTCTCTATATTCTGGAATAGATCTAATGGTCCTAATTTATCCACCTTAATTAATGAGATTAATGAGTAATATGACTTGGCAGCTCAATCTCCCGAAAATTACTTTTCGCGTGAGAGCCAAGATACAAAAATCTCTCTCGGGGAGAGTCCAAATCGATTACACCACACTACTTGTTGGTTGCGCACCATTTAACAACAAAATGTGCCAAGAAATTTCCTTGCCTGGGATCCAGCAAAACTTCTAAAAGGGATGATCATCAAAAAACTTTCTAATACTATGGATGTCACCTGGTATTAACCAATCAGGTTCCGCAATCCTCTCTGTGACTTGTTTCCAAACCACTAAGGAGTCTCCTTCAATCACCATCTTCAGGGTTGACAAGTCACCGGCAATGTTGCATGCCAGAAGGGCTGCGAGGGCTTCCCCTTTTAATGGGTTATTACCCTTGCGCCAGAAACCCCTAGCTTCGATAATCAGCGCCGTTTCTGCAGACAGCAGCGTAACTCAAAATACTACCCTTTAAAGCCACATCAAAATTAATCTTTAAGCGATCCAGAAGAGGAGGTTGTCATCTAATGGGGTTTCTTTTGCGGGACCATGCCTCACATTTGCTCCTTCTATCTTTGAAGACAAACTTTCTTCATCTCTTCAACATCCGGCACCAAATTTTCATGGATCACTTTATTTTTGGTACACCAGATTGTGTCCATGAGCAAAGCAGTATAGAGCAGCATATCAGCCCATTTCTGTCTGACATGGTGCGGTAGATTACTAGGATTAAAAATAAATTTCACCCAATAGTAAGCTGTAAAGGGTGAATATTATTGTGCATATATCCAGGGCCGGTACTATGTCAACTGGGCTTTCGGTGAGATCTCTAAAAATGAGGCCTTTGTAATAAGTTATAACATATTATATGTAAATATTAAGTATTAATAAATTTTAATTAAGATCTTTTAGATGGACAATTACTTAACAAAATTTTGTTAACATATCATTTTCAATTGATAACATGACTAATATTACATTTAACCTTGCTTCCATCTCAGGTAGGATTTTATTAATTTTAATTTTGAAAAACTTCTTTATGCATAAACAACAATTTAGAATAATGTTTAATTTCTCGTAGACAAAATAATGTTGGTTCTCCTTAGAAAACTATTGATCTTTCCTAAGGTGGTTCATTTCATCTATTGATGATAGGTAATTGTCTTTTAAGTATAAGGTGGCTAACTCTTGATATTTTTTGATTGACGGAATAATGAAGGTAGCTCAAAGATTGTAAGAATAATAAGTGAGGGTCCCTAGTCTTGCCTATATAAAGAGACTCGTGTTTTCCATTAGAACCACCCACAAAATTCTAAGGCTAAGACTAGAAACCTCTCTCCTATAGAAAACTCTACTCTCTTTTGTAGGTATCTCAGTTATTCAAACACAAATGTCTGGAGATAAAAGACCCTATTCTAGTTTATATGTTTTCAGTTCATGCATCTGGTTCCAAGTTTAATTACATAATTGGTTTAATAATATACACAAAGAAGTGACAGATGAACGCCTTTTACTTTCACACAAACACCATTTCTTGAACAGTTAAAATTGTCTGACACGTTACAATACCATAAGACAAGTTACAATCTCACATAATATAAGCTTAGGACAAGAATCGAGCAACCAGCAAAAGTCCTTCAATCTATGGCTAAAGAATGAGGAAATTCTACCTAGCATAAAGCTTCAATGGCGAGCCGGCGGTTGGATAACCCTTGTTGCATATATGGAATAGGAGAGCACTGCCATATTTCAACC
The DNA here is from genome assembly GCA_003952965.2 of Morella rubra. Taxonomy (NCBI): domain Eukaryota; kingdom Viridiplantae; phylum Streptophyta; class Magnoliopsida; order Fagales; family Myricaceae; genus Morella; species Morella rubra. Next base: position 3,187,807 of record CM025855.1, on the reverse strand, counting down.
AAAACAGGGGGGCCCTGTTTTGCCATGCTGCTATGAAGCTTTTTTTCCTTGTAAAAGGATGGCAGTGGCAATTGGAACATCATTTGCAAGAAAAACAATGAAATAATAATAACAGTACACGGAAAAGAAAAAGTAAGGAGGAGAACTACGCGTTAAGGCTACTGTTCTTGAAAAACTCCAAACAGTTTTCTTTTTCCAAGTCTCTACTCCAGAACTTCTCGTAATACTCTGCATATGTGAAACCTCTGAATACAGCTGCAGATCCATCATCCGTGAGCAACTCCGGCGCCCTGATTAACGCGCTGTTGCACGGGCAGAGGAACGAAGCTACTGATAGCCTTGGCTTGTCAGCATTGACTATGGCTCGGTGCCAAACACTCTTGTATAAACCATTACTCACTGCCTGTAATCACTCATTCTCATGTTAGATTCCCTCAGAACTTGACACACTAGCTTCAGTTTCAATATAAAAACGTCTAAACCACTAGAGCGTTACTCTGCTGCCCTAAACGTGCCTCGCAGGATAATTCCCCTTCGGTGGTGCGCACAGTATTGGCCAACAGTCTTGTAGGGTTATTAGTTTAAGACTTGCCTAATAATAATAGGAGCATGTCCATGTGACTCGAACTTAGTACCTTGAGTATAGAGGACGACCTTCACATAAACATGTTATAGACTCAAACAAATCTCGATAACCAAACACTCTTGTATAAACCATTACTCACTACATGCAATCACTCATTCTCATGTTAGATTCCCTCAGAACTTGACACACTAACCAGTGGCAGAACCAGGACCAAATTTGAAAGAGGGCAAACTCTTACAGCGAAATGATAAAAAAAAAATTTCTCTACGTAATGCAAAAAAATGTCTTAAAAGTTAAAATATTGAAAATTAAGAACTAAAAGTATTAAAAATATTGGAGTAATAGCATGATGTTAATCAGTGGTAATAGCATGAGTATAGTTTGGCGTAATAGCATGATGTCAATCAATGGTAATAGCATGAGTATAGTTTGGAGTAATAATTACGTCTCAAAATTCTGTGTCTCTCACCATTCATATAATGACAGCAAGTGAAGGCATTCTTGATACACAACATGCTATGAATTAAAACAGAAATTATTTGCAGGTGAACGACAATATCTCAAAGGTACCAAGTGGTTTTGAAGTTGACAAACTATCTAAAAGTGACAATTGAAAATAACTTCAGATCGTTATCCATGCATCTGGTGAAACTGGATTCAAGGTGAATAACTGAAAATGGTTTATCCATTAATTAGTATCAAAGATGTAGTAATGATAAATTGGAAACAAGTTTTATATGCTTAGGAAAAAAAAGAAAAAGAAAACAAGTTTTATATTGTTTTAATTATTAGGAAACAATGAATTACAAATTTGATTAACTAAGATTAATGAGGAAATCACTAAGAGTGGCTAATTGACTTGAGCCTAATAGGTGTCGGGCCTAGACTAACTTATGAAAAAAAAAAAAAAAAACGTGTAATATTTTTTTTTGGGCAAAGCAATGGGTGGCGGCTGCCCTTGTTCGCTACCCCTTGCTTTCGCCCCTAACACTAGGCTTCAATTTCAATATAAAAACGTCTAAACTACCTGGGGAGCTACTATGCTGGCCTAAACATACCCTGCAGGGTAATTCTCTTTGGGTGGTGTGCACAGTATCAGTCGACAGCCCTGTGTCCAGCTAGTATGGAACTTAACTACTAGAAAGAATATCAACTTCACATCCGTTTGACTTGAACTTAGTATCTCAAGCACACCGTAAACGATATAAACATGTTATAGACTCAGACAAATCTCGATAACCATCTTTCATGCTGCAAGCTGAGCGGGCAATTTGAGATTAAAAAAAGAAAGTACACATTCTGCAGTTTTGCAGAAACAAATAAACTTTTTACCTCTAACTGATCGCCAATGTTGATGACAAAAGCATTTGGGTGAGGATTAACTGCGAGCCACTTGCCATCCTTGAGGACTTGAAGGCCTGCTACTTGTTGGTCTTGAAGGAGAATTGTCAGGGCATTGGGGTCAGTATGCCCCGGCAATCCATAGGTGAGTTCTGGTTCGGGACAAGGTGGGTAATAGTTGACAGCCATATGCTGTCCTTGTTCTCCCAATATATTCTTGATGGAATCCTTTTCCACACCTAAGCTCTCTGATATCAGCTCTTGTAATCTGAACCCAAGTTCCCTCACTTCCATGCAATAGTAACTCACAATTTCCCTGTCAAATCACGACCAAAAGTTACATTAGCTTTAAGATAAATTCTCACCATGGGCCGGCCCATTTTTGACCCACAGCTAATGATGGTAAACGGGTCGGACTCGTGTGGAAGGGTTGAGTGCTTCTACGATGCTCGATCGCACGTGATGCTAGGAATTATGGGCATAACAATATTAAATAATGTTTTTTTTTAAAAAAAAAACAGATATTAATTTTCTATGTAATGATTGACTCGAGAAACTTCTCAAAGCACGTTCTGCCAGTAATGATTCACTACGAAAGGAGGCTAACTAAGAGTAGGTTTTGTATTCAAAAATTCTCAAGATTTTTTTAAATTTTTAGAATCATAATATTCTACGACCAAATATCATTCTTAATACTACATAAAAATAATTAAAACATGCATATCAATAAAATTAACATCACTTAAAAATTCTCAAAACACAAAAAATTCTCAAAAAATTCCCTAACCGAACACCCTCTAAGGGTAGCACGTATCTTTTGAGTAGAAAAAAAAAAAATAGTATCACGTGAAAAAATAGGAAAGAAAAGGGCATGTTTGGTTTCCCTTTTTTTTTTTTTAAGATTTACATCGTACTTTTATATTTATAATCTAAACATCACAAAACACACGTATTCTAATACAATATTTTATTATCTTTTTTACATACATTAATCTATTTTAAAAATTTATGCACGTATACTAATACAATTTTAATATCACTTAAATATTTACAATTTTATCAGAATCCTATAAATTTTTTTTAAACGAACATCCACAAAAATTTAGAAGCATGCCGTATTGTTTGTTTGTATTATTGTGTAATTGTTCAAAATCACCGACCACATGAGAAATAAGTAAAACTTTTAAGGGGCCACCTGTATATTCCTCCAAGATTTGTACTTATGTATAGGATTTTTCAATAATTTGAGTCACTAGGGACCGTCCAACTAGATGCTAGAGCAGTATCCGATAAAAACAAAATTTGCACTGTCACACCCATATACCAGCACAAGGCTGTGACTCTAGGAAACCACACTAAAACTATTTTCTTTATTTTTTATTTTTATAGGTGTTTTAGTAACTACCCCAGATCCTAAGACGCGTATACAACACATATAGAGGAAGCTGAGTCAACAGCATGGGATTATATAGTAAATTAGTTTCCGTGCACGACGGAAATACCGGGTCACACCACACGAATCAAACACGGACCACGTGATTCGATGCGGCTCACGTCAACGCGTTTAGCCTGTCGACGTCAGCAGAACCACCGAAGTTAAAGCAACGTGGGTACCCAGAACGATGAATATTGTCCACGAGCTCTGATGTCGTCAGCTCTGTACCGCAAAGCCGGCGTCATCACCGTTCAATTTTGTTTAAAAAAAAGATCCCGCATTTGAGCCATCACCGTTCAATTAATTACGGAAGAAAAAGTGCTTAGAAAAAAAAAAAAAAATTACGGAAAGAAAAGGTCCCCCAAGCATTTTCATCAGCCCTGACGTCAGTTTCTGCGTATACAGCAAAACCGGCGTCATCACCGTTCAATTAATTTGCAGAAGAAAAAGTCTCGCGTTGATATTTAAATCCCCTACCTATCTCCCAACGCTATCTTTTTTTTTTTTTTTTTTTTTCCTCAGCATCCCCAACGCTATCTATTTATATATACGTATTAAAATTTCAAGTGGTTCCCATCTGACAAAGTCCCACCCAAGACTGTACAGATTGTAGGCTGGCTGAATTGACTGTTAGTGTACGATAGGATACATGTGGAATCCATGTCTGTGGTTTGAGATTGTCGGACATTGATTTTCAAAAGGAAAATGATTGTTTTTAAGCAAAGCATGTTAATTAAGAAGATTTTTTTAAAATTAATTATCTTTGATCTGAAATTTTGAAACTAAACTTGTTTGTTTAAGCAACATGGGTGACAAGATAACAGCCAAATTAGATTTGGTCCATTGATCACGATTTGGTGGAAGTCCTCTTAAGAATACAATTGGGAAACCCAAGGAGGTGGATTCCTTGAGAGCATGCTTTCTGCCGCATGAAATAGATTAAGCATTAGATTAATCTAATTCTTAATGTGGTTTCTATCACCTAAAAAACAAAGTATATGGAAGATGGACCACCTAAGACAGAGGAATACATTGTCCTTGGCCAATAGTTAAGTTAAACCATCGAGGTTGTGGAGCACATTGGAAGAAAGGGAAAAAAGGAGTGGAATTTATAAAACCATAAACCAGACAATAATATTCACAGAAGAAGCACTGAAGTTTGTGTATTCTTCATTTTCTTTTCTTTTCTTTTTTGGGTATCTTGGAGCTCGACCAGAAAACACAGATGACTCGTGACAGGACAAAAAAACGTAGTTTGAAAGCATGGGACACGAAACTGTATCCGTTATTCTTGCATGTGAGCAAGTGTGCGTTTTCTAAGGGCCATATGCCTGTGTGTTTTGTCAGATTCTTCAGAAAGAACCTTTGGGAATCGCATCGAGGCACATGGGGAAGTTAGTAGACATTGGACTTGACTCGGGTTGGGTTTTGTCAACCGAATAATGGCAGTTGTAGGATGAAGAAGAGGATCGAACTACGCTACATGGAACAACAAAAAATCGGAGCCCCCCCGATCGACTGTATTGGTTTCATGAGGATTCACTTTTCAGCGTAGGAGGAAAAGAAGTAGACCAAATAAGAGCTACTGATCTAGAAGAGAAAAAAGAGGGGGAAACGTTGAGAAAGCGGAATTCCATCTGATGAGGCAAGGATTATGCGGTTCATGTTCATTGCACTAATTTTGCAGTGCACTAGTCAGACAAAGAAAAAGACAATAAAACCTAGAAAGCCCTAGTACTATGCATGCACTTAACCTAGATCAGGATGGTGCTTCTTCTAGTTCTTGCAAGTTGCATGATTATTACTATCCTCTACAAAATATTTAGGTGATATTAGAAAGAAACAAATAAAAAAAAATATTATTATTAGAATAATTCATAATCAATGAATCTTTGATTCAATAGATACTTACTTCTTTTAAACATGATATACGTTCTGAGATTCTGATTCTCGTATCTATATAAATACTCGTAAATATAAAAAATTTATTTGTATTGAAACAGACAGTCAAAAAGTTCTCTATCATTCTGATTCCTCGTACAATAATCTTCTTGGGATATGTCATTCTAATTCCTTGCATCGTAAACTTTTTAGATAGTTAGGTTCTGACATCCTTAATATATTAATAATTAGGCCATACCTGGTGATAAGGAATGATTCTATGACAGAGGTTTATTCCTCAATGCTAAATACAAAAAGTCTGGTTCTCTAAGGAAAATGCTATAGCAGTAGGTTTTTTTGTTTGGTTCTGTGAGCAAGGCTGAAATCTATAGAGTTACTGCAATAATAATAATACCGTGTACTTTATGCGAACCGAATGGGACGTGACAAATTAATTTGTCAGCAGTGGCCACAAACATGACGTTGTGAAAGAGAGGAGAGAGAGAGAGTACTCACTTGAAGGTAGGAGGATTGGAAGGCCACTCAGGCACATACTTCTCCAACGGGTAACAATGGAGTCTAAGATAGTCTCTCCAGTTGTGAACCTTCTCCTTGTTCACGTTAAAACTCGTGGAAAGTCTCATTGTTTTTGATGGATCATCTGAGTACAACTTCAGTTTCTCCTCCACCGGCAGGCTAAAGAACTGATTGGCGACCTCGAACATTTTTGCCACAGCTTCCAAAGGCACGCCGTGATTGACCACCTACTTAAATCACCATATCGCAGACAACCACATATATAAGATCAAAACTCACTCTAAAGTCAAATGTTTATAGCACCGTACAGGAACATTTTTTTTTTTATTACACGCAGAAACTGACAAACTATTCGTGCAACTTTTCAAATGGAGAAGCGAGAGAGCAGAGAGGAGTGAACTACGCATGATATGGTTTACCTGGAAAAAGCCAAAGATCTTGCAGGCATCACCGATTTGCCTCACAATTTGGCTTCTGTCCTCAATACCCAAGTCGATAATCGGAACATCTTCGCAATCAGAGACTTCGGATAGCCGGGGTCGCTCGGACACTGGTCGGATATAGCTTTCCGGCAAGTTCAAGTATGGAACCCCGGTGGATAGGACCTTTGTCTCCATGTATACAAAGAGACAAAAGCAATCAAAAAATTATCTACGCTCGCAGAAGTGCTGGATGCAACCTTCTCTGCTTGGACTTTGTGTAGTTTCCTGGAAGGTGAGCACTACTCACGCATCTCACATAATTATATAGTAAGAGCAGCAGGGCTAGCTGCAGGTGGCTGTTGAAAAAAAGAAAAAGAAAAAGAAAAACTCTGTGAATATATACGTGCCGTGACCTTTGGTTGTACGTAGCTACTGGTCCAATTGACATTTGCAGCCGTATATATAATTCGATGAAGTATTATATACTATTACTTTCGAGATTCATTCAAAACTCTAGCCGTTGAAGACGTCAAACTATATATATATATATATATACTTACCAAAAGAAAAGGTAAAAAAAACAAAGAAATATAAGAAGGAAATATATATATATAGCTTATATATACTTTTTCCTTCTCTCTCTCTTTTTCTTTCTCTTAATTTTGAAGACGATATACAACAGGGTTGAAGTAGGTTCAGGCCAGGCTTCATATAATATCTACAGATCACATATTATATTTCTTTAATTTTTGTTCACCGGAAATACTGATTTTGATCATCTAGGTTCAGCAAAGATGCATGTCTCGTAGGGTTTAGATTGCCGCTGGAATGGGCCATGCAGGTGATGTCTGCGAGCAGTCTGTGGGTACCACGAATGAAACTGAAAGCTCAAAAACTTGAAAGAACATGATAAACCTGTGGCTGTTAGGATTGATATTCAGAGAAAATGTGGTGGGAATAGAATTGAAAAGCTGGCCTTACCAGACTCCAGAGGTCTAAGGATAGGCGATAGACATATTGCTTCTGTTTTTTTAATTTGTTGCAAAAGATACTAATTAAGAACATAAAAGGGCAATCCCAATTATAAGGCCTGTTAATTACTAGAGGTACTAAAAGAGCACAGTCCCACATCACTGGAAGAAAGTTGGAAGACACTTTTTGGTTTCTGTGGGGGATATTGCTAAAGCACCCAAAAGAAAAATTAACTAGAAATTATTCAGTCCATACAATTAGCATATTTTCGGGGACTCCATTACCTGGCCTATACTCTAAATCAAGGTTTTAAATTAATTAATCTAATTAAATAAAAAGCGTCATAAGCTTGTGTGGTTAATATGAGTATAGTACTGGGAATCCAATGCAATATATCTTTATATATATTATAATCTTACTAAAAGACCTCTTAAAAAAGGTTGACTTTATAAAAACTAACACAGGACAGCAAACTTTAATTCGAAGGTGCATGGCACTGATTAAGGAAGATCTTAACTACCTTCCTAGAGTTTGGCCAGGCAGATCCATACGTTCTACCTTCATGTGCTCCTGGGGGAAAATAAATTATATTTATTTCTCTTATATTTGTACCGTTTTATATATTTGCTATTAGATTGTAAATTTCAGAAGTGGAAGATTGATTAAATAATTATTAGGCCATGTGAATGCACATTTGAAGGTTTAGAGGACGACTGATGAGCTAGCTAGGCAGATGGAATGTCATACTTATGAGTGATCGGGTGACTAGGAAATAATAATCTAATTGGTGGGTGAAGTAATCTCTCTTTGCATGATGCCATTTAAAACGACTGACAGTTTCCCGATATAATATATATGTGAACGATAATCACCAACTTGCATGGCTAATCCCCCAACCCCACCCCCTGCCACTTGCCAATTTGGTTAAAGCTAGCTTTCGTGGATAACTTTTCTTTTTGCTATTATGTGGCTCAAAAGGTTATCACAATCAACTCCAAAGTTGTAGGGTTCCTCATGTGTGATAAGTTTATGACGTATGCGTATAAGCTTTTTGTAGATGTATAAGTCCTTTCTTGTCTCATCAATATTGGAAGTATTAAGACTAATACAAACAATTATTATGGACACTATTTATTAGATCACCAATTATCCTAAAAATTAAAATTCTTGATAAAAGTGGAATGGGATTAATTCGTAAAGTTTTTAAGTCGTTTTTTAAATGCGCATTAATCCAAACCCCCTCCTTTATAAGTGAAATCTAATTGTTTGATTAACACTCTAATAATGATTAACCTTACTTGTGGTGTATTTAGATCATTCTTCACGAGTAAAAGCTAAACTATTATATTTATAACTATAGTTTAACGTACCTAAAAATGGGGTAAAGAGTGGAGGATCGCGACTTGATCATCTTAAGACTATTACATTGATATCGTGTTAAACTATCAAATGTCTCAGAAATAAATTGATGGAAAATCATGAGTTTGATTGCCGAATAAATAATATAACTTAGATTTAGTAGTATTGGGTTTTTGCCCCTTATGTACGTTATGCATGCGAAAGTGATATCAAATCAAGGCGATTATAAAGAACTTCTTAAAATGAATTAAAAAATTCGAAAAAACAATATAATTGTCAGAAATTCTTTGAGCATCGTAAACTTAACGGCTTGTGCATTTTGACGAAGACTTTCTATTCGGTCCACGTTTCTATACACTGATGCTTTTAGATTAAACTCCACGACAAAGTTGGTGCGGCGGTGCCAAAACTAGAAAGACGGACAAAGACTGATGAGTTAGTGGTGTTCGTATGCTCTTGCCTCTCAAATGTTCCTGCAGGATTCTTATAATTTAGATGCCTCGGGGGGAATTTTCCATTAAAAATGAAAACTTGGAAAGATATATCATATAAGATGGTATCAACCTCGCTCCTGCCTCTCAAATGTTTCTGCAGGATTTGTATAATTTAGATGCCTCGGGGGGAAGTTTCCATTAAAAATGACATAGGGGAAAGATATATCATATAAGATCGACGGTACTATCAAGCTGATCGCTCTCGTCTTTAATTTGAAAAGGCCCCAACGACAGGCCATTGGTGATGATGTCCCACTCCTAGCTCGTCCCTTCTGATCTGATCTGATTCCGTGTCCGAAAAGAGAAGGATGATGGGTACTTCTATGGCCCTCAAACGTGAGGAAACGCATGGTCTGTAGCTGAAGACGTCATTCTTTTTATGAGCTAAAATTTGGTGCAGAAAAAAACGTTTTAATTAAGCAATATCACTGAAAACTAGATCCGGTGGGAAAAATCATGCTAAGCAAAAGCATATATTCGAAAGGCTTTATTTATATAGCATTCAATCATTTCATGAAACTCAATTCCAAACGTACGTGCATGTTTATTGTTTCCATGTAGATGTTCACTGCAAGCTTCTAACTCAAGTACTTCTTTCTTTTTTACGTATCTGGTTTTTACTTATTTAACGTTGTCTCGTACTTTATCCATCCAATAATATTATTCCATTGGCCACCTGCCCCAGTAGAGATGTTTACTTGATTACATATCCTGATTTGATTGATCAACTTAATTAGGACTTCAAGTATTTACTATTCATTGGATGAAATCAAGCTAATCTGTATCTTTTGAAAATGTTGCATATATATGCCAAAACGAAATGTTCACTTCAAGGCTTAGAGTCTTTGCTCCTTATTCGGTGCTAGACTTTGACTTGGTGAATGGAGATTGAAGGCATCCAGATCGTGTTGTCGGAGGTGGAAATTAACAACAACAGGGCGGTGCATGTGGGCAAGCAATGGGTGGTCCTCACTGAGCAGTCGGCATATATAGTACGGTGATGCAATGGATCTTCACGAATTAATTATTATCCATGTGCCAATCTTTTAATGTGGGTCCTGGTAAGTGCTCGACAACATTTTGCTAGCTGCAAGTGTCCTTTCAAAGTTGATCAGCTGGTAGCTCTTCATAGGAAACCTAGCCTAGCTAAGATGTGTGTGATCATGCAACCCCACAATACTCTGAACGCCCCCAAAACTTTCTTTTGGAGGAATCCTAAAATTTTATCACAACAATTAGGAGACTTGTGAAAGCATTTATGTATGACTAGGTGTAAGTTTTGTACTGAGGGAAGATTTAATACAGATCAATTTCTTGAGAGGGACGTGCAGATGAGGCTAATGCGTCCCGAATCATACCTCATGCCAAACCTTCTGTTAGTGTCTTACTCTAAGTATTGGCGTAATTTCGTACCAAACTGAGTTATAATTCTTTATTAACTAAGGTTGGTCTAAGTGTTTAATAAAAAAAAAAGTCACTCAACATGTTTGCTCAAGAAAGAGATTCTACAAGCAAGTCTCATGCTCCACCCTCAAGTAAAGCCTTCGCAAAAAGGCTCACTTGGCTATCAGAGTCCTGTTATACTTGAAACTCAAGGTATCCCTTAAATACATTTAGATGTCAACTTGTAACCCTTGAAAAATATTATAATATTTCTTATATGGCTATTGCTAGAGAGAAAAACACCCTCTAAGAAAGGGAGGCCTTCCATTATTTATTTGAGCCTCTATTTAAGAGAGAAAAATACATAGGAGATTTCAGATCTAAATTACTAGCTTTTTCACCTATCCATTCACTTTGAAACCAGCCTTCCATAATAAAGCTTTCATAATACTGAAGGAGTTTGGCTGTCGAAGTTCGGTGTTAAAGAACTAGATCATTTGTGAATAATTCATTAGAAGAACCTCAAATTTCTAAGGGTGGTTACCGCACGGAGCGCTGGTCCAAATAGAATTATTCAAATTATTACATCGAAATTGTGAGAGTCAACAAAGAGATTCTATCAGTGTCTAAATAATTGTTTGTAAGGTTTTCTTCGTAGTAGATTTTGACTAGTACCAAACTCATATCCACATCTTAAGTGTCAATTAAGTCTAAACAGTTTGTTTTTTCCCATTCAATTTAAACTGCAGAGAACTAGAAAATTAAATCTAACGCGTATATATATATATATATATATATATATATATATATATATATATGTGTGTGTGCGCGCGCGCGCGCGCGTGTGTGTCTTTTCAAAACCAGTTGCGATGAATATTGAGTACTACGGAGAAAATGAGGGGGCGGTGAGAGGTGGGAATGTTTGGCATTATTGATTTCTCGTCCTCATCCTTTTCCAGAAGCCTAGCTAGTGGTTTGGTCCGCCGCTGCAACGTAAGATTGTTATCCAATTAATTCCCACAGAAAATTCTCCCGCGCGTGTCATCTCTATCTTTCTACTTACCCCTTTCGGTGGGTTGGTTCGGCCACCCTTTTCATTTAATTTTTGTGGTCACGTATCAACACACTGTTGAGTGTTGGCACTTGGCACAAAGACGTACAATAGTCAACATTTTAGAAAACATTATAAATGCCGTTCACACGGGAAATGAAACCCAAAACCAAAGCTTGATCACTTTCAACCTTTTGGCTGTTGATAATGCGGCTCTCTACAACATCATTCACATTTATTTATCATGAAAATGATCGCAAACTACAACAATTGCCGACATTTAAACGTTTAATATTCCCACAGCTAGAATTATATCTAATAATCTTGATAATTTAATTCTTTATAGTCACTTCTATGTCTCATCCAGTTACTCAAGAAATCTGTAGCAACTTATGTTGTGATATCTCCAATTTCACTTAAAACAGAAAAAGAGAAAAAAAATAAGAGACAATTAAGTCTTATATTAAGATTTTATTATATTTAACTGAACTTTATAATGATTCAAAAAATTTCTTATGTCTACCTAATATAACAAGCATAATCATTATTATTTTGGCCATATTTCCAATCAAAATGATCAAATGAAACCCAAAAATCCATGTAATTTGCTAAAATTCAAAATTTCCAAATGATCGATTTTTTTTTGCAAAAAGCCATTTTCTACAGTAACTAGTTGGTTATATTTCCAAATCTCGGGTCTTATCCGGGACGCAGAAGAAACAAAAATCATTACAAAAATAATAATCAAACGTCAATTCAACAAGCATGATCATTTTTTATTTTTTTATTTTTGTAAGATATTTGTGGTTACACTTTTTTGGCAAAAGGATCGACCTAAATATCTAACCGTGGACCCCCCAGCATTGAATCGAGCCCCGGCCTAAAAGATACCGCCCGAGTTCCAGAAGAAGGGGTCCAGTCGTGCCGACAGCTAGGATAGTCCTTCTACTTCTAGTTACCTAAAACGAAAGACACGTAACCCTAATCTCTCCGCTGCGCCTATTATAGAAATACCTTAATCGATGCATGTGCTAGGAGACTGACGTCATCCTGAGGCACGCTTTGTGCGTCATCGTGTGACGTAGTCGTGACCGTTGGCTAAGGACAAGGGCAACTTGCCTGGAAAATATCGAAGCACCTCGATTGGCTGGAGGTCGCAAACACGCGCGCGGCGGGGACTTCGGAATACGCCAAAGGTTGTATCGGTCTTTTTAGCTTTTTGTTTTGCGTCTAGAAAGGTTTGAGTACTGATTGGGTTGAGTGGTTTGTCTCATATTATTTGTCTATTCCCCCAATAATTCGAAATTTACGGAGATCGCGTGCCTTCTTTTCGTTTTTCCCAAGGTTAATTCAAAAAACAGATTTTTTTAATTAATTAATTTTTTTAACGAAGAGTCAGGTCAACTTAAATATTATCGAGAATCACCACTAGCTTAAAGATATACAGGTTGTGTACGGGACTCAAGATTTATCCTAATAAAAATTTACTTGACTTTTTACAAACTAAAATTTTAACTCATCATTATAATTATTTTTCTTTTTTTATTTTTTACAAATTTTTTTTACTCACTTTTTTATCATAATGTTTGGGAGTAAAATTTTAAGAATTGATAAAAAGATGAAAAGAGAGAATGAAAAAATTAGTAAAAAAGTAAATGAAAAAGTGAAAAAAATTTGTGAAAAAATGAAGAGAGAGAAAGAATTGTAACGATGATAAAATTTTAGATATTAAAATTTTAGTTTGGCAAATACTATGTACTTTTTCACCAACCTTGTTCATTCTCTTTTTTCACCTTTTTACTCACTCACTCCTAAAATTTTAGTAAAATTTTGTTTCCAAACACCATGTTAAATCATTGTAACTCTATTTATATTTTAGTAGTCCCGCCTGGACCCAGCTTCATGATGCGATCCTTTACTGACCTTTAAATATATATATATATATATATATATATAAGAGCCACTTCAAAATAATTATTTTTATTAGCAAAAAGAATTGGAAGTCTAGTCGATAGGTCTATTTAAAGATATAAATAAGTAAATAATTTAAGCCAAATCACATATTCCATCATTTATTTATTTTACTATCAAATGATAGAAAATTATATAATTTATTTCTAGTAGGTATAAGTGTTACTAATAATTTAGGTATTTTCTAATTTATATTCATTGAACTAAACATTAATCAAAGATGCTACGTTGACGCTGACTCGCTGGAACAAGCTTTGGCAGTTTCTAAATGCTGCGTGGAAATCAAATCTTCTAGATCAAGGGATAAAATACTCTTAAATGATTTGAGCTGAAGATATATAATTTGATTCAATACGATTAAAGAAAGGCTCCGCGTTCTCTTTGATACTCTATTTTAAAGCATTTTCTTAAAATAAAAATAAAGTAAAAATTACATGTTGTACCCCTCTACCTACCGCAAGTCTTCGAATGCTTTTTATTGCATTTCATGTTGGCCTTTTCATGTTGGGCTTCGAAGAAAGTAAAAATTGCATGTTGGGGTTCGAAGACTGTTAAAAGCAAAGCACAATCCAATCCATGGCGAATTAATGTGGCCCAAAATATGCTAGAGTAAACAACGGACACCTTGTACCCTAATGGGTCGGCTTTGCTGCCTTAGCTGTAGACATAAATACTTGGGCCTTCACAGCCTTGGGGCAATCCTTCACAGGCTTGTGTTTCTATTGTTTGCACGAGAATGCTTGTAAGTTTACTCCACAATATTGTTTATAAGTTAGCTGCTTAGTAATTGGCATTTAAGTTTTTTTTTTTTCCCTCCATCTGGTCCTCTTAAAAAGAGGATTCCCTGAGGTAATTTGTGATGTCTATTTTAGTGACAATATTCTTGTTGGATAGAAAACAAAATGAAGAAGCGTAAAGTGTTGGGGAGATAAACAACTTGGAGAGTATCTAATTAGGCTCGCAATATATTATATAGAGACACTATTCAACTTAATAAGTTAGAGCCTAATTATGCTATATTAAACACTCACACTTATGAGTTATTTTTAATATGGGATAACATTTTTACTCTCCCACGCGTGTATATTCAACAATTTCTCCATCACACCCTTTCATACGCGTAAATTCAACGTAAAGGCAATAAGTAAACCAAGCATAACTAAGCCTGATCAATTGAACGATGAAATTTTGTTTGTGCCAAACATGCCCTTAAGAATCTTCCACTTTTCTAAGCTGTAAAAAAACATCCAGAAGGTGGGGGGAGTTGGTTTCCCTGCTGGCAACCAAGCTGCAGTTTCTTGTGGAAAAGAGGAGCGAAGCAATCCTGGACTATTCGCACGACATCCCCGAGTCTCTGGAATTTGTGAACGAACGAAATGAATCCTGGGCTGGGCCCAACATACAATTCAACCGAAATTCTGAGAGAGCAACTAATAATCCACCACCAAGGCACCAATGTGAACTGGGCCTAGCCACGGTAAAAGTCTGAAGTCAAATTAGGCGTTCTGTACCCTAACAAATTCGTCATATGAAAACGACGCCGTTTATTTTTTCGTCAACCCAACTCTTTTTCCACTTTCCTGGAAAAGCTCTTTTATCCACTTTCATGGAAAAACCCAGACAGGGGACTCTATAACCAGCACCTTTACCTGGATCTCCCCAGAAGATAGCGAAGAAAACTGTATCGAAAATGGAGCATTCGAGCCATGAATCCCTGTTGAAACACCCGAACTCCATAACCTACGAGTCCCCCTTCCCACTCTATGCCCTCGCTATCTCCCACTCCCCTTACCGTGTCGCTGTCGGCAGCTTCCTCGAGACATACAACAACCGCGTCGACATCCTCTCCTTCGACCCGGACGCTTTGACGCTTAAGCCTCACCACCCTCCTCTCTCCTTTGATCACCCCTACCCACCCACCAAGCTCATGTTCCACCCCTCCAACCCTAATCTCCTTGCCTCCTCTGGCGACTTCCTTCGCCTCTGGGACCTCCGCGACCACTCCATCGAGCCCCTCTCCGTCCTCAACAACAGCAAGTCCTCCGATTTCTGCGCCCCGCTCACCTCCTTCGACTGGAACGAAGTCGAGCCCAGGCGCATCGGCACCTCCAGCATCGACACCACCTGCACCGTCTGGGACATCGACAAGGGTGTAGTCGAGACCCAGCTCATCGCCCACGACAAGGAGGTATACGACATCGCCTGGGGGGAGGCTAGGGTTTTTGCCTCCGTCTCAGCCGATGGATCGGTTCGGATTTTCGATCTCCGAGACAAGGAGCACTCCACTATTATCTACGAAAGCCCCCAGCCCGATACGCCGCTTCTTAGACTAGCATGGAACAAGCAGGACCTCAGGTACATGGCCACGATTCTGATGGATAGCAACAAAGTAGTAATTTTGGATATCCGATCGCCGACGATGCCAGTGGCTGAGCTGGAGAGGCATGCGGCGAGCGTAAATGCGATCGCTTGGGCGCCCCAGAGCTCCAGGCATATTTGCTCGGCGGGGGATGATACTCAAGCCCTCATATGGGAGCTGCCGACGGTGGCCGGTCCTAATGGGATCGATCCCATGTCTATGTACTCGGCCGGGTCGGAAATTAATCAGCTGCAGTGGTCAGCGGCGGTTCCCGACTGGATTGCCGTCGCCTTTTCCAACAAAATGCAGCTCTTGAAAGTTTGAGGTGCGGCTGAGATTTATTGCATTATTGATATCGATATTTGAATTTGTGGTACTTGCAATTTTAGAATTCCTGCTAGCCAATGGTGCTTAGGGTTGAGCCAGTTTTATTTTGGGAAATAGTAAAGCAGTTGTTGCGAAACAATGAATTTGGTCTCTTCATATTGAAACGACAGTTTTCATTGGCCGGCATTTGTGTTTCTATATGTGTCACTTCTGAATGGTTATTGTTTCAAAGACTTAGAAATCTGATACATTGTGCTGTTACTTTATACGTCGTGGAGAAACGTCTAACTTCCTCAGAAGAAAAGAGGAAAGATAAACAAGTGCTTGAAACTCTTTCCTCCCTTTGCTAGTGACATTCATATTATGTATATGTCAAATTTGTCATGAGTTCTGGAGCTTGATGAGCCTTCTTCAGTTAGGCGATGAGCTTTTTTTAAAAGTTTTCACTCTGGAGAAAACTTACACTTCATCGAAAGCTATTGGCCCTTAATTCCTTTTCCCTTTTTCTAATGTTGGCCTTCACACTTATTGGTATTTTGAGTTTCTTGCTTCTTCTTATCCTCTCTCTCTCTCCCTTCCCCCCAAACCAAAATCCCAGAAAAGAAGAAAAGAAAAGAAGAAGCAACTTAATTTCAGTCGTAGTCTTAGACTTCGGCTGTCTGAGTGTTCAAATCTCATTCCTTTGCCATCCTTGCACCCACTAATTTTGGCCTTAATCTTGGTTGACAGCATTGAGTTGGCTCCTCTACACCTTATTCATATCACCTACTAACTTTGGAAATCACTCAGGCTGGGCAAACGTGAGACTTCCTTTCTTGTTGCATGCATTGGAGGTCCCCTATATGCTGATATTGAGTATGTCTAGGGTGATGAACATCTTGGTACGAGATGCTAATCATGTAGAGCTTATAAAGTGCAGCAATGGGACTTAATTACGAGGAATGAAAAGTGCTCGAAGTAATACTGGGCTCGCCAATCTGACATCTTAGTCAGTGCTCGAAGTAAAAAGTGCTTAAGTCAGTGGCGTGAGTTGCATTGTGGAACGAGGGACGATCTTGTTGAATTTTCATTTATGACATGAACCAACAACATCTTTGGTGTTCATATGATCCGTCAGGAGGTCCTACTTTGGTTTACTGATAAAACTTTCTTGATTTCCTTGCTTGTTTGGATGAGTAGGCCCAGATGATGTAATTGGACTACCATGGAGAATAATTATACACAGTATTTATTCTTTGTTGAGAATCTTTTACTATATGCGCTCTCTTGCTGAATTTGATGAGCTTTACAATTCCTTCAATGTAGATTCCTTGATCACGGCAAGGAAAGTTGGCAACCTAATGGCCCTGCTCTAAGCCCACGTGTTTTCTTGGACTAAACTGTAACTGGTGTTACGCAAAATGGCCCGTGTGTTACTTCTAAGGGGTGTTCTAGCATCCTGGGAACGGATGCCAGCCTCTTTTGTGACCATCTAGTTCCCATCAGCTTATTATGTAGGTGGGAGACACATTTCGCATGTATTATTGACCTGTGTAAGCTAACTAGTCTTCTCATGTGTTATGGACCTACGAAACTAACCAACCATTTTTACTTTCGATACTGGTCTATTCAACTTGAGTTGCCCGTTGCCATTCACCCTTCTGATGTATTATTACTGCTGTTTATTAGATGTCAGTTCTGGAGAGATGATATCTGATAGCACCTCTTGTAGTAAGCTGGTTTCTGGACTACCAAGATCTTATTAGACTCGCCTAATTCTGTCTGGACTGGTGGAAAAGTTTACTGTTGGGGGGGATGAAATTGGCTTTCATTGTAATTGAAATATAGTACATCAAGAAATTCCCTGTACTTACCTAAAAAAAAAGAGTATCGTGGAGGAAGAACTGACCTAGGCTAGATGTTCGGTGCGACACACTGATATTCCAGATCTATTTGCAGGAAAGATGTGTCCTTAGTTTTAGCCACTTCTATGTTTTGTAACATTTTTATTCACTTCGGGGTTGGAGAAGAACTTTAAATCCCAATCCCAGCAAATTGAAGGCATGTTACGTAATGGATTAGATGCTCTATAATTTTTACCTAAATTGTATAATGTAATTTAGAGAAAGATAACAGAATAAGTAGATATTTTTTTTTTATCTAAATTATATTATGTAAAGAGAATTGCAGCGGATCTTAACCCGTATAATGATATAAGACGAGCCATCCCCTGCCTCGAGGAAGCTTGACTGAGGGGTAATAAGAATCGGCAAGCATAGTACGATCTTAGCTTCCACCACTAGATCTTATAGCTTCCACCACTAGATCACGAGTCTTGTGCATGTTGTTTCCTTGTTAGAGGAGACGATCATTACTCGACTTACCTTGTTTGGTGGGAAACTAAAAATCAACGAAAAAGATATGCATGTGACTGACGAGACTGCATATCTTGTTCGTATACGAGGCAGTTGTGCTGAACAATCAACGTTATTCAAAACTTTTGACCGAGGGAGTGAAGAATAAGTCGTGGAAGGAAGTAGGGCATGTGATTTTACAATTATTTTAGAATATAAATATATTTATGAAATCAACATTTAAAATCTTAAAAATTTATACACAAACACCAATACATTTTATATAATCTCCAATAAATTTTCACATAAATTTTAATATATTTTTTAAAAAAATTATAACAAATTTTCTCTTTTTTATACTTTTTCACTAATTTCAATACTTTTTTATTAAACAATTACATTAAATTATCTTTTTTTGCTTTTTTTTACGAATTTTAACAAAAATTAAATATTTTTAAAATTTTTTACTAACTTTTACACAAAAATTTATAAAAATTTTAATCTAGGTAAATATTCACAGTTCCACTAAAATTCTAGACACCACCCCACTCTGCTTTTGTAGCCGTCAGTCCCTCTACTCCGCCTGTGAAATCCTCTGCGTTTGACTTCCGAGAGTACCGTAGAGAGAAAAAGCTTATTAGGAGACTTTGCTCAAAGGAAGAAGGAAATCAGGGAAAACAATTTCTTGGTCATCATTTTACACAAGATGGGCAGGATGACGTTATTGAAAGTAAGGTAGAATTTCAATCTTAAAGCGGAAATTAATTTCTAATGGAAATGTCACTGTAAAAGTGGTAATTAGAGCCACTTCTCCCACAATGGAGGGCTGCTTTGACTTCATCCAATTCTAAAGTGGTAACTTTGGTCTTTTTCACAGAGAAGGAAAAGATTTCCTTTTATATCTTTCCTCCGAGCAAGATATAGAGGGAGTTTTTTACAATAAGAGAGGAGAGAAAGAGAAAGAGATTACGAGGGATGCCTCTTTGTGGAAGAAAAATCGTCTTTATACGTCCTAGTGTATAATTATTGGAGCTTTTGTGTAAATAAAAATGCCTTCTCTATCATTTCTGACAAGATTCTTTGCGTGTTGGATTACATGTTGAAAAATAGACCTCTTTAAAATTCATTTCGCTCAATTTATCAAGAAGAATTGTCTTTAATTCACCAATAAAAGCTTGTTTGTCTAGTACTGCTAACAATTATCTTTAATTCATGATAAGCAAATTAAATTCCAAAGTAGAGTCTATGCAAGAATCTGAGGGAGCAGCAATTAAGGTATGCAGACAACATTGTGCCTAGTTTTTAAAGTCGTGAAATGGGTGGTACTATTACAGTTAGCATGGTGCATTTTTAAGATCAGATAGCAGAGATTCTCTTTTGGGATGTCTGCACATACAAGGGTGCGCTCAGCATGGACAGATTCTCCTGGCCTCTTCGAGAGCTCAGGTGGCCTGAACATTTGTGTTTCTGGCACATGTTAATTACTTGATCTACTAGGCGCTCAATTAAGAGAACCCAGAGAAGTTGGCATACAATTCATTTTCTATCTTTGGCTGCAGATCTCGCAACAAGATTAGCTCCTCCTTGCCCTTGGCCGGTGGCATTATTTTCTTTTACTGCATGTTCTGCATAAAAATCAGTGAACTCACCCGATCGAGTCGTTTGATCTTAACTGAAGTCTTCTATTACCTGACCAAAATTGAACCTTCTTGAGGAGTCCAATTTTCTCTTTTGGCCATCTCTTGACAGTTGACCCACACCTCGGGTTTACTGGTTAATTAGTTCCACATACATATCATGCTCCCCTACTACTGCGTTTCTGAAAGTGAGATTTTGTTATCGAGTCTTTATCTTAGCTGTGTTGCGCCAATTGACGCAACACTGTATTGCTCGAGTTTTGAGTTCACGCTTGTTAAGTCAAGCAGTAGGTAAATCAGTACAGTTTTTGGTCTTATAACATTAAGTAGGAGCTATATTTTCCTTGGCCAGTACTTAACGATCTTTTCCTCTCATAATTATTGCTTGTCGTCCATTTCTGCTTCTTTGCTTCATGGGTTTGCCTTGTTTTAGCACCAACTTTCCAGAACTCACTGTAATAATTATTCCCTCCCGAAACCTTTGCCCCGTCCTTGTGAAAAATATTCTCATATGGTTATTCTCGTACCTGCCTGATCTTCTTGGAAAAGTATTTTACTCTAGGCGATGCGAAGATGATCATGATCAGCCCCTGGATCGTCCGTCTCCTGCACTGGTACCGGTCCCTTTTCATCTGCTAGGCGAACCAATGAAGAAGCAACTCCCTACAGTTCAATACAGTGACATTCTCAAAAGAAGAGGAGCTTTTCTACCAAAGGACTCTGTCTGTGCTATATGCAGGAACTATATGGAGGCGAGCGATGGGGTTAGAGAGCTTTGCAATTGTTCTCATGTCTTCCACGGGGAGTGCCTAGATATCTGGATCGGCAAGGACCACGTAACATGTCCTCTGTGTAGATCCAAGCTGTCACCCATCCTGAGAGAAGATCTAAAAGTGGGAGGGGATCCATGGAGAATGGAGAGAAGGGTATATTTGTTTGGTGAGGATTAGGTTATGGGCAGTAATCGTTGATTTCGATATCTTATATAAATACCTACAAAGCAGTACGTCAACGGCCACGCGTTTTTAGTTTGTCCGAAATCTCTCGTCAGCGAAGCTACGCTTCGTCCACGACAAATAAGCTCCGTGTTTTCTGGGCAGCGAATCCCACAAATTAAAATTACTGTGGCGCTCAATCTCTCTAGCGACGCTTCCCTGCTGAGGTCGACGGCTTAAGCAGTCGTGATTTCTTTGTTCCCCGGTCACCATTTGGCTACCGTCGGGATCCGTCACCACTACTATCAGTCTTCTTTCTCGTCGATGAATCCCCTTGTAGAAAATGGAATGTGTCGACATTCGGGGCTTGTTGCTAGTGCATATTGGTTTCAGCGATGACCCGTAGGCAAAGGTAACTATTTTATTTGCAACAGAGGAGGGGATATTTGCCCGCCGAGTACCTCGTCGACCGAAGAAAATTACTGTAGACAGTGGGGGATTTTGCGACAAGGGTGCGATTTTGGCTTTCTTTTCACCACGATCATCACGTCGCCGGAACGATTCCATCGCCACCCATTATTGAATCAAAGCCTACGTGATGAGACTACTCCCCGTCTCATTTGCTCGTCCCCTCATAAGCCAGGTGCTACAATTTTAACAGGTTAGAGATGAAATTTCTCTGCTAAATCCTTCTCATTCTTGCGTCTATATACAGACTGTCATTTTGCGAGTGTTTATATCCTCTTCTTCCTGGTCCCTTAACTTGCTGATGGACGATAATATTGTTAACACCGAAAGAAATGTACTAGCTGATTGAAAATATGATCGACATTCCTCATGAAATCAAATATAGAGGATTCTGGTATATGAGCAAAAGACATTGGCTGATAGAAAATATGACCGACATTTCTCCTCTCTAGTAGGTTGAGAATGCCAAATTTTGATGAAGAAACCCAACCAGCGACGAAATCAGAACCATAGCTTTACCTTAGGACTGCGTTGTTATCTGCATTGGCTGTTGTTGTAAACCATTGGAATCCTTGTATGGTTGTATACGCCTATCACTCTCGTAGACCCAGAGAGCATACTAGGTGCTTGTGAGTATTACTGTGAAGATCAGAAACTGTTACAACATCACGTGTATTCAGCTTTCTCTCCATCCAAACCACCAGCTCGTAGAAATATTAAATTGACGGAGATTGTGGCTTCCACCTCCCAACAACAGCTTCTTACTACAACAAAATTAATCCGAATTAAAGAATTCCGTTCTTTGTCCACAGAGCACATTGCAGCATCCTAGTTTCCCAGACAAAGCATATTTGCTATCATTTTCATTAGTTGACGTTAAGCAGTAATGTGGTAGTGGTTGGATGTATGGAGTATGATTGGCTCAATTTTGAAGTTCTAGCTAACCTTTGAAGTGTTGCCATTGACATTCTCTGTTGCCATTGACAGTTGCCTACTCTTTGTGAGTTGACAGCTTCTAGGAAGTCTACCTGAGAAGTGAGATATGATTGTATCATACAGTAATTAAACAATTACACATGGTTTTCCTTGTCTATTTTCTAATTTGTCCCCTACATAAGCATTTATTTTTAATTCTTGTTGAATTTGTCGGCATGGCTATCGGGAACGCATCTCTACTGGGAAAGAAACTTCTGCACAAGAAGGATTTAATATTGGCTTTAGGCAATCAGTTTTGGTTGGGTACAACTGGGGTGTTGTTGCAAGAGGTGTTACTAGGTAAAACCAGAGGAAGGGGAGGGGTGGGGAAAGCTAAATTTTACTTTTTTCCACATTGCAAAAAATTATTGAACTACTTGAGATTGCTGCTGACTTAATAACTTTCCTTTTCTTTTTGGCATCTGCAACCAAATATACAGTGTATTGGCATCCTTTCCAGAGGGGTTGAAAGAAAGGTTAATTGAAACACAAGAAAGAAGAAGCAAATTCAGGAGCTTGTATGAAGCTGTTCATTCACTTTCAACAGTGGATGTCCGTAGGTTGTTTAATGATGATATCCTAGCAGAGGAAGGTGGGGAACAAAGTGAAGATGCTGAGGCTAGTTCTCATGTAGCATGCTTGTCAGAGCAAAGTTCAAGCTCTAGTCGTCTAGAAAATTACTTTGGAGAGCTCCAATCACTTCTTTCAGAATCTCCTGCGCTCAGTGTACATTTTCTTGTAGACAAGTAGATGATGTTATATGCCTTGTACTGTATATATAAGTCTTTTTCTTCTTCCTTTTTCATGGTGAAATGTCATTCATAACAATTACAAACTGCGAGGAGGATCCTCTACAATCTGACTGCTAGGAATTACATGAACGTCTACATAACCTTGATTACATTGTTCACACTCCAATTAGCCACATTGTGAGCGACTCGATGTAGAATTAAATTGGGTTCTTTATTTTCATTTAAGTAATTATTGTGGAAAAGAAAGAACTCATTTTTTCAGCATTATTGTGGAATATGTTTTATTGAAGAAATCTGATCAGTTTAAATCGTCATACATGGTGGTCATACTGGATGTTCAAGCAATTACAGAGTATTGATGTGCCAATGAGTAAGACTCTTGAAGATGAGTCAAGGGGTGTATGAATGGAAACACGGAGATGAGAAAAGCACTTGGTCAGAATAAACTTGACCGATAATCATTAGTACATAATATTACACAAGCCACAAATCACTTAGGTCTGGAGGAAGTATCCCTTTCTTAACTGTTAACATAATCTAATTCATGATAAGTAATCAACTCCGATTTAGAAAACAATAACATATGTTACAACAAAAGGAAGCACCATCTTTACAAGATTTTATCACTCTGAAATTTGGCCCTTCATGAAGGCCTATAGAGCATCTTCACACTCAAAAATTAAGCTACCAAGCTAATTAAACTTAATAATTGTTGTCCCATCTTGCATCAATTATTCCCTCGCCATCTAAAACAAATGTTTGCATGAAAAAAAAAAATTTATCTCACACGTTTACCCAAAAAAAAACTCTCACATATGTAACCATTTTGTATTTTCTTTTTCAAGTGCTTGACGTAGTCACTCAATATAGGATCATTGCTGAATGATTGGCGCACAAAAATTATTTATATTTATGGACATTAACTTTGAATGATTGCTCTGAACGATGGGTGCATGAAAATTATTTTTAAGCTAGCTTTGTCACTAATAAATTTGTTTGAAGCCTCTGTTATTATCAAAAAGTTATACCAAAAGATAAACTTGATCCTGCTAGAAGGATTTATTTTGGCATTGGGCGAGAAGGGCTAAAAATCAAGGGATTGTTCGTTTTGGTTTGTATTTTAAAATACACATAAATTTTAAAATTTACAAACTCTAACATATTTAAATACCAATACATGTCAATAACTTCTGCACGTATATTAATAAACTTTAACATCGTCTAACAAATTTTTAAAATACTTTAAATTCTAAAAATCTGGTCGAAACGAAGATTCCCTAAATATTCCTTTTCCTTTAAAGCTTCTGGACACTCAACTGGCGCTGCTTGTTTGAATCACCTGGCTCAGTTAAAAGCTTAGCTATTTGAAGCAAAATCCACCATTGGAAGAAGTGACGACAGCCATCATCTCCATTCGCAAGCTAACGCTCCGATGTTTACAGGAAAATTCTTGCTCCAAGCTCTCACGAAAAGGGTGGGAAGGGAAGGGGAAAAAGCTTATCCTACAATAGGTTTCATTTGCTGGTTGAATTTGACGATGTGCAGTGAAGTTGTCGTAAACGCCTAGCTAGGCATAATGAACGTCGAAGGAAACCTCAACAGGATACCCTTTCTGGTAAGCATAAGTTGCTCATTCATACAAATTATGAAACTTTCAATAGCCCTTGTCGCTTTTATATACAATCAAAATGCTGAAGTAAAATCTCCTCCCCCCCTTGGGTAAAAGGAAAATGAAACTCAAAGGGGGAAAAAACCAGAGGCAATACATATTGCAATGCTAAGTTGAACCATATAATGATAGCTTTAACTAAATAACAGTCTGTCATCTACAAATCTAGTACTTAGGCTAAACTTGTTGATGCATCGTGTGAGTGGTGTTTTAGTCCCCTTATAGCCGAGAGTTTAAAGACCAGTAGTGTTTTACCGGCATTAAGTCTACAAGGAAGTCTGCAAAAATTAGAGCTGAATACTAGCATACTGCACTCTTACATACACATTTCGAGCTTCTTCTTTTCTGCTGATGCTTCATGATTATGATGATCATTTTGTTCTCCTTGTCTTTAATGCTAGCATGGTAGCATATGTCTTGGGACATCTTGCCTTTCCCAACGTTTTTATGTACTCTGTTCGGTTGGCTGGTTGCTGTAGTTTCTAATATATTGCTACCATTTGGTGACTTGAGTTCTAGAGAACCTACCAAAGAAATGTAGTGAAGAGGAGAAACTCATTGTGCCTCACACTCCAGATGAAAGTTTTTGCAAAATTTGTAGGAGAAGGTTGTTTTTAACACATATAGAGGTTAATGGAGCGTATTTGATCCAAAAACTTGAAATTCACCTAAACTACCCTGACAACTGTGTTTGCAGAGTGTAGATAGTGCAGATGGTGCAGGTGGTGTGTATTGATGATCATTATTCTTCAAAGGTAGATTGGAAAAAATATTCATAGTTAATGCAATTGCGAATCTGTTTTTTATTTTTTAGCATGTCCAAGAAAATAGAATATATGGTAATGATGTATAACTTTTCGGTATGCAATGCTAATGGTTTGAAATAGACTATGTGTTTGTTTAGAATTTCATATGTATATGAGTGAGGCCAATGTTTGAACCCTTACTGGTAACTTGTCGTTTAGAATGAATTAATATTTCAAATTATCTTATAGCATATTGGGTATCTTATAAAACCAGACTTGTGGATGTGCCCAAATTTCCTTACAACCCTAATGGTAGTGGTGGTATATGCCAGGTGGAGACACTTAGGTTGAAGGACGCATGTGGACAGTTTCTTGCAAGGCATTTTGCTTTCGCAAATAGCTTTTGACACAGTTTGCAATATTAGAAGGTATGTTTAGCAATGGTTTCTATTATAACATTAGAGTACATATCTATTTAACCTTTGAGAAGTATGTTTGTTTTAGATGAAAGATTAGAGCAGTACTTATGGGAAACTGCATTATGTACAAGTGAAAGGCATAAATTTTTATGTTCACACTTAGCAAAAAATTTACACCTTTAACTGAAAATATTTTACTAAACATGGGACAAATACAATCAACTTTAACAGAGTACTCATATCTCATTTCTTGAGCACATTGATATGGAGTAACACTGTACAAGCGAAAGGTACAAATTTTTATGTTCACACTTAGCAAAAAATTTCCACCTTTAACAGAAAATATTTTACTAAACATGGAAGGATCTAACCTGGGGCTGTACACTTGCCTACACCATTTTTCAAGTATAGGTAACAGGTGAAGTCTATTATTTTTAGGAGGATCTAACCTTTGTAACAAATATTGCTGCTGGTTTTCTAATGTCCTGCAGGGGCATACTGGCATGTTTTTGAACAGCTGATCTGATATGAACTTCTGAAGTCAAGGTTTTTCTGAATTATATGAAAATGATAATTTCTGGCTCCAATTGCGCCACATACTCAGCTGGGGTGGGGTATGTCTTTTGGCATGCCATTGATCTCTACAAAACAAACATGCATGTGCATCTTCTATTACATTCGCCAGTAAGGATCTGGAGGTGGGTCACTGTTGTTAATATCTAGATAGGACGTGCATATACTAATAAATAAAGTTATGGAGTAGTTTAATTTGTTGGTTGAGATAAATCCAGAACATCTTTCAAATCTGGATGGAAACTTAGGAAGAGAAAGATTGTTAGTTCTTGTGGATAAATAGACTCAAGAAATATTCGAATATATACAGGGACTTCACAGCACAACTTCATTCTGGGTCAACTTATATATCTATTCAGCACTTGCATGTAATGATTCTATCCTCGACACTTTCTGCAGGGATATATTGCCGTGGCTTTGAATATCTGATCTAGGATGAACTTCTTGAACCAAGCTTGGTTGAATTGGCCTTTTTTGTGAGTAGATCAACAGATGATGTTTTTACAATTTCAGGGTCAAATGCTCAAGGAGTTTAAGAGAATTAGGTTATTAATATAGGTTGTAGTCATAAGTAGCTACTTCTGTTTTGCAAAATCTGGATTTGCATACCTGATTAAGATGGGTACTCTGTTGTTCCCCATCTTGTTCTGGGAATCTTACATACTTGTAACTCTGATCTCCATGGTTTATATGAATGCTTGTTTTGTTATTCCACACCTAATAGTGGAGATCCCACACATATGAGTATACTCTGTTATTTTTGTTAATTTGCACTATACTCACGTCTGAAATTTATTTATTTATTTAATTTATTGATGGTCACTTGAAATAAATCACTAAAGGGAGAGAAATCTGATATTCAAATAATCAATTAAAAGAAGAAAAATCCAAAGAACAGCCGACTGCATATCCAGTATTCTAAAACAAAAAACACCGAATTCGGTGCAATGCCCATGGCTCACAATGAGCCAACGTCGACGATGAACTCTGTTGTGGGCAAATGTAATTCTCCACCATGATTAACTCCGTTGTAGCAGCTCGTGTGATTCACAAAAATCACTCTCCGACCTCCGTCGAGAATGGCCTCTAGCCACAGAGAAAATTCGTCAGTACATGGTCAATCGCACCGTCGTTGTTGGGTCAACGCGCGATTGTCGCGGTTGTGCTGTCGCCACGCGGCAACCACGACCAACGCTTGACGACCGAAAGCCGTGGCTGAAGGGCTCCAGTGACGGCTTTGTGTATTTTTGGTGACGGCAGAGCTCGTTGGGTGAGCCCGATTTTGTTGTAGTGAGTAATATGTTCTACAGAGCAGTTGACACGTCTAACGTCTTATGTCTCGGTTTTAATGACATTATAATGACATGATCCAAACTTGTCTTCCTTGTGGAGGATTGTCCCTCTCCTCTCTACGCAGGAAAGAAACGGACAGGGACGAAGCTACTTGGGGCCCCCCAAAAGTTTTTCAAAAAAAAATTTATACATGGGTAAAATTTTAAATTTTTGCAAAATTTTTTTTAATATAAAGGCAAAATTGATAGTAATCTTTGTAATGGCCCTCCAAAAATTTTGAAAAAATAAATATGAGAGAAAATGAATGTAAGAAGGGAAATAAAGTGAGTCCTCTAATTTTTAAAATAAAAAATATTAAGTGTCTTTTTTACTTTTTTTGCTCCCTTCATTTTTTCTAAAATTCCTCCCTCCCTCCCTTCTCTTTTCTAGAATCTCTCTCTCTCTCTCTCTCTAGATTGTGTATTTTTTACTTTTCTTTCTCTCCTCCTCTTTTCTAAAATTCATCTCTTCTTTCTCTTTCACTTCTGTCTCTCACTATTTACATTCTTATTGTTCAAATTTTCTCTCAATGGCTCTCTCTTTTCTCTCTCTCCCATTACATTATTTCATATACAAAAAATAGCAAAATCCATATTCAACGCTTGAATACAACAAACTTTTTGCTTTGCACAAAAAAAAAATCATTTTCAAAGTTAGAATTCTAAAATGTTTATTACATCTTTTTTTTTCTAAAAAATACTCAATTATTATATTATTATTGCTCTATTATTTGTGTGTACCTATGTTATTTTGGCTAGATTTTAACATTGCTTTGTGTCGTGTCTTTGTCAATAACATATGAGTCCTTTATTTTGAAGATTTTAAACTTTTGATTATATTTGGCCGCACAAGATTTTAGTTCTGATATAATAATTAATGACTTTTACTTGTTGAAGTAATGTCCAGTTCAATTAGCATAATTTATGAAAATTTGAACTTTTACACTTAAGTTAAAGTTTATGATTTTTTTTTTTTAAGTTTTAAAATATGTTGTAACATTTTGATTACAATAAAAATTTAAAGGTAGAGGATTAGTCGAAGTACACCTAAGATGACCTCGACACTTAGTTAAAAAAAAAAAATTTAAGCAAAAATTATATTTGACCCCTCCAAGGAGAAATCCTGGCTTCGTCCCTGGAAACAAATTTCCTGCGTTATCTTTCATATTCCAGACGATCCTGCATTGCAATAAATTGTCAGTAAATACGACTGTTTCTTGTTTTTTTAAAGTCAATATCTTATTTAAATGATTCGGCTGATCTCCATATGTTTCAGCAATTTAATAATTTAGATTGTACTTAGACGTCCAAACTAGGGTTGGCATTAGTCTATTATGAGAAGCCGCATCTGACTTACCCTCTGATTGAATCTTGCAGCCCATCAAATTGGTTCCTATTGCAGTCAATTAACTACTGTTACATCCTCTCCTATGCAGATCTTTGTGGCCTTCCATAACCCATGATGCATATTTTAGGTTTATTTTTTTCTCCAGTCAACATATATATTATAAGCTATCTGTCAGAGATTTTCCTGAGTGTATGCATATGAGAAACTGCTTTCACAGATATTGACAAGATCAATCAATGTTGCGACTACTCTGAAGCGCTTCTTGTTTTGCTAGGAAACCTCATGTAATTCCAATGGTTGAGGTTGAGCCGGCAAGTAGCCATGAATCATGATTCTGAAATATTAGCGGAAACCCAAAGTTGGAATCACTAGACAAAACCAATGGCAACCTCTCCATCCTTCACGTTTCTCTTTGATATTCACATATCATCTATATATCAAATAAAGATAGAAGTCTCTTTCATATGAACATTAGAATAACCCAAGCTAGCTGTTAGCTATATTTTCATTGGGCAGTACTTAACGATCTTTTCCTCTCATAATTCTTGCTTGTCGTCCACTTCTGCTTCTTTGCTTCATGGGTTTGCCTTGTTTTAGCACCAACTTTCCAGAACTCACTGTAATAATTATTCCCTCCCGAAACCTTTGCCCCGTCCTTGTGAAAAATATTCTCATATGGTTATTCTCGTACCTGTCTGATCTTCTTGGAAAAGTATTTTACTCTAGGCGATGCGAAGATGATCATGATCAGCCCCTGGATCGTCCGTCGCCTGCACTGGTACCGGTCCCTTTTCATCTGCTAGGCGAACCAATGAAGAATCAACTCCCTACAGTTCAATACAGTGACATTCTCAAAAGAAGAGGAGCTTTTCTACCCAAGGACTCTGTCTGTGTTATATGCAGGAACTATATGGAGGCGAGCGATCGGGTTAGAGGGCTATGCAATTGTCCTCATGTCTTCCACGGGAGTGCCTAGATATCTAGATCGTCACGGACCACGTAACATGTCCTCTGTGTAGATCCAAGCTGTCACCCATCCGGAGAGAAGATCCAAAAGTGGGAGGGGATCCATGGAGAATTGAGAGAAGGGTATACTTGTTTGGTGAGGACTAGGTTATGGGCAGTAATCGTTGATTTCGATTTCTTATATAAATACCTACAAAGCAGTAATATGTTCTACGGAGCAGTTAACATGTCTTGTGTCTCAGTTTTAAGGACATTATAATGACATGCCCAACTTATCTTCCATGTGGAGGATTGTTCCTCTCCTCTCTAGCAAGAAAGAAATAGATTTTCTGAGTTATCTTTCATATTCCAGACGATCCTGCATTGCAAGAAATTGTCAGTAATTAAGACTATTTCTTGTTTTTTTAAAGTCAATATCTTATTTGAGTGATTCCGCTGATCTCCATATGTTTCGACAATTTAATAATTTAGATGCAGATTATAAGTTGAAGGTCTCTATTTATAGAGACAATACAAAGCATGATAGAAAAATATTTCTTATAGTTAAATTTGAATATCTACATTTAAACTTGCATCTCTAAGATTTGATAACGATATCACATTTAAACTTGATATTGAATTAACAATAATATCATATCAAATCTTGTAGATTTTATTATGATATTATTTTTAACATCCTCTCTCAAACATATGATGGAGAAATCTGAAATTTTGTATTTGAAAAACGAGATCATAAGCACACGACACGACCCTTGCTCCCTTGCTGAACATATAGCTCTTTTTTTTTTTTTTTTTGGATTATCGACTCTGACGGACCTCTTGCCAAAGCTGCTCTCGGATCTTGAAATTATAGGCACACGACTCTTGCCAAACAAATCTCATGCTCTCTCTTTTTTCTCTCTCTTTCACTCACCTTTTTTTTTTCATCGCAAATGCATTTGCTATAAGTATAGCTAAGGTGAAAATTCACCAATGAGATAGCTCTTGACTCTCTGCAAGAGCACAAACATTCATATTAATGATCCATAGTGGTCTCTAGATCTACATTCACAGTGAAAGTATTCTATAACTGTATTTTGTATTATGAGTACGTGCAGATTACAAGTTGAAGGTCTCTATTTATAGAGACAATAATAGAAAAATATTCCTACATTTAAATTTGAATATCTACATTTAAACTTGCATCTATGATATTTAATAATAAAATTACATTTAAACTTGATATCAAGATAACAATAATATCATATCAAATCTTATAAATTTGATTATGATATTATTTTTAACGTTTCTCCGCTGTGTTGCGCCAATTGAGACGACACTCTATTGCTCGAGTTTTGAGTTCACGCTTGTCTAAACTCCCAAAGTCAAGAAAGTAGGTAGATCAGTACAGTTTTTGGTCTTATAACATTAACTAGGAGCTATATTTTCCTTGGCCGGCAGTACTTAACGATCTTTTCCTCTCATAATTCTTGCTTGTCGTCCATTTCTGCTTCTTTGCTTCATGGGTTTGCCTTGTTTTAGCACCAACTTTCCAGAACTCACTGTAATAATTATTCTCTCCCAAAACCTTTGCCCCGTCCTTGTGAAAAATATTCTCATATGGTTATTCTCGTACCTGCCTGATCTTCTTGGAAAAGTAGTTTTACTCTAGGCGATGCGAAGATGATCATGATCAGCCCCTGGATCGTCCGTCTCCTGCACTGGTACCGGTCCCTTTTCATCTGCTAGGCGAATCAATGAAGAAGCAACTCCCTACAGTTCAATACAGTGACATTCTCAAAAGAAGAGGAGCTTTTCTACCCAAGGACTCTGTCTGTGTTATATGCATGAACTATATGGAGGCGAGCGATGGGGTTAAAGAGCTTTGCAATTGTCCTCATGTCTTCCACGGGGAGTGCCTAGATATTTGGATCGGCAAGGACCACGCAACATGTCCTCTGTGTAGATCCAAGCTGTCACCCATCCGGAGAGAAGATCTAAAAGTGGGAGGGGATCCATGGAGAATGGAGAGAAGGGTATATTTGTTTGGTGAGGATTAGGTTAGGGGTACTCGTTGATTTCGGTATCTTATGGCAGTGTTTGTTTGTGGAAATTTTGGGATATTGGGATTGGTGAAAAAGTGAAGATATTTTATAAGAGTTGGTGAAAAAGTGAAGAGAGATAAGATCTGAACGAATATTATAATGAAAAAAGAATTATTTGATGGAGAAAAAGAGATTATTTTATAATTTTTTAACTAAGTCCGAAATTTTAGGGTGCTAAAATTTCGGGAAACAAACGCCCTTTATATATATACCTACAAAGCAGTAATATGTTCTACAGAGCAGTTAACACGTCTTGTGTCTCAGTTTTAAGGACATTAATATGATATGATCCCAACTTGTCTTCCTTGTGGAGGATTGTTCCTCTCCTCTCTAGGTAGGAAAGAAACAGATTTCCTGCATTATTTTTCATATTCCAGATGATCTTGCATTACAAGAAATTGTTAGTAATTTCGACTATTTCTTGTTTTTTCAGAGTCAATATCTTATTTGAGTGATTTTGATCTTCATATGTTTCGGCAATTTAATAATTTAGATGTTTGTACTTGGACCAAACTAGGGTTTGCATTAGTCTATTTTATATGAGAAGCCGCAGCTGACTTACTCACAATTATATATCAAATTGGTTCCTATTGCAGTCAATTAACTGCTTTTACATCATCTCCTATGCAGATCAATGTGGCCAGCTTCCATAACCCATGATGCATATTTTAGGGGTTTTTTTTTTTTTTTTCCAGTCAACATATATATTACAAGCTATCTATCAGGGATTATTCTATCTGTCAAAGATTTTCCTGAGACGTGCATGCATATGAGAAACTGCTTTCACAGATATTGATAAGAATCAATGGCGTTGCGACTACTCTGAAACGCTAGCTTCTTGTTTTGCTAGGAAACTTCATGTAATTCCAATGGTTGAGGTTATGTGGGCAAGTAGCCATGATTCTGAAATATGAGAGGAAACCCAAAGTTGGAATCACTTGACAAAATCAATGCCAACCTCTCCATCCTTCACGTTTCTGTTTGTATATATCATGTATAAATCAAATAAAGATCAATGTCTCTTTCATATGAACATTAGAATAACCCAAGCTAGCTGTTAGGTTAATGTCTTTTTCTAAGACTTACTTGTTTGACAGTTTCAACTACGGGGGTTCAACCTCTCCGAGACAAAGAAATTAAGATCGAGGTAGTATATCAGTTTTTCCTTTATACTTTACTAATTAATTGGATATTATGTTGATTCTCTTCCAAACAGGAACCACCATAATTTACAAATTTCACGTCAAACATTATAAACTGAGGTATTATACTCCTGACTATATATGAAACCAAAGATATATAATATTATTGATTTCTTGGCAGCATGCCGAGTAGCCCCTCAACCCTAGAGTTCTGCCTGAGGAAGCAGGGCAGCAGTAGCTGCTGAATCTTCTACTGGCACATGCATGGAAAACTATGCAGAGTCGCCGACCCATGGACTTACTAGTCTTGATATCGGTAAGTCTTCAACGAGTCAGTATATCAATAATTATAAGGCTTATCCTTCCTTCCTTTTGTAACCTCTTCATCTGCAGTCAGCAGCTTCAATTTTTTTTTGCGGATTCCACATTGGTTTCCTCCAATATATCATTAACATTAATTAATTTGCTGGCAAATTTATAAACATCGAATAAGAGAATGCCATTTTTCGTACTTTAAAAAACCAATTATAAGATTATACATAATAATTCGAAGAAAGATAAATCGATTAAATAGACTTTATTACATTAACAGTGTTAAAAAGTCAATTATAAAATTATACGTGATAATTCAAAAAAAGATATATCAATTAAATAGACTCTATTATATTAACAGCATTAAATAATATACTGTCCATTGATTAATCTATCCATCCCTCTTAATCACACAATATTGTCCGGATAGAAAATTATAAAAAATCTTAATCCTAACTGAGCTGCCGACATATCTTGTCAGGAGAGGGAGAGGTACAGTGAATGCTTCAAAGTTCAATAAATGCTATTGACCGACTGGTAAGGGAGATTAACTGGCAAAGGCGGGCTGGACCTGAGGAATTAATTTTATAATTTTTAAAACCCAGAGACTTATTCGATAAAATTATATACTGAAGTGACTATTTTGATATTTAACCCTTGTTCTTGTATCGACGAGGCCTGCCGTAACAAATTTTCCTGTTGTGTGAACCTTTGCGGAACCCACATCTGCTGGACCCAGAAGACATCAAGGAAAGGTCCAGATCCACCAGACCATTTTGTTTTGTGAACCAAAATGGAGCCCAAGAGGGCATGACCCGAATGCCCAGAGAACCAGAACATAATACAAAGCTAAAGGAATATAAAAACAGAATAATCCGATTCCCCCGAACAAAGCCCACCTCTTATTTCCCAGAAAAACCCTGTCCTCCTATCCTCTCCTTCCCTATTTTCTTGTTCTGGGTGATGGAGCTGATTTTCTTCGAACACCATAACCCATTTCTGGAACTTAGTAATCACAACCCAATCCCGCCCAATCACCTCCGTCCTTGACATGTCACCGCCGCTACCACCACCTCCGCCACCCTTTCAACCAATCACCAACTGGCACATCACCACCACCCTCAAGCTCCCTACCCTTCCTGAACTCTTCTTCACGGCGCTCTCCCTCTGCGTCCTCTTCCCTTCCAAACCCGTTTTCTCTAAACTACCGTTTCTTATCTCTTTCCCTTTGAACCCTCGCCGGTTCTTCAAAATACCCAGCATGTCGCGAACCCACAAAACGCAGCACAGCAACAGCTTCAACACGCCGCAGTCACTATCCGAATGGCTCAAGCCCCGCTTGCCCTCCGACTCTTTTGCCTCTTGGGGAGTGAAACCCGGGACCAAGAATGTTCACAACCTCTGGCTTGAGCTCGCCGAGGGAGAAACCTTCCTCGCAGACTCTACCCCTCCTATTCGTACTGTCCAAGTCCTTACGGTTCGAATCATTGACCAACTCAACCGGGTTCTCATCGAAACCCGCCAGGAGTTGTCCGACGGTAGTTTGCGTGACCGGTACCGACCTTTATCGGAGAAAATGAAGCCTAACGAGACCCCTGAATCGGCGGTTTATCGAGCGGTGAGAGAAGAGCTCGGTTCGATAATAAAAGAGTCTGTCGGCGATTTGGAGACTCAGAGCTTTGTGCGAATTGTTCCGGGGTCGTATAGGCAGAAGGTGGAGGAGAGGAATTCGGCATCGTATCCAGGATTGCCGGCGTGTTACGTGTTGCATTCGGTAGACGCGGTGGTGGAGGGGTTGCCGGAAGGGGAGTTTTGCACGGAGGAGAAGGAGTATGGGGATTGCGAGGAAACGAGGATGAGAGTTGTGGCGGATGAGGCGGTGTCAGTGAAGAAGCATTATTGGGAATGGGTTAGTGCTGATTCGATAAAATATTGATGCTGTTTAGTTGAGTTCAATTGAATTTTTGAACTTTATGACATTACAAATTTTGGGCTTTTTTTTTTTTTTCTCCGTTTCGTCTTTTGATTGGCATTGTGTGATCCCGTTTACCGTAGTCGATCATGATAGTGATACTTTATACGAAAGATTAGTAGTACGTTTATGGCATTTAGAAGTGCTTTCAATTGTGAGGTTAATGTGGGTACACACTTTCTGGGAATCTTAGTCCATTTCTTACTATATTTTCTGGATCATATGATTGTTGTTGCTTCGGTTATGAAACTTATCGCTTCAATTTTCAGCTACACGTTTTCTTTCAAATTTTAATCACAGAGGGGTGTCCGTGTATGTATGTGTGCAACTGTCTAGGGAAGCATATTCATTGCTACATATTCTTCAGACATTTACATAGTCTTATAAGTAATGCTTGGCTGAGGTGGGAACTTCTTGTTTTTCAGTGATTATGAGGACATTGTAGTTGAATTCTTGGTCTAGGTAAATTTTGGGGAAGGTTTGAAATGGTGATAATTGCCTGGAAATATTTGCAATAGCCAATACTGGGAATAAGAGGAAGGTCGGGATGATAGTTGGGACCTGTTAATATGGTGGCTACCACTCAAATAACAGGAAAGAGAAAATAGTGTGAGGTGGTATGGAAAGTTTGCTGCATTTCATTTCTGCACGGCCAAAAATGTACTTACTCTTTCTGGTTAAATCACTTATATTTCCTCAGAACCTTCCAATAGAAATGGTCATTGCCCACTTTTGATCCCACCAGCCACAACTCTTTTACAGGTTAAAGCACTCGTTTTCCCTTGGTTATCTTCTGATAGGAAATTGACCTGTGTCAGCCCTATCCAAGTGGGCTCTTGGGGCGGGTGGCTTTGGTATAATCCTACCCTTCAGCACTTTATGCACGGAGTGGCCATTCTCAAGACTTAATCCTGTGTCATTGTGTTTCATATCTCTACAATTACTATTGCACCTGAAAGTTGCCCCTCTTGGAAACCTCCCAACATTATCACCAAATTGTCTCTGCTAGAGACGATGTAAGCCATGGCCTTCAGAGATATTGCCTCTTCACCATGTGTTCAAAATTTACAATTCCACTTTTCAACGTGTCTTCTGTCTATTGTTAACAAACTAAGCTGTAGAAGAAGGCCCTCTTCAACAGCTCGTTGAAGACCTCTTACACTTTCTTCAAAATTTAATGTCCTAATAATGCTATATCTATATTAAAGCTCAGAAGTTTTCCATGTGCCAGGATATTTAGTGAAACAGAAATCTCAAATCATTCCTCACCTGGTGTTTTGCTATTTAGAGAATATAGCTTAACTGGCATTTGGAACCTATTCAGGAAGTAAAATAGCAGACCATTTGTTGGCCTCTCGGCCCATGGCTTATAATTTTTGGAACATAGCTCAAAAAATATCACAGCTTCGGCCTTTAGATTTTATTCAGTAACCTATGCTTGTGGCCACATGTCTTGAACTTCCCTGCAATGCCCTGCACCTATGACTTGTTCAACATGAATAGTTTGACATTCAACAGTCACTTCCCTAATTCCAGACCTGGGGACAAGTACTTGCATGTCTTTTTGTTTCTATTGTAGTAGCCTATTTTTCTTTGTGTTTTGGAGTCGATCTGTTTGTATGGGCAAGAATCTTGTTGTAAAACAAACATCACTGCAATTACTGTGCATATGTTTCCAGACTAATAGATCAGAATCAATTTTGTAATATATCTGCATTTCTTGCAAGAGAAATGAAGATGAAGTTCCTATCTATTTTGGCTTAGAAGCTATCTTGCGTAATGAAAAGCAATTCCAAGCCTTTTGTACAGAAAAGATAGGTGTTTGAATTGCCTTCTGCATAAGTAGCATTTTAGTGATGCTTTTCCAGAACCACGATGCTTCCCATTGCCGCTTACGGGCAAATTAGAAATGGGTTTAATGCGAAGATTGGGTGCCAAAAGTAATTGCAGATGATGAGCAAAGGACCCGTACAGAAGCCAAGGCCCCTGCAGTTCTGTTTCTTCTCCTTCCTCTGAACAACTCCATTTTGATATCCATTGTCAGCTTACCCATTCCAGTGTCATTTGTTCACCCAGATATATTGCACTATGGTCTCTATTGAATATACTTGGGCATTTACATGTTTGAATATACTTGGGGATTTACACGTCAAGATTATGGTTTCCATAAACTTGGGCCTCTTAACAAGAAAATGTTGCGATTGCCCCAAAAAAGAAGAAATCATAACAACTGTTTTTTATACATATATTTCACAAACTGAAGACAACTGCATTTGTACTCAAAAGAGGGCATCGGCTGGGCAAAGCACACATTTGTAAGATCTTCTGGCATACAGACCGGAGAGCATGGACCTTATCATGCATTGTTTAGCAGCCAAAGCGTACCAAGTGCAGGCTAGTGGTGAGGAGAGACCATGCTCCTTAAAAGGATGAAACTCCTGATAACATGGTTCCTAAATTGATGTTCTTTTTGCCCTTGTGTGTGGTTGTGACTGCTTTGTTTTCTGGAACAATATAGTCACTTCTTATTTGCAGTGACAATATAATCCTTGTTTGTTTTCATGGTAGAAAATGCCCCACTAAACCCAGGTTTGCCTGCATATTCGGATTTGTTAAAAAGTAAAAGTTTGGGTACTATAATTTTTTGTGTGGGCATTTTTGTTTGATTATTGAGGGGTAAGAAAAAGAGCATGAGTTGTCTAGTGACACCATGACTTCTTGTCCTTGAGCGCCTGAAATGTCAAATTTTCAATATTGGAACTGTCTAATGTCGATATCTTAGCCATGCACTACCTTTTGTCCCCAGATAAGCCATATTGACAAGCAAATGTTGGGTCACATCTTAAGCACGACATAGAAGTCTTTTTGAAGTTGTTTCATAAACCCAGGTCACAGTTTTGCCTAAGCTTGAAATAATACGAAATCAAAGAGATTCACTTTTAAAGAAAATTTTCAAAACTTAAAAATTTTCATAACCAAACAACAAAATCTCAAAACTTTTATTCAAATTTCTTCTTAATTTTTAACCAACTTTATTATTTTTTATTAAAAAATTCATCAAATCTTTCTTTTTCCTTACTTTTAACAAATTATAATAAAAATTATTATACAATCTAACATTTTAAACTTTTTCTAAAACTTCAAAATTCTTAAAATCTTGGGCTGTACTCTCTCTCTCTCTCTCGTGGTTTGTCTGCATATTTACTCCTACGTTGAGTTTGTCTGCATATTTACTTCTTGTACTCTCAACGTAGACAGTTGAGGGTATACACAGACATCTTGTAGCAAACCGTGCCCTGGCTTTTCAATTCCTGAAAAGTTGTTTAACTTTCGAAATTTTGTGGCACCAGAATTTTTCTCCCATCTTTATATTTCTTTCTGAAAAGCGAGGGTGATCATAATGTTTCTTGCTGTCCATATCCGCCTTTTTCTTTCTCTTTTTCGTTGGCTCTTTGCGAAATAGCTGCGTAACCTTTACGCTTGTTCCCGCTCTCCACTGTTGGATATCCCCCAATCACGCACACCAAAGAGATAAATGCAGAGTAATTTCTAATCTGACCCCCTTTATCATGAGTTGCTAAAATCTTTTCTTCCTTATTTTTTCCTCGCAATATCCAGGAGTACTTTACATATAACTTTGTTATGTGAAGTCAATTGTCAATAAAAAAAGAGTGCATGGATCGCAGTTTTAACTTCTTATGTAGTTATTCAAGTATTTGTCCATCCTTGGATCGTAGCTGCAATGCTTCGTTTCAAGTGCGTCTTATATACGCCATACAGCTCACAGGCGCTTGTGGTATACTGTAGTTGTTAGCTGCGATGTTTATTATCATTCACATGCGTGCTCGTGGTGCACTATAGTTATCACGCATTACATTAAAATAAATGCTTGTGAAAGTTCTCCATTAATAGATGATTTTTCACTTTGTGAGATTTTTTTACGTGGGACTCTTCCATAAAGAATTTTCTATAAAAAAAAAAAAATTTCATTTTCAAAATACTAGCTATAAATAATTATATTTTGAAAAACTTGAACAAAAATAATCAAGAAAAGCATATTGGAATCACAGGTATATTACCAGTTCTTGAAACAGAAACATATCCTTCTTAGAGGTAATTCTCACAGTATATTCGTTGTATTAAGCAAATTCTATCCCGTGGTGGTATATTTCACAAGAAGGAAACAACAGATTCAAAGACCTAACGGTACATAGGGGATTCCATAGTTGCGGCTACTTGTGCACGGAGACGAAGACTTCCATTAAAGACTAATCGTTAAAGGTGAGTGGTTGACATGTAAATTGGAGATTCCTTAGCCAAGGAAGCAACCAATTTTCACCCTTTTGTTTCCTTTTCTTCTTCTTCTTCTTTTTTTTTTTTTTTGCCTCTTCTCCTCGGAATCTCCCCTACCACTAATCCTGTCCGTCAACCTTTCTTGCTTCTTCCTGTGAAGAGGTAAAGAAGGAAAGGGCATGGACATTCCACCATCATCCTTAATCCCTCTTGAAAATGAAACTAATAAAAAAATTCCTTTTCCTGCTGCTTTTTTACCCATTACATGCAAAGCAAAGCCAAAGCTGTGATCAGAATGGTAGAAAAATAAGATAATATCATAACATTTACCAACCCAAACAAGCTTTTCATTCTTTCAATCTTCGTTATAACTTACAATCCTATCATGCGTAATTGATATACAACACCTACAACTATAGCAATACGCTCACAGAAAGCCAAGTAAAACCAAGAAACAGAGAAAACAACTCACTAGCGGTTAACCATATATGTTAGTAAATTCAGACAGTAGTAGAACACTGAGTCCCTTGCTTTGAAGTCAGTGGACCAGATGGGATGGCTGGTCCGAAAGGCATCACTGCAACGCAGTTAACATTAAACCGGTACCGGCTAGAAACCCAAGTCCCAACTTTCCAGCGGAGCTGCCCATTCACCTTCAGGTTCAGAACTAGTTTACCAGCTATTTGGTCTCGTCCAACCTCATAACCAAAAGATGGAGCCACGGGCAGCCCTATTCCGACCAAAGAAGCTGTCAAGAGATTACTATCTCCCTGACCTTGGTAGAAAGGAGGAAGAGAGGTATAGGTTGTTATCTGTTGTCCCTTATAAGCGGCGTAAACTTGCAGCTCATCGTAGTAAATGCCAACTTTCTGATTTGGGTTCTTGGAGAAGAGGGTAAGTTGGACTGAGGAGTTGAGAAGGTGACCGCCTGAGAGGTTGAGAAGATAGACGTCAGCTTCGGTTAGGGAGAAGTCGGGCTTTGCGGGGCGCAAGATGAGCCAGATGATTAATATAAGCGATAGAATGGAGGTGAATAACGTGGAGAAGGCTAAGAAGAGCTTCTTGTAGTGCTTGTCAATGTTCAGTCCTTGCTTGGCACAGTGTTTGGGAGACTTGACGAGGATTTGAGACATTTGCAGGACAGAAACACAGAGAGAGAGAGAGAGAGAGAGAGAGAGAGCTCAGGGAGACGGGGGAGAGAAAGATAGAGGCAAGGTCGACAAGGCTGAGGAAGGGGAGGTGATAGGGTTATAAAGAAGCACCAAGTAGCAGAAAGCAGCAATTATTTTGCTCTATAATGCTTTTGACTGGCAGCTACTCCTTGTGGTGGCAGGTGACACTGACTAATAGATATTTGCTTGTAACTTCTGGAGTGCACTTTAAAACCTAATGGGAAAGTAGATTTATATATTAATCATGCATCTGAACGATTAGATCAGGAGATTGCGCCCCTTACCTGGAAACAATGTTGCATGCACGCCCTCTCGTGGATTCAACAAACGGGCAGGATAATTCTACTATAAAGACCAAAGCTTCGGTGGGACAAGCCTAGCCTTTTCCCAAAAAGCAAGTGGACTTGCCACATCCATGCTCCCGATTCGATTGTAGTCGCAAAGGGATGTTAGTTTTTTTTTTTGAGAGCAAGCATATTGGCATTAACTCAGAAACAGTACAAACGGCCGGAGGGGGTGAGGAGAGTAGTCTCTTTTATATATATATAAGTATCTAACGAGGCACTCACGTATGAAACGTACAATGACAGCAATTTCAATGTCATTATTAGAGATTCTTTGTTACTTTCCCAGTCTTTACGAAAAAAACAGTCCATGTGATTTGAATTTGCACTTTTTACCCGCAGAGATGCAAAGCTGGATGAATTGTGGAAAATTACAAAGAAGATCAATTCTCGTGGAATGTATATAAACGAATGACTCGACGTCGTATTTACCAAAATCTACTATCATATTTGGAAACTAAATGCTCTCACCCTCACAAAATACTGTCCTGGAGTCATCTAAGACATCTGCGTCGTAGATTTCCTATCAGCTTTTGTGCGTTTCCTTGTGCTTTAGTTTGGAGCAATCAAGGTTGCTATTGGTTTCTCAGTTATTCAAGCAAGCTTCAACCTCGGCCAATGCTCAATAGTACAGTGGACGGAACCAAGGAACGGTGGCTCAAAAGCATGCAGGTATGCATGGTCTACTAGTCCAACATATGGGGCCAGCCATCATTCAGGGCCCCCCAAAACTTCCTATAGAACCTCTTCTCACATCATGAATATGCGTGCACCATGCTATCTCAGAAAGCCATGCTGCAGGCTTTGACAAGTGCCATTCATATGCTCGTTAATTTCCCAAAAAGCAAGTGGACTTGCCACATCCATGCTCCCGATTCGATTGTAGTCGCAAAGGGATGTTAGTTTTTTTTTTTGAGAGCAAGCATATTGGCATTAACTCAGAAACAGTACAAACGGCCGGAGGGGGTGAGGAGAGTAGTCTCTTTTATATATATATAAGTATCTAACGAGGCACTCACGTATGAAACGTACAATGACAGCAATTTCAATGTCATTATTAGAGATTCTTTGTTACTTTCCCAGTCTTTACGAAAAAAACAGTCCATGTGATTTGAATTTGCACTTTTTACCCGCAGAGATGCAAAGCTGGATGAATTGTGGAAAATTACAAAGAAGATCAATTCTCGTGGAATGTATATAAACGAATGACTCGACGTCGTATTTACCAAAATCTACTATCATATTTGGAAACTAAATGCTCTCACCCTCACAAAATACTGTCCTGGAGTCATCTAAGACATCTGCGTCGTAGATTTCCTATCAGCTTTTGTGCGTTTCCTTGTGCTTTAGTTTGGAGCAATCAAGGTTGCTATTGGTTTCTCAGTTATTCAAGCAAGCTTCAACCTCGGCCAATGCTCAATAGTACAGTGGACGGAACCAAGGAACGGTGGCTCAAAAGCATGCAGGTATGCATGGTCTACTAGTCCAACATATGGGGCCAGCCATCATTCAGGGCCCCCCAAAACTTCCTATAGAACCTCTTCTCACATCATGAATATGCGTGCACCATGCTATCTCAGAAAGCCATGCTGCAGGCTTTGACAAGTGCCATTCATATGCTCGTTAATTTCCCACATCATAAAGCAGAGATATTTACTATAAATTATCCCCTTAAAGAGGGAAAAGAGAAATAGATCGTAATATTGGTTATAAATGCAATTGAGAAGGGTTGCAGTGGAAATGCGAAAACGAAAAAATGATTGTTTGACAATTTTTGGCAATAGATGAGACAGCCAGAGATCAGAATGTAGACTATTATGGTAGCAAGTACATAATATGAATATCTATCCTCGTGGCCAGCAGAAGCAGAGGATATCATATGGAATATCTTTGCTAGCTAGCCAGTATCTGAGAGAACTAATACTTTTGCAATAATTGAAAGATAAAGCCTCAAAAGAGCCATAGGAGATAGGGTAGCCAATAGCCTTTCTTCATGATTGGAGATAAGTGAGAAAATGATGCACTAAACGAGTGGCATCGATCATATATTGCTGGTGCATCAAGTGTTGAACTTCTGGGTGTGTACAATTAATTCAGCTGCGCACAAGAGTTTCAGAAAAGGAGAAAAGAGACATGGAGAATCTCTGAATTGGCTTTTTGGCAGCCCCTGGGATAATTTTAATAATTTCTCTTGCTTAAAGTGTCTCATGCAGCTTACTTTTACGTTAAGGAAAGGGCAAATATGATAGAAGATTGTTAGTTGTGGGATGTCCCTCAAACTGGGCCATCTGACATGAATAGCGCATCAGAGTTTTTAACACTTCCAGCAGGTAAGTGCCATTTGATTTGTACCATGTGTACCAACCTGTGGGAGGTGAGGTGAACCAGTTTCTTGGTTTATCTTCGGGGCACTGCTGTCTGCTAAAGAGCTCTATGGGTCCCGTCCTAAGTAGGATCTTCCAGAGGAGTTTGAAATTAGGAGAGTTTTTCTCTTTTGCTTTTGAACTTTTGATCAGTGATTATTCAGCCCTTCAATG
The DNA here is from genome assembly GCA_003952965.2 of Morella rubra. Taxonomy (NCBI): domain Eukaryota; kingdom Viridiplantae; phylum Streptophyta; class Magnoliopsida; order Fagales; family Myricaceae; genus Morella; species Morella rubra. The sequence goes on along the minus strand of CM025855.1, from coordinate 3,143,681 downwards.
AGGAGAGGAGAAAAGTTAAGAGGACCCCAACACCTTAGTGATTTCTCATCTACTCATCTTTGCTTCCAAAGATGAATTTTCTTAGTTCTTTTGCTTTGGGACCAAACAAGGCCTATTTATGTCTTAATTTTTTATCAGAGCCATGTGTTTCTCTCCCATGGACTTTACATGATGGTGGCTCTGAACCCCCATTAGCTTTTGTAACATCTTTTATGCTATTCATGAATTATCTTTGCTAAAGAAAAAGGGTACACCTTAGGTACCAACAAGAGAATAGGACAACTGCAAGAGTATCATAACAGGGTGTGCACTGTGCAGCAAATCTACACCTTGATTATTAAAAGTATGTGAAAAGGGAGGACCGTTTTGTTTACATTTGTGGGTTAACAACCAGTTGAAAATGAAGGGTTAGGGCCTAAAGTGACATTGAAATGAAAGAAAGTTAATTTTATGCCACTTTTTGAGAAATTTATGCTGCATTGACCAATTTCATCTCCTTCGATAATTTTAATGTAAGCCTGTAATTTAAGGGTGGATTCATGAGAATCATAACCTTCAATTTTAATTAAATTGTTCAGCCTTTGTTCCTTAGTCTAGATCATTTAATTGATAAAGTTGCAAGAATTCCACTATGAAGTTTTTTTTGGGTAATTGTCAATTCCACTATGAAGTTATATTATAGAATAGATCTAATTAACCTTGATTATGCCCAAAGAATAACGCAGTAGTTGCAGCACAACTTTGGGGTGTCGATTCCTCAGAGAGATAGGTGAAAGAAACACAATTAGAATAAAAAAAATTAAAGGAAACAACTTAATTATCAATTGGAAATAACTTGATTGAACTATGATTTTAAAAACTTAGAATTATAATGGTGAAGATGGTTACTCAAGATTACGGATAGCAAAGCATTGGGAATTCCTCGTTCTAATCAGGTATATCAATTTCTCTTGATTCATGGATTAACGCAACTGGGGAATTCAATCCAAAGTCCCCAATTGGAAAATATAGAATTACAAACCAAAACATAATTCAAAGGTAAGTCTTTGAGAAATCATTCACCACTTTAAAATCTTATGAGTTATTATTCTTATTGACATAACCTAATGACGACAATATACCTCGTGGGTAATATTGCAGCAAAAAAATCAAATCAACAAGATAATAACTTATCTGAAACACAATCATGGACATTAATCATTCAATAGACAAAGCATGACTAATTCTATGAAGAGAATCATTCTAAGATCATTCAGAGATGAGAAAACAAACTAATAAATATTGGAGAATGATAAACAAGAGTTGTATCAACGTGAAGAATGATTACATGAATCAAAAATAAATAGATAATACCATTATTCGTACGAGTTCATCCCTAATTTTGTTTGGAGATTTAGCTATCTATTCAAGCCAAGAAACTCTCCCTTAAAAGATAGCTAAAGAAAAGAAAAAGAAACTCAAAAAAATAGTCCAAAACCTAGCCTCCACCAGTTTAAGAAGTACTTTACCACGCCCTCCAAGCTATCTTCCTTCCAAAGAAAGAAAATGGTATCCCAAATTCACACATTCAATATTTCAGATTTTACTTTTAATATTTTGGGCCATTTTTCTCCTATTAAACGTAGGAATTTGAAAAGCATTATTTCTGGGTAAAATGTATCCCTTTGAGTTTGCTTTCATATCCTTTTTGAATCGCATCAATCCGATATCTGATGTGGAAGATATGATAATAAAAGTGACGACTGCTCAGAGAACATCGTACCAATAATTCTCCAGATATTGCGGCGCCTATTTCGCCTAGTAAACGTTTGAATTTGAGAATCTCTATTTCTGGAGAAAATGTTTCTCTTTAATTTAGGATTACAACGCTTTTTGAATTGGATTAATCTCATCTTAAAAGGAAAAGATATGACAAAAATACTAAAGACTGCACAGTAGATCTTCCAATTCAGGATTTTTTCACACTCGCTACCCGATATGATTTCATTCAACTTCTAGGTCTTCTTGCTTGATTGGATAGAGCACAGAACTAGAATTAAGCTCCATCTCTTTGGGTTAGAATTCCAACTCTTCTTAATTTATTTCTTGCAAGAAAATCACCAAAAATTAATCACATCTGGCACTTTGTAAAATAACATTCAAGTTGAAAAAATATCATTAAAATGTCCGAATTATACTTATGGATTAGCAAATGAACATGAAGAAGCAACATTTAGAGTGCACTTTTATGCACTCATCAAACCTACTCGGGTAGCTCAAGTGGCAGCAGGAGCTCTTTGAGAGTGTGGGTTAAGCGCACACTCAGAAGTTTAAAACCACCACTTGTGCAAAATAAAACTCGCGACTTAATGGAGGGTTGTCAGTGGGTCGGTCAGTTGCTCTGAGGTTTCCCATGGCATTGAACCCAACTCGTGTGGATACTAGGTCAAATTTGTCTGAACTCGGTGTATGTGAATGAGTATCTGAATTTTTCACATTACCTAGGAAAAAAGAATAGATCTGATTATCTCATCAACAACTTAAACTAATTCAGTACTTTATTCTTCATTCAGGACTTCCTAGTTCTGGTTTGTCAATAAACAAATCAAAATCTATATATGGGCATGCTTGACTCGTTCTTGTACGAGTCAAAAGGCATAGCAGAGATCAGCAAAGTAAGAAGTGGCAACTGCATGAATCTGAACGGTATGGCCTGAGTTAACTCAGGTTTAGAAATCCCATACCGTAAATCTATATCACTAGAAGAATTTGAGAGAGAGATTATAGCAGTCCAATGGAGTAATAGAGAAGAACTGCCATATTTGAGCATAAGGGCCCAGAGTTTGCCGGAGTTCCATAAATTTCAGACGAAAACATGACCAAAATAGTGTTTCACTACCAGCCCTTTTGTGGGTGGTGACACCCGTGACTTGAATTGGTTTCTGGCATCTGGATTCTTTTACACCAGCATCTCTGGCATCTGGATTCTTTTACACCAGCATCTCTGTACCCCCAGCGTTGATCATGTTCTCAACATTTTCATAACTTTTTAACGTGTTCTAGATTAACTTTTGATTGCCACCGGTCATTGGTCCGAGACTCCGAGGTATTTCAGTCGTTTTTATTCATTTGGTTGAATCTGCAAGAGTCGTTTCAAATCGGGATTTGATCTTCAAATTAGATGCTTCAGAAAGACATTCAAAGATGACGCCAATTTGTTTGATTTCTCAAATAAGACGTTGATTGCTCAAAACTCTGGCGAAGCCATCAAGCACAGAAAGACGGATCATGGAAGTGTGAGTGTCTCTGAAAAGCTGAGGCACAGAAGAAAGATGGAAAAAAAGCTTGAATGTGGCCCACAGAACACTCACGGGGAACTTTTTGCACTGAGCTACCATTCAAATGCTGATATATATTCAACCTAGAAAAAATATGAGCCATTGTTTGTGGGAACTTGTGCGTCACAACGTTAAAAGGTGGGAGGAAGACATTGTCACTCTTAAGAATTTGTTTACTCAACCTATGCGCTGCTGCTGCCGACACAAATATGAGCTGAGACAGAAAATGGGCAAAAAGACTAGAAAGATATCTCTCATCACGGTGCTGTTTATTCTGTGAGTTTCCCCTTGAAATCAAGGCCCATATTCAGGTGTCCCTTTGAACTTCTCCTAAATTGGCAATCCAAATATACATTGAAAAATAAGAAGCAAGGGCAATGCATATACGAGAAAAAGTTTACTAACTAAAAACTTCTATAACAACTCAACTGTGACTAGGCTTCGAAAAACAGAAAAGACTAGGCAGCCTGCTACCAACTACGAAGGTGTATAGAAACTACAACTCTATATTACAGCAGATTGAGGATAATTTGAAACAACATCCTAAAAGAAGGTTAATATGGAACTGGTGTTAGAAAGCATCTTTGGAGTTGTGTTTAGTCCCCCCTCATTAGCTACTCTGGCCTTCAGTAAAAAGGCTAAGGCAGATATGTACCAGCCAATTTGACTGTCACAAGCTGAATACCTAACCATCAAAGGAATCACCATCAGTTTCTACAGGTGGGGGATGACTGTTCACGTGTCGAACAAACTGTCCTTTTACTCTGGGACGCTGCTCAGCGAGTTTTTTTCTGCTCTCATACCGCACCTGTTGAGGTATAGTTGGCGTTAGCATATATGAAAATCACTATTGGTTGCGCAGAGAGATAACAATGATGATGACCATAGTAAGGTACCTTCTTCTCATAGCATCTTTCTTTCCGCTTCAAGCGAAACTTGGTTAGAGCTGCTTCTCTTTGGATGGATCGACTAGAATTGAGGGTAAAGAAACCTTCTTCACTCTTGCTCTCTGAAGCAGCCTTGACAAAAACAACGTGATCAGCATTGTTGTTGCTTCCACAAGTGCTTCCGTATCCAATGCTATTGTGATGACTGACACCACCATTACAGATACTACTACTTCCACTTTGATCATTGTTGACTGGAGATATTTTTCCTTGGTCATCCAAAGCATCCAATTTGTTTTCCAGCTTACGCAGAGTCTGGTTTGCACCATTGTTTGTATTTTGACCCAGTGGGTCATATGGCTGCTCAAAATTACTATTTCCAAGATTTGACTGGTAGAACATATTCATTCGAACGGAGGTTTCCTCCTGGGCGAATGGACCAGGGCTTGGGATTTGCGACGGACCAGACTGTGAACAAAATATGGGAGAGAGTACAGAACTAAAGCCCTTGCATGGACTATTAATTCTTTTTACTGGTACTGGAACAGGAAATACTCTCTGTTGAGAGCATGATGTTGCAACTTCAGATTCTTTAGATTGACCAGTAGCCAGAGTGACGATACTTCTCTGTGTGCTTTGTGTGATACCAGGAGTATCAGAAGCATTTGTGACTGTTGTTTGTGGGAGTTGTAACAGCCTGTTAGTGTACCTGCAAGGACTGAACCATCAGTATATAATCCCAAACAAGAAGCTTTGATGTTTGTATCTTAGGCTGATTACAACCATTTGCTTCAAAGATAGATCAATGAAATTAGGCAAGTTAAGCAGCAAAACAGCAACTTGTCAAATAAGTCACCTAAAGTCCACTAATTTGACAATTTCTGAGAGGAACTGATGAGAAGTCAAAAGCGTTGAATCCTGGAAAAGGAAATCAAACCTCACCTCTTAAAGGCTGAGGAATTAGAATGCCCAAGGGTACGCCTTTCTTCTGTATGTTGATTCCACAAGCCACTGGGATGAGATCTTTCCAAGGAAAGATCCAATTGCGGTAAACCACCAAACTCGCAAGTGCCTTTACTACTGCCACTCAGATAGTTATGAAATGCTCCAATATAGTCGGTAGTTTCTCTAGAAGGGTTGAAAAGGACATAATTATTGTTACAAGCCTCATCACTGATATTAGCATCCATCCTTTGACTTTCTTGTCTTACATCCTTGCCAAGAGTGGTTTTGCTATCATCCTTGCAGGTGTCAATCACTGGTCCTAGAAATGTTTGAATGTCAGATGCTTCCCACTATGCAGAGCATATATTTTGTGGCGTTCGTTTGTAAAAATTTCGGAGAATATTCCCAATATTCCCAAAGACTTTATTGAGATTTATTGAGATTTGTGAAAAGTAGAGTGTGTATGTGTAGATGTTGAAAATTTTGAAGTGTGTTTATTTTGCTCGAAATTTCCGTACCCTGAAATATTGGATAAAAGAACACCACCAAAATGAAGCCAAGTGCAAGATCAAAGATGCTTACCCCCAGCTTCTCTCTCATGCATACACAATTTCTGATCCAAGTGGACACATGCTTCATCCTCCTGTGATATTCTATCACTTGGAGAAAACTTGCCCCATTTTGGCTGAGAGAATTCCTGCATATTTCCCATGGGAGCACTTTCAGCTTCCAACTCTGGGTTTGTACAAGAGCTCTGCAAGAGACAGAAAACATACAATGTCAAAGCTCATGTATCCAGACTAGACTCAGAGGCAACTCCTCCTGAACATATGCAGGACGCAAAGGACTGAATTCCTGGAGATTCAATGGCCATTTAATTGCTTAGGCAGCTGTGAAGGAGGTTTTAACAGAGAATGCATCACTACATAAGTAAGACTAATTACAACTAATTTTGGCCAAGTGCTAGTATGTCCTTTCTCAACTAAACCATCTTCAGCTAAAAATAAATGTCTTCTTTTTTGGTCATGCACACCCCCAAAAAGAACTATTAATCCTCAACATAATAACAGAAGTGCTCTCGCAGGTGTAAAATCAGCATCAACCGTTTTAAAGATTATACCACAAAGCTCAATTTCTTTCTCTCTCCTCGTCTTAGATGATTTATTTCTCTTTATCCCAATAGTATAGGCTGCTGATCCAGCTAGAGCTGCAAACATTCTCCAATCCAGCTGAACTACGTGATATAATGGACACAATTCAACAGTACAGTAACAAAATCCATAAGTTTGTCGATAAGTTGTCAAACTCCCAGACTCAAATTACCCAAATGGAGCTTTTTTTCCCCTTTTAAGCTCCACTGACATTAATTCATTTCCACACAACGTCACAAAAGAAATGCCAAATTAGTTACTAAATCATGAACTACCGTCCTACCCGATGTAGCATACTAGTACAGTCTGATAGATATGGTAATATGGCCACCAGCATAAATAAGACACTTTGGGGCAAAAACTAAACAACGACTCAAATATTTTATGGAGATTTTATAATAATCTAAGTACCAACCTGACTGTCACTCCGTTTCTCAATTTGTCCATTATTTCTCAGTCCACGGGTCATTTGACTACTTGGCCTGTTGCTTGCAGCATTGTTTTCAGATGTGGCTTCTTCCTTATCTTGCACAACACTGTCCTCTCGGGGATTATTTATGCCAACATTTGCCTGAAAGATCAATATAAAACATTGAGAATGAGAATAGTGACTTGTAACTTTCAAGACTTGACGAAACAAAGAAAATAAGATGTAAGCAATAGGCTTACTGATTGTCTTCTCCAAACATGCTGCCACAAATTCCTCAACTCATTTCTCCTAATAGGCTTAACAAGATAGTCAGCAGCGCCTCTCAACATGCATTTATATACAGTGCTTATTGAATCTTGTTTGGACATCACTGCAGAAATCAACGTGCATTTACATCATTAGTTTCTTAACTTTATCATAATGCTGCTCTACAAAATCAGCAATGTTTAAGACTCAAAGCTTTTCTTCTACAATCCATACTTATAACTGGGATCTTTTTGCAAACTTCATGCTCCGTGATTAGAGTAAGGAGAGCAAAGCCCGATATTGAAGGTAAATCCACTTCTGTCAATATTAGATCTATGTTATGTGCTCTTCCCTTCAGTATCTCCCACGCTTTCAAGCCATCAGAAACTGCAGCAACTGCTCAAAGAATAATAAAGCATTTTCAGTTCCAAAAACAACATGGATATAAATTTCAGGTTTCAAGCAAAACTCAGTATAAGGATTTCAGGCTGCAAGCAAGCAACAACAGGGACCATCTACATGAAACGTGCATCCTTCCAGTCATTTTAGTTTTTCGGACTCCTTGACCAAACACCCTTAAAGATTTCAAAATTCCGCAGCCAGAGATTAATTATAACACTAATCCACAGAATAGAAAGCCTTCCCGCTCTGTTATTTGTCTAGCTCCAATCTAGGAGAAGCCACCAAATGTTGGAAGGCTAGAGACATTGATAGTTAGGGCCCATTTGGCGAATTTTATATCCCATTTTATTTGATCTTGTTCCTTTTGAAATGTGATGTGTTTGTGGTTCATCGTGCTTTCTAAACAGATTCTTCTGTTTACAAATTTGCACAGACCATAACTTTTGTTTTTCTTTTTTTCTCCCCCTCACAGACAGTACCAAGTTCATCCAGACAACTCACAAACACATAATAAAAAATAAATAAAAATAAAAAAGACCAAAAAGAAGGAAACTTCAGGCCAAAATGCTAGCTGGAGAACCAAAAAATTCGACCGATGACCCTGCGGGTTTCATATTCTACCAAATATCACCATTTATATTCTCATCTGCCAGTCAGATTTGAAGCAGCTAGACATAGAAGAAACTCATCTTCTCATTTAATTTAACGAAGACCCTTCCTTAAATTTGAGATAGAACCAGCTAACCATGCCAAACAACCAGATCAACCTTAGAAGCACAATACAAATTATATGCAAATGCCACACCCCGAATACTACAACAGAAGCCAAAACCCACCAAAGCCAAGTAATTGGACAAACAAAGCAGCAAAATCCAAGAAATTAAACATATTCGGACCTCTGTAGCTACATTTTCTGAGAAGGGCAGCGATAATCTGCCTCGTGGAATCGTCAGCCTCAACCAGCAACACCCTCAGCATCATCTTCGGCAAGAACCTCTCCCACCTGATGATCCTACTCGGACTCTCACCCTTGCTCTTTTTCTTCTTCTTATTCTTATTCTTCTTCTTCTCTATGCCACAGCTATCTGTCTTACCCTCGTCCTCCCCAACCTCCTCCTTCTCTGTCTCACTCTCTACCCTCATTTCCAGTTCGTCGCTGCTTAATTCCACCTCACCCATGTCTCACACTCTCCGTCTCTCTGAACCGGGGCGAAACGGCGTATCCGCTTCAGCGAAAGCTATAGAGAAAAAAAATCTGATCTCCTGTCTACATTTGAAGGCTCGAAGCTGAAAAAAATATCTGAAACGGAGCTCTAATATCTCCGTTGGATCGGACGGTGCAGGTACCGAGCCCAGTGCAAACCGACTCAGATCCAACGGCATATTATGAGAACACGAACCACGATCCAGCCAAAATATCTTTTCTGTGTGTCTCTATTTTGCCACGTCAGTGGCTCGATGTTATCCTGAGCCACTGAGCCAGATCAAAAGAAAATGGGCCATTGGACTTTGTGTAGCAGAGATTGTGAGGCGCAGATAAAAAGTTCCAACGATTTTATGATATTTTTGGTGCGACACCTGGCTGTGGGTCCCATGTCGAATTGAAAGGATTGGGTCCACTTTGCAAAGATATTTTTGGGAGCAGTGTGCACGGTGGTAAACAACTGTCTTTAGGATCCCACTAGTCCACTAGACGCTGGTTCTAGAAACGAGATATATGTTCGATTTTTTATCCTTCGTATCTAAAGCGTACGAAACATGTGATTGCTGCGAAGCAGCCACCAGGACATAACTGATGGAGAACATCTTGACACGTGGAAGGCTAGTGGGATACAGTTGATTTTGTGGCTTCGAAATTGTCGAAAATTATCCACTGTCTCTGTCTACTCGCTGAGGTTTTCAAAACGGCCACAACTCGCTTGGCCATTGAACGAGCTGGCACTATCTTTTTTATTTTATTTTATTTTTTTAGTTGGGAGTGAGTCCTTAATTTCGTCTGAATACATGACCAACCACAGATCATAGTTAAAATATAAGATACTTTTTAATTTATCATCTGAATTTAATAAATTAGAAAGAATCCAGATTTTAAAATACAAAAAAAAAAAAAAGGATAAAGGATAATCAACCAGAAAACGAACATATAAAAATATTGAAAAATCTGAAGAAAACAAAAAAGAGAAATGGGGTTGAAAATAATTTGGACTATAAAGAAAAAGGTTGCTCTAAAGTTGTGAAAAGAAATTCTATTTTGTGGTTCTTAAACTTAAAAATTGGGGTGAGCGAGGGTTCTTCAAGAGTTATCCAAAATGTAGGTGGCGAGCGCGAAGTCTCGTGCACCTGTGACGGTACGTGAGCATGTGAGGCTCACGCGCCGGTGGAATATGGCTGTGATGTTAATAAACGTGGTAGATAGATAAATAAATAATGGGGGTGGAGTGCGTGTGCAACAAGAACATATATATCGGAACGGGTGAAGAAAAAAAGAAAGATAATAGACAGACACGAAGCTAGAATTTAGAATTGGGAGGGCCAATTTCGATAAATTAATTTAGAAGGGCTGCAGTAGGAAAAAAAAAATATATTGAGAAAACAGTTTTTTACTTCAGGAAAAAATTTCATGTTATTTGTTAGAGAGGGCGGAGGTCATGGCCCCTCCCTAGCTTCGTCCCCTGAGAATAGATGTTGGAAAAAAATAATAGTAGTTTCAAAATAAGATTTTTTAAAAAAGAGAGATAATTTTTGAGTTTTTTTTTTTATTGTGAAAGAAAAGAAGAGAGGAAGAGAGGTATTTTCCGTCATTAATAGAAGAAGTGGAGATGTTAAAACAATAATATCAAAAATATATATATAAAGATATAAAATAAGAAATGGATTAAAAGGAAATGCAATAAACTACTTGACAGGTAGCAAATCAGGATACACTTCCATTGCTTGCCATTTGGGGGAAAGTTGAGTCTTTTGTGACTAGAAGAAATCACACAACTTCGCCGGTATTGCTGTATTGGCGACTAAAAGGATTTGAACAAGGTGGTGTTAGGAACCATACAATGTTATCCCCACTTCATGCTGCAAAATTTGGTACAATTTTTCTCGCTTAACATGGATGGTACTTGTTTCTTGATTAATAAGAAAAAGGAAAGTGATTTATTGGACTAATTCACGTATCATTTTTCAAAATAAGTCTAACTCTTAAAGAGGTGATAGAATCTTAGAAGACACTCCCGAATCATCTTTTTTAACTATGTAAAAAAAAAAATTAACAAAATATGATTTTTACATCAATTCAACTAGCTTTTTCGAGTATTAGCTTTGAGATTGATAATAACAATAATAATTCAATCCAAAAAGAAAACATAAGAAAGAAACTCCCAATAACACAAAAGAAACTTAGGTTCTGATGCAGGGCATATACGAATGTAAAAACTACATTAACTAGTTGCACCTTTTTCTTAGAAAAGATATAATTTTTCTTCCTAAATCAGTCATTCATAAGAAGAAGAGTATTTTTTTTTTTTTATAATTGGCTCGCTGAGATATATCTGAATGTTAAAACTAGTTTCTAGTTTTTTAATTAACATTTGATTCCTCACTTCTAACGATTGAATAACTGAAAATTTTTATGCACGAAGTTTTTGCATAACGAGGATATTCGAAGTTTCCACATAATTTATGCAGTATAATTTAAATCATAGAACAAAATCTCAATAACATTAGTTAAACTTTCAATTCTAATACGATTGAATAACTGAAAATTTTTATGCACCCGATTTAATATTTTTTAAATAACGAGGATATTCGAAGTTTAGCCACAAATTTCTGCAGTATTTTATCTACAAAAACAAAAAAAACATTATAATATGTTAAACTTAATTTAAAAAAAATTAAAATTAGTACCTTGAAAAAATAGCCTTATTAATTTATTTAAAATTTCTTTATAAAATTTTAACTATAATAAAATTATTATATAAAATTATTTTTCTTAATTTTTTTACTAATTATAACATAAAAAAATTCACTTCTGTTCAAATTTTTTTCACAAATTCCATCGTCCAAAATTTCAGTGACAAACACACCCAGACTGCTCGTTTCTTTCGAGGGAACGGGATCCCGGATAAGGTGATAGGGATATAATCCACATCCAGTCCCTTCTGTCCGACTCTCTCTCTCTCTTCTCTTTAAAAACCTCTCAAAACCCCTCTAATTTACCACATTTTCCCTACGTCCAAACGCACTCGGAAGTCCCAAGTTCTCCACTTCAATCAGATGGCTCGTCTACTATCCTCCTTACAACATACACTTCACCTTCCAAATATCTCTTCTTCATCACCACCGCCATCGTCATTGTGTTCTTCTTCTTCGGCTACGGTCTCTCTTCTCAGTTCCTCCGCCTTCTACACCAAACCGAATAAGTCACCGACCCTCACATTCTCCTCCCCGAAGTCGAGTTTCTTGACGAATCTCAAATTCATTTCGCTAACACCCAGAAAGAACCATGGCAGTGGCTGTGGGCTCTCTGTTCGAATGTCGTGGGACGGTCCGCTCTCTTCCGTGAAACTGATCATACAGGGCAAGAATTTGGAGGTATTTACACCATCCCTTCTCTTGGAAGCTTAGAAAGTGTACAAATGTTTGACCCTCTTCTTGTTGCTAAGGAAAAATTACAATACAACTGAGTTTCATGGTTCCTGTTGGTCTTTTTCTTTTTCTCATTTCATAACTTATTACGGATATCTCGGTTTCATGGTTTCTGTTGTCATGGATGAGGTTAGGTATTTGTTTTAGGCTGTTAATGTATTAAGATAGAAGCTGATACTATGTGAAATGAACTCACCGTTTGTCCCAAAAGCTGATAGGAAAGGTAGATTTTATTATTTAAATTATATTCTCTTAACATTATGAATATATTATTCGCTTGATGGAGGTTTTTGAAGAGAAAGACTAGGATTTCAGTTTTTGGTTTGAATAGCTAAAAGGAAGTGCAAAAGGTACAATTTTTTGTTGTTATTACTGAAATTCATGGATGGATAATTGCGTATAGGCGTTGTTAATAGGTGGAGTTCGAAAGATCAGATGTAAGATGGCATTTTAAACTCATAAACAAGTGTTTTATTGGACTAAAATCATCAAATCTCAGATGCATAATGCTAAACATTCTATCGAGTTATTTATAGTAGCAGCTGGTCTTCCACTTCGCTGGCAGTAAATCCTTAACCCAAATGCACACTAGTTTATTATGGGATTTAGTTTGTTCTCTGGTTGCTCATTTGATTATTATATAGCTTGGGGAATGATGTGGGACAATATTCATTGGTGCATATAGTTAATGGACACTGTGAAGAACCATGTGGAAGAGAAGGTGGGCAAGGCTATTGCTAAGCATAGTCATTTGGTTAGGGAGGTGGATGTCAGGTTGTCACAACGGGGTGGAGAGTTGGGGAAAGGCCCGAGAATTCGGAGGTGCGAGGTATTGCTGATTACATTTGCATTTTAGTGTTTCGGGGGTATAGGTTAAATAGGTTTTTGTTCTGAGTGCTTTTGTTTTTTGTAGGTTACCTTGTATTCTAAGAAACATGGAGTGATTCGAGCGGAGGAAGATGCTGAGACAGTGTATGGGAGTATAGATTTGGTCTCATCCATCATACAAAGGAAGCTGAGGAAGATTAAAGAGAAGGAATCGGACCATGGGCGGCACATGAAGGGATTTGATAGATTGAAAGTCCGGGAACCCACAGTACAAGCAGTGGTGGAAAAGGCACACAAAAATGAGGAGGATGGTATTCCTCAAGAAGAGGACGAAGATATTATTGGTCAGGTTGGTACCTGGCTTTTCTGTTTCATCTACTATTTTATTCATCTATTTGGCTTTATACTTGATTAATAGTGTTTGGATACATGGCTTTGTAAGATCAGATGCTTCCTTTATTTATTTTTTTTCTATTATTATATGGCGTTAATGCTCATTTATCTAGTTTTGTTTCCCAAATCCTGGTCTTGACTTTCCAGAGTTTTACTCTATGTTACCTCTATTTATCAGAGTAGCACTTTTAGATTAAGGTCGTGCATTTCATCTTGTGGAAAGGTTGCCTCCAGATCATTGGATTTAAAGACTAGGAACTTTTTCTTTTTACTTCTCAAATTTTAGACAGTATTTAGATCTAAAAATGAACATATTGTTACCCATTTCAAATTGGAAAAAAGCATATGCTGGAGAAAAAGTTGGTTTCACATTTCTGGAAATTGTCTCTTAGAAATATTTCTGAGACTTCCCTGTGTTTTCTTTTTTTCCTTTTAAGTTGAGAAATTCTCCGCCTGAGTTTTTCCATCTGTATGGGAGAGATGAAAAGGGGAATATTTCATATGCTTATTCCAGTTATATATTCAAAGAAATGAAATTGAATCAAACTGAACTTGGTGGCTCAATATACGTAAGGTACTACATGTGTTCCTATCTCTCTAGTTGAACTTTCGACTAGTAGCATGATGTCGAAAATCCTGTTACTCGTTGGGTAGGAAATTTCATTAATCTTCTTGCCAGAATATAATCTGTTCCCATTGAGATCTGTGTCAGTGGAATCATGTCATCTGTTGCAAAAGATATTATGTATCTGCTAATAGGTCATTTAACTGCTTAGTTAGACATATTATTCCTTTCTAGCACACGTGTACTCATTCTATGTGCCTTTCCTTTCAGATTGTCCGCACGAAATACTTTGACATGCCCCCTTTGACTGTCTCCGAAGCAATTGAGCAGCTGGAAAATGTGGATCATGACTTCTATGCTTTCCAAAATGAAGAAACTGGTACGATCCCTGGCTCTCTCATTTTCTCGTTTAGCACCAAGCATCAAAATCATACAGGGGTTTACTTTTCCTTGCCTTTGCACCAGGAGAGATTAACATCATATACAAAAGAAAAGCAGGGGGATATGGTCTTATTATTCCTAAAGAAGGTGCTAAAGCAGAGCAACGAGAGCGCACGGTGGTCAAACCAGCTAGAGAACGCTCCTTGGCAGACTAAATGTGCCTACCAATGGAAGACACTTCTCGAGATGATTTTAACTTGCTATGTCTTCAACCTAAGGGCGTTGATGTATTTTCAGGCTGAGGCATGCTGAAATGTTCCTGATCAATCCATGGAGGAAAAATTTGAGAGGCATTTTCATGCCTCTGAGGATGATAGCAGATGCAATGCACCGCATGGTTTCAAACAGATGCCCACAATATTTAACTTGTAACTACCATGACGACTGTATATTGAATGAATGAACTAAGAACTTGCTCAATGCTATACTGCCACAACTTGAAAAGTGACTCTTCTCTATTCAGATGTCATTTCTTTTAAGTTATTTGTTGTGCTTGAAAATGTGCTTTGATCTGCCTCCCTATAACTGATTAATAATCAGGGTTACCAATCTTTGGATTGATGGCAAAATCAATCCAACTAGATTATTCAGATTGAGAGGCTTGTAATTGAGGTACAGTAAGGAGTATCAGAGATACAGAATTTTCTTCCTTTTAATTTTAATTATTATTATTATTATTATTTTGTCTTTTGTAAGGTGGAAATGCAGTGCTGTTTGCTCGCATGAGTTGAATTCTTAGTGAGTGCTGCCTTTTTTATTTTATTCGATTTCCAGGACGATAAGCTTACAATAACAATTGGACGTGCTTGTCTGCCCAGATCATTAATCTCCCATCAATCATAAGGTTCTACTATCTCAGTTCTGACTGAAATTGGACTTCGTACAGCGTGCACTCCATCAGTCCATGTCAAGCTTCCAAAACAGTATCCTGTAGTCACTTTGTGAGAAGAGGAAACTGCAACAGTGAAGGAGATGGTTTTCATGGTAGAATTGAAGATCAAGATATGAGGTTTTACTGCCATAGCTATTCCAAGGGGAGGCTCCACAACGGCCACGTATCTGGAGTTAACAGGACCTACATTTGTGACAGTTCTGGTGAGAGTTGTTGAGTTCCTCAACATTGGAATGGTTATGGATGGGAGATTTATATTCAGAACCGAGGGCTCTTTTACGGGACAGAACGTGGGATGACCTGTGAGCAGAGAAATGGCAGAATTATCATACCCCATGGTGCAGATGTAATCAATATAATCTGCTGTCCCCATGTCATAGATAAGGCCAGGATCTGCTGCCCTATTCGCATTAACAATTCCACCTCCAAAATCAAATGGATCTGCAAGTTTGATTGGCTTCCCATCTGCATATACTGGCTCCCCAGATGGATCAGTAGTCCATGCTGCAAATTGGGATGCAAAAAAAGAATTAGTAGAAAAAGGAATCTGCGTTACTTGAAAGGAAATATCTAATATGAAGTACCTGTGGTGAGAAGTGCGGATTTGATAGCAGCAGGGGACCAATCTGAGTGCAATGATTTAAGCAACGCAACAATGCCTGAGACATGGGGAGCTGCCATGGACGTCCCTGATAGGAACTGAAAAGCCATTTCTGGATTAACAGAAGGAGCTGCTGCTAGTATATTTACGCCTGGGGCTGCTACGTCTGGCTGTGCCATTCAGATACCACATGGGAGGCCAAGAAGCGAGAGTTTAGTGGTTACAAGAAACCCACTTCACTGGTTTTCTTTAGTTGGGTGAGTAGTAAGGAAATACCTTCAGTATTGCTGGGGCAACAGAACTAGGTCCACGTGATGAGAAGTATGCCACCTTGGTCGACACAGGTCTACCAACATGTGTTTTAGAAGGCCTAATCCTAACCAGTGGATTCCTGCAACAAGCTTCTCATTAAACGAGTTTGATGTCAGCCATAGCAACGATATTGACTATTACAGCATCTTCCATAGCAAAGACGACAGTACCTGGTAGAGCGAATGTAGAAGAGTATCTTTGTGCCAATTTCATAGCTTACTTGAACACACGGGAAGTTGTCCATGCATGAATACATGGCATCGCTGGGATTTTCAGCGATAATTAATCCCAAACAACCAATCTCTTTGACAGACCATGCAGCATCTTCTACTGCGCTCTGACCAGAATCTGAAGTAAAGCACAGCACAATATTTCCAGCTGACCAAGTATCGCTTGGCGAGAGGGATTCACAAGTACTGCATAAACATCTTGTTAAACGCCAGGTACGAGGAAAGTGAAAAGCTGAAAATTTTGCAATTTTCAAAGTCATGTCCGAATTAAGGTTTTGTGAACAGTTGTATGCCACAGATGCTCATCCAAGGGAAGAAGCACAAGTCCTTGCAGGGACTACAGGGATCTAGAAGATGCAGTATTGATCAGTCCCTCGTATTACTTATTAACGGGATTTTTTTTTTCTCTTCTACCTATTATTGACCCAGCCGTTAGATAACAGGAAAAAAAGAGGAGTTCTTTTGTACATGGCACATCCAATGAAAGATCAAGGCTTAAAGCAGCAGCAGGTGTTCTCTGTAGGATATATTTACCGAGGGGATCGGAGTTCTGAGACTTCAGGGTAGACCAATTTGGTGAACCCCGTACCCTCTCCTGTGAACTGAGCTTGACCCTACAATTATATTCCACTCGTTACAACAGCGTAATGGAAATAATTGCACTGAACAGGTTGTGGAGAATTACCATTGTAGTCCAGTTGTTTCCAAGTGTGATGGATGTAGGGAATGACCGATCTACAGTGCTTGCTGCAACAGTTATGACCCATGGTGCTGTGTTCTGTATTGTTTGTGCACTTGGACCTGCATTCCCAGCTGAACATATGACAGTGATCCCCTTTGCCACAGCATGGAAGGCTCCAATGGAGATTCCACTGCGTATGTCAAGGTCATTAAACAAGGGAATATCAGGGGCAATGGACAGTGATAGCACATCTACCCCATCATGTATGGCTTTGTCAAAGGCTTTCAGAATATCAGCAGCTGCACATACTCCTCCATACAGCTGCCAGCAGACTTTATACATAGCAAGTCTGGCCAGGGGAGCACCACCCCTCACTGTTCCAGTACCTAGTCCTTTGTAGCTTGCATTGGCCACGAAGTAGCCACAGGCTGTTGCAGATGTGTGGGTGCCATGCCCAATTGAATCTCTTGGGGATAAGCGGTCCTGGTATTTAGTAGTGTTGTATGGCTGTCCATACTCAGCTTGGAGCCCCTTGATGAAATAACGAGCTCCTATTAATTTTCTATTACAGGTCTTCCTTGCATTGAACAGCTCTCCTGACTCGCAAACACCCATCCATCGAGAAGGGATAGGCCCTAGACCTTCATCTCTGAAAACTTCAGATTCTGGCCATATCCCTGCTTATCATCATTGGGCTTAGTTTGTTGAGAGACAGTCATAGCATTCTTGCACGTTTAAGCCAACATACACTCATGCCCACCATTCAGGAGGATAAGGGAGAGAAGAGGGAAGACTCGTACCTGAATCAAGTAGACCAATGATGACCCCGTTGCCCATTTGGGACTTGTGCAGGAGATTTTTTTGAGAATACGAAGACAGTTGAAGATAGTCCCAGCTTCTAGTTGTTTGCAACTTATAAAAGCGATTAGGTATGACTTGAACCACAGTTGGTAACTCTACACCCAAACAAGAAATCTAGGACAATGCTTGAAATCCGTAGGTAAGAAGCATATTTACAGCTATTAAGATTTGAGAAGTATCTCTGCTTTATGATGTCTTTGGTGTCATCCCTTTTATCTCTGACCTCTTACCATTCTAGTACACAAAGGATTCAGTGGTTGCAGCCTTGAAAAATCCATTGACAAACTGTTGTGGAATGGGAGGCAAAAAGTTTTATAATGACTCTGTTGCTTTTTTCTCACTTGGAGCTTGTTTGATAAGGAGTTGTTCTTCTTGTCACATTAGGCTTGGAAAGGTATATATAGATTGCAGTTTCAAAAGAGTAGTTTGATAGCTAGAACCTTTTCAATTCTATGCGAATCTCATGATTTAAATTTTTTATGATAAATGAAAATCTTGTTGCTTTATCCTCACTGCCATATGCTTTGCTACCAGTGCTTAGCACATAACTTATGTTGATGGTCATGCAATGAAGATGAGCTTGTGAGGATGAAGAAATGTGTTGTTAGTTCACAATAATGCATAGCCGTCATAATAGCACGGCCTCATCGTGAAATGAATGTAACTGGTCAAAAACCTGAAATCATCTGCGCTTGAATCCCTGTTAGCGTGGCTGCAAAACCAGAGAAACCATGTTTGTAACTGTAGACCATGGCTTCTACGGATGCTTCTTTGCTGCATAAGTGAATAGTGAACAACTGGTTCTGGCTCAAGCAGTTTCCAAACTACAGTCTACCAATCATGTGAGTTCTCATGTTATACCTTCCAAGGACTCTAGCGAGAATTTCAAGGTGCGTTTCTGCAAGGACCTTTGGGTCATGATGCTGGCCTTTTCCCATATAAACAATGTGAACCTGTTAGTTCTCACTGCATTGTTAGTTGCTGAAAATGGCCCTGGCATAAGAAGAAAAGGAAAAAAGAATGGTATCGAAGATCTTTGGAAAACACACCTTTCTTTCGGCTTCTGCAAGAGTGAGCATGGTAAGTTGCCCATTTAAAAAGAGAAGAGACAGGAAAACAAAGGGGAGAGTTCTGTTGCTGTTCTTACTACATCGAACTGAGCTCATTATGTGCGCGGACATGAGTGGGTGGGAGAGAGAGAGAGAAGAGAGAGCAAGAGAGAGAGGAAAGATATGGTTCCCTTGTAGTCACCTTCTTTAAATGGAGAAAAAGGATGTTAACTATTTTTTTTTTTCTGTTGATTAGGGAAACCTACTTTTTTTTGGGCAAGTTAGCGAAAGCTACTTTATTCACACGAGAAGACCCACTTCTGAAATCTGAACAACTACCCCAAGGGTCACATCAGTGTCTTCCATTTTCAAGAAGACTTCCCTCATGGCGCCGTTAACTGTTGATACTAAAGACTTTATCTTCTTCTGTGTCGTTATGTTATAATTGTATGGCTGCTGTTTGTCCTACCTCATTCCTGAGGGTAACCCGATTGCCTTCGTGATGGAAAGAAGGTAAGTTTCGAACTTCCATTGAAGTTCTTGAAAGTTATTACTTCCTGCAGGTGCTGCGTTACAAAGTGCTCCGATTTGCCAATCCGCTTTTCATTTTCGAAGGAAGAATTGTTCTGTTCCCACATTAAGCGGCTGCTCTTCGTATGCATAAAGCTGGTGATGTCCCAGCTACCTAGGAATAGTTGACTATGAGTGGGTTGTCGTTTTGAAGCAACGAAGAGGAAGGCGTCCTTCATGCAAGAAAAGTTAGCAACAAGAATTATTAAAAATTGTAGTGCGGCCATATCCGGGACCCAATTTCAACAAAGAAACGCCTGTTCATGCTTGAAGTGATGTTCCTTTATAGTTACATCAAAGAAATCGAAGGCACTCCTGGGACCAGAATGATTCTGTAATTATAGGAATTATGGAAAGGAAGTGTTAACGTGTTCAAGCTAAAATTTTAAGCTAATAAAATAATTATAATCTCTCTTTTAGTCAAATTATCTCTTTCTTTTTACTTTAACTAGTAACTTTCGCAAACGGCAGTCTGATTTGAGATTACGACTAGTTTGTCCTGCCCTCTCACATCGTCGAAATCAGTGTTAAATTCACAATTTAACATGGTGTTTGATGATGGGTGCATTAATTCATCAGAATTAACAGGTTAGTGCAAATTGTTCCCCTTTTTGTATAATTAAGAAATTTTCTGAGAAAATTTGTTCTCAAAAATTCATGTGTGGTGATGATGAATGGCTGACAAGATTCGAGCATTGTCTCCCACGGCTCACCCTCCACCTCTTGTTCTAATAATCTAATTAGAGAAAGTAGTCAAGGTCAGACATCATGAGATGCTAGCCCATATAATGAACATGACAGCACCGCATGATAGAGAAGAAGTGTTGACTGTTTTTGTGTAAATAGAGATGGCTATGAGTTGGCTCCCAACTTTTACAATCAAAATGTTCCTAAGGTCGGGGTGGGTGGTCCAGTTGTGGCTAAATATTTTTCACAAGAGCCAAGCATTTCAGGAACAAAAGCATTTTGCTATATTTTTTTTTGGTTGGTAACAAGGATGAATCTCAAGCCCTATGTGTACAAAGCTCGGTCGGATCTGGTCCAATTTTAACGCACTAAAGATAAATGAATCAACTAAACGCCGGATACGATAAACGCCTCGGACAAACTCTGGACACGTCCAGAAGCCCCTCACCACAAGTATCAAAATTATTAACTTTGGCAAACATCTATATTAAAACTGGTAACTTTCACAAACATCGAGAAGTTTTTGAATCACTTCCATTGCATTTAGCATCATCCTTCAGAATCTGTAATCCAGATTAAAAAAAAAAAGAGAAGAGCTGTAATGGATGAAAACAAGGATGTGAACATATTCCAAAGAATTCCGTTTTGTACCTCCCACCAATGGCAGCTTGAAGGAAATGAAACTTAACAAGCTAAAAAGAATGAAGAAGAATGCAGTTTCATGCTTAATATGATTTGAGTATCACAAAAGGAAAACATATGATCTGTTTCGGATAAAGATTTGAGCATATCAAATTTTTTCCCAGGGCGAATCCCTACTCTCGAGCTTCAGGACTTTCAGCTCTTCAATTGTCAGAACAAATCGTTTCAATCTTCTAGAGCTTCAAATTGTCTGCAGCAGCTAATAAAGCTACCATGAATGATTAAAACACTCGAGGAATATCCAAATTCTATCCTCCATTGCCGTTCAGATTCTCAATCATGTGTAATACCTTCTTCCCTTTCTTCTTCGTCGAGAATCTTTCGGCCGAAACAGTTAACAGCTTATTAAGCGACATTCCTTCCCCAATAATCATCTTCTTAGCCTCATACCTAGCCTTGATTCTCTCATCAAGCTTGTAGCCAAGGAAAGCAGGAAAAGCAAGTAACTCTTCAAGTTCACGACCCATGTCCTCTATCAAGTACTCCACCTTCTCCTCCAACGAGCTATGATTGTATTGCAGTATCTGGGGGTGCCTCTTGCTCATAGAAACAATGTCAGCACAAGAGAACCCGTAACTCAAGAATAATCCAATTACCTTCTGCAAATTCTCACAGCTTGTTCTGGTTACAGATCCCATTGCCGTTGCCATATCCTTTGTTCTATATTTATACCCAATCTTCACCAAAAACACAAGTTTATAACCGAGGTTCTCAAATGACAAGCCTAGAAACAAGGGGGCTTTGATCAAAAACTTGAAAATATCATCGGTTTCCAACCCACATTGCTTGAGAAATTCTATCCTAGGACGTAGTTTCCTCTCTCTGCTAGCACTAACCACACTCGGGAACACACGGAAAATCTTGAAGATCTCCGGATCAGTTAGGCCAACAAACGACCTCAAGAACTCTACATGGCCCTCCGTATGCTTTACAGTGTAACCCAAAATCGCAGGGAACTTTCGCAGCACATTTCCGGTGGCATCCTCATCTCCCCGGCTAAGCTTCACAAGAACCTTAATTCTCGGTATCAACTGACCATCCAAATCATAGTTTAGAATCACTGGACGTTTTACAATCAAATCAATGCCACCATAGCGACTCAGAAAGGCCACAGTCCTATCAATTTCTTCGACCGACCTAAGACATAAAGCTTTAGTTAAATTGACATTGTTGAGCACATAAACGATCTTTTCACGCGGAACTCCACATTGAAGAAGCAATTCCACTTTTTGATCAAAACCCACCAAGAATCTTGGATCCGCGGTAGTCAAAACGCGCTTGAGCTGCGCAGGCTCAATCTTAGCTTCCAATTCGTCGCGCACAAAACATAAAAAAGCATCAATTTCCTCAGCTGTCAACACACTGGGACATTTCGTGATTAAGTAACAAAGAGCAAGGCTATCAACTCCGACGGATTGTAAGGAATGAACCCGAGCACGTAATGAGTCCAGAGATGTCAATGCAAGAGGTGGGTGCTTTTCCAAGAGTGATTCAGTTTCTTTTTCGCCAAGTCCAATTTCTCTAAAGAAAGGAAAGAGAAACCCTGAGACCAAACAAAACAGTACATTAACGAGAGCATTTCGAAGGCTTATATTGTGTTTGAGAAGTGGACTCTGAGAGTTACTCACCTATATCAACGTCAAGAGTGGAGGGCGAGTTGATGCAACGGACTGGAACACATTTAGAGTATCGGAGACCAACTTGACGTAGCGGTTGGAATTCAATTTTTGAGGCTTTACTGCACTTAAGAAGAGAGAACCATTCATGGGGATGGGATGTTGAAACCGAAGAGAGTGAGAATCGAACATTTGAGGAAGATACTACCTGGTGCTGGAAGAGGGCAATAGAAGAACAAGAAGAAGAGAGAGAAGGAAAAGAGCTTGCGAACGAAGTGAGTAGAGCAACCATTTACCCTCCCCCCACTCACCGGTGGGTCGGCAGTGTTGCTGTGGGTGTTTCAAGTAGGAGGTGAACTGTGGAACTCAGGGAGCAGAGAAAGGAAGACGAAGAAATTGTTGCGAATGTCTGGGCCTGCCCAAAATGAGGTCTTTTTAACCTTCTAGGTCCACCGAGGTGCTCTTTATATGTGTATCTATACCTTCAAGGCCTTCTAACTGAAGCTATATAGCCCAAGCCAAATAAAATAAACTTTATAGATTATAGGAAAGTGGAACAATTTTGTAACAAGGTTTTTCCGCCTATGGTAAGTTTATTTTCTCATAAAAACCAAATACATTGAACCCTAATGGACTTCAGAACAGAGTGCAAGTAAAAGTACTGCTGCATTTCTTAATCTTCATCCATATCATTTGACCCAGAAGAGAGTAAATTATCACCCAAAATTACTTGAGCTCTTAAATTTTCCGATTCCATTAAAGTTGACCAAAATTTAGCTAACTCTCCCAAATGTTACCACAAATAGTGTTGTCCAAACATCTTAGACAGCCCTTAGAACTTTGGTACTTTTCCACTAAGTTAAACTTGCTGTCATAGAATGGCACCCTCATGTCGCCCACTTTGGTTGGCTGGTTGGAGCTGACTGTAAGTAAATCCAGTTGCAGGTGAATGTCAATAAACCTGACAGCCAGTATAAATAATTATCGAGAGCTACAGCACCCTTGTAGCTGACTGGCATGCAGAGTCAAGAATGGACATGCCATCTGGTTTTATGCTCTCCATGGATGGAAGCCAATCAACAAAGCTCTAAAATACAGGAGAGTATGAATAACCCAACTTTTTGATTGCATCCCATTCTCTAATTCATCAAATGAGGTCGACATGAATAACAACACTTAAGAAAGCCTGGTGGCAGGCAATGGTGATCCTCCCACATTAACAGACGAGAAATGTTATCTTTGGGAGACAAAATAAACATCCACAAAAAAATCGGTCGGTTAAGCCACTCGTATGGAGAGAGGTTTAAAGCCCTCGTGAGAGTTGCCCTCAAACTCCTTCGCTTCTTCCAGATGAAAAGAAAAGTAGTTGCCAATGGGACGAGATGCTGATAGAAGAGAATCGTCAAAATGGGAGGTGACTCATAGATGATTAGCTGTCGCCAGTTCAAAAAATATCAAACTGCATGGTAATCAGGCCCCGAATTATCTTTAAGCGTCCTTGTGACATTTTCTGAGGAGCTTTTCTTCATGTTTCTTACCAGTAGGAATGCCTTTAATGAGGATAACAGAAGAGCCTCCCTTTCTTGATTTTCTGGGTGACCTGGAAAAGTGAAACCTGCAAGAAAATCATAATACCATATGTTTGTGATGGACATATAGGCAGCTCTAACAGTTGGGAATCAAATAATGTCAGAAATCTTATGCAGCTAGCAAGTGGACTTGCCTCTTTTTAGGAACTTGGGTAAGATCATCGGGTGTGTCTTTACTAACTTCTTCCCTTGTGTCATTCTGAGGACTACTCTGTCCCTGCATAAGGCAGTAGAAGCAAACATAGAATTCTTAGGCCCATACACTGCGGTATCTCCGGTTATAACCAGTAACAGTGCATGGTGTGCTAGATTCTCA
This sequence comes from Morella rubra, assembly GCA_003952965.2. Lineage (NCBI taxonomy): Eukaryota > Viridiplantae > Streptophyta > Magnoliopsida > Fagales > Myricaceae > Morella > Morella rubra. The sequence goes on along the minus strand of CM025855.1, from coordinate 3,119,331 downwards.
TAAAGGAAGATATTACCTTCATTTTTGAGAATTAAAAAAAGAAAAAAGAAAAAAAAGGACAATCCAAACTTTTAAGAGACCACAGCATTTTTCCTTTTCTCGAAGATTCAATGACAGGAGCAACCCCCTCCATGCACTAATGAGTGAGGCTGTCATTGGTATCTTTACTACCAGAAGGCACTAATTAAAGAGGGATCATACTTGTATCTAACTAATTTAAAAGATCAGTAAATCCTACGGAAAATGGGTTAATTATGCTACATATAATTTCAAGAACAAGCACCTCAACAAGGAAGAGCCATATATATGCAAGTCGCAGCATTTTTTTTTTATTTTTTCTTGGGTAAGTATCGCAGCAAAATTCAATGCAGCTATTACCACGCTTATGGTGATCATTACTGAGTAGAGAAAATAATCCTCCATTTTTATTTCACTAATAGAATACAGGAACAGATAATAACTTTTAACCTAGTGATACAACCAAGTCAAGTGAAATATTAAACCAGAGAGAGGGATGTCTACGCTTTTTTCCTTGGGCCTCTTAGAATAACAAGCTCAATATGATCCAAAAATAACACTGGTACAGTGAACACAACAGGCATCCAAAAACCCATGAAAATCTCCAATCCACAACAAGAACACTTATCAGTGCTGAACACATCTTTGTGGACACCTCCACCAAGTTCAATTTGACTTAATCCATTAATATGAAACCAAAAGCACTTGATCAGACCCAAGACTGAAGAAAGTCCTTAGAATGATAAGGTACCACAATAATACAAAATAAAATTTATCAAAAAAGAACTGCTAGAGCAGAGGTGTCATACATTCAGAGCAGCATAAGGTAACAACAAAACTTATCCAATGCATGAGGTTCATCTCGAAATGAAAAATAATTAAAGAATGTTATGAAACAAAATGCCAGAGACCCTCTGTAAATAAAGAAATGTTTCAGAACAAGGTCACCTGCACAGTAGTTGCTTATTACATCCAAAGAGTTATCATATAGAATTATTACTACTCACCTCATCAATTGAAAACATCCAAAGAAATCTGCAACTGATATTTTATCAACACTATCAAAAATCAAAGCGAAACGAATTTAAAGCATCTCATGCACAAAAACTCTCAACAACGCTTATGAAGTGAATGAAAGCCACTAACTTGTCCACTATAAGAAATATTAAGAAGAGAACAAACCATTGTCTTGTTTCTGATGTTTGTAAGGCTGAGAAAACAATCACCAAAGATGCTTTGCCATGCACATAAACTCTCAACAACACTTATGAAGTGAATCAAAAAACTAACTTGTCCACTATAAGAAATATCAAGGAGAGAACAAACAATTGTCTTGTTTCTGATGTTTGTTCATGACATTCCAACAGATATCTGTATGATGAACCTTTCAAAACTCCAAGCCTTTGTCAGGCACTTCTCAGACCTTGTGTTCGTCGATGTTGAAGGGAAAATTATGCATAAAATACAAACAATTAAAAGAAGATAGATATAAACCGACAATTCTTTGATTGGATAACTACATGACAAAGCCAAATACATAAACTAGCAACTAATCTCAGACTAGAGAGAAGACTTAATGGTTCAAAATGATTTTGATGTCCAACCACACTTGAAATAGTTAAAAAATGCTTGCATGACCACACTTGAAATAGTTAAAAATGCTTGCATGACCACACTTGAAATAGTTAAAAATGCTTGCCTGAAATTTAGATAATCCTCTTGGATATGAATAATGACACCTCGAACCATATCCAGCTTAAGTCCTTATCTCAAAACAGGCACCAAACCCAAGGTACATGCCAGCGCAAGATGAAACGGAACGTTTCTAAGGGTTAGTACTTTAGCAGCACACGTGTAATCCAAGATGCCGTAAGAAAATACAAAGGCGTCAACATGCAATAACAAACCCCCCCCCTTCCCAAATATCAGATTTCGACAGAAACCACAACGACCCGTTCACTGAAAGTCTGAAACAGAATGCCGTTCAAAATGACAGACACATAAACATAATGACTGATTACAATGTAAGAAACCACATTTACATACAAGTAAACATAATATCGAAACTGCACGTATTATCATCATTACATACACTAGCATACATACAATCAGGCATAAAAAAGTTAATAAAATCTCTTACTCGATTCAAAGCCGCTGCAGACTCCGAACACGAGATCTTGGCTTTCTTCATCGCCCCAACAACATTTTCATCACCACCATTACCATCATTACACCCACCGCTCCCTTTCCTCTTCTTCCTCCCGAAGCTCTTCACTTTCCCTCTCTTCTCCCTAACCTTCCACACGTTCTTCCTTCTATACACCACCTTCTCACTCTTCCACACCCCGAAACTCGTATCGATCACCGTCACCTCACTTCTCGAATATCCAACTAGCTCTCTCACCTCCTCCTTCTCCTCGTCCTCCCCCATCTCTGCTTCCTCCTCTTCCACATTCCCCACTTTCGTTTGTTTCATACTGTTATCGGAATTGAACGACGCCGTTGGCCCGGCATTCCTCTCCGCACGAGCGAGGCTCTTCTCTTCTTCTTCTTCTTCTTGTCGTGGGAGATGAACGTTACTATTTGTTGAGGTGGTTAGAGATTTGGGGGTCGTTTGTTTCCTGGGAAACTTTTTCCCAGAAAGTTTGGAGCTTTGGAAGTGATTATCATCATCCATAAAGAAGAGCTCGGAGAGGACATTGCTCATGAGACTGTACAGCTGTTCTTTCTTATGTCCATTTTCGTGCGTCCGATTAGCGACTGGTTCGTGGTTGGACTGAGTCGACCTGGGGTTCGAGCGCGTCGACTCGATAGGGTCTTGGTTTTGTAGAAAATGGTCAAGGCCAAGGCTTTTGTTGTCTTCTTCGTCGGCGGTGGCGGTAGGGAAGCCCTTGTTAGACCGGAGACGGTCGAGCCAGTTCGAGCCGGACTTGCTGGGCGGCGGGGCCGAGCAGAGCATTTTGGTGAACCGACACGTGGAGATAGGTGATTGGGGGTATGAAGTCGGAATTTTGAGGAGCTTCCTAACCGCAGAGACCGCCTTGAATCGGAAAATCGGCGTAAAGTGTCTGGGAAAGATATAGGGTATTGAGTATTTCCGCTGAGACGGTCAGGAGTTTAGGGGCGAAGAACTTGAAACGACTGTTGCGGATGGAGGGCGACATTTCGTTCACGGCCACGTGGCAGAGTTTGAAAGTCTCGCGAGTTAAACTACAGTTGTCCGTTGGAGTGATAGAGAAACCGCGTCCGGGGGGACTACTTTTATCAAATGCTTCACAAATCCCATGATTTCTTCCTGAGTGTTCATAAGGATGTTTTTTCCCTTTCAATAATAGAGTTTTTTTTTTTTTTTTAACATATCGGATTAAGTACTTTAATAATGATAGTTAAAAGGGTTTAAATTGACGAAATTAGAGAACCCTTATAAGATTGATTGAATGATCAAGTTCACCGTCGTTATCCCCGACCACAATCATAAGCACAATTGAAGGTAAGATAGGGACCACATGTTCTGTCTTAATCGTTAGGTAGAGGGAAAGATATCTTCCAAGTTCAATGTTTCTAATATTGCACTTAATAATGCATAATACTTTCTTTTATTTATTAATTATTGGTTCTTGTCCTTTCTTTGCGTGGATGAGACTCTTTTGTCTGCTCGAATTGTACAATATAATTAAAAATAGATTGATATAATAGGTTAATTACATTACAAGACTTACGTTGTTTAAAATTTTATATAGACAACATTAAATAGTATAAAGTCCACCTATGTTATCTATCTTTCTCAATTGTACAGTATAATTCAGATAGAAAATTATTGAGGATCATAATCTCTCTTGTGACTTTGTGTATATGTGCTTTGTTCTTTTTTCACAATTCACACCTATTAAATGTCTCTTTTAATATGAAGGACAATAGCTTAATAGTAAAGACGGATCTTTGGTAGTTGGACAAGTGTATTCAGAAATAGGTATAGATTGAAAACTACAATCTACGCGTACGAATCATTGACTCACAATTACATGTATTTTGAGGTTGGTTCGTACAATCCAAGCCAAGGGAAGCCTTTGAGTGGGGTGCAGGATTTAGCGTTTAGGTGTTCTAACGCTTTACAGCTAGAGCATATTCGTTTTAAGAAAATTTTAAAGATTTTAAATATAGTGTAAATATTTAGGTGATATTTGAGTTTTAATAAGATGCGTGTAGAAGTTGTTGAGTTGTATTGATGTTTTATAATAAATGTAATATTAAGTTGTATTGATATACGTGTAGAAATAATGTTAGGACTATAAATTTAAAAAATTAAATTTAAATTCTAAATTTTTTAAGCAAGCGAAAGCAAATACACTATGTTCCACGCTATACTATGGCGTCCATTTGATTGTAACGGAGGCTTCGGCCCATGTGCTCCATGCTTTACGTAGGTGATATTCCTGTTTCCTGCCAGGACAGGAAGTCTGTTTGCTAAAACCAGTAGAACCTAGTCACCTACTGTCTAGGAGTATCCACTTACTATTTGTCGAACGACGTAGTTCTCTTCCTCCACCAATTTGCCATATGGCTATCTGGGGGCGTAACTTTCTGACCCATCAAACGGCGCAGTTTTATAAGCCTCAAACCTGCCTACCCCTTTTCCCTTCCAACCTCTACCCACCACTAACGTCCCATTCAGCAACCCCCACTGATTACTAAATAATCAAGCTCCCAGCCTTTTCTTTGGAGTTTTCGCCTAAGTTTACGTGATATTTTTTGTCTTGTTGGTCTATTTCGTTTTCCTCTGTAGCGCCCCTTCGTTAAACCCTTGGACATTTTTATCCTTCAATCTTTTTCATACCTAATTGGATCAAAGTTCTGAGCTTTTTGACAATCCTATTTCTTTCCCAGGATTATAATTTATCTGTTGCTTTTATTTTTTTAACAGATAACAGATTACTTTGATCCGTTTTTATGGCTTTGATTCAGGCTTTCTACCATGTGTTGGAGAGACCAACAATGTTAGGAGTTTGGGCAGGAATGATGCTGTTTCTGGTTCCTATTTGGGTAGCCTTTGCCATTGGAATTCTTGTTGGATGGTTTTGGAAACCCCAGTGGGCAAGCAAGGGAACTGAAAAATTGAGCTGTTCCGTTTCAAAAGCTTCTGCTTCATCATCGTATTCCTCGTCCTCTTGGACCGCGGATTATGGGAAGGATAAGGGACAGCTCTCTGTATCACCCGCTGAATATGAAGATTGCAGGTACTTGGGAATTATTGGCCCTCTCTCTCTCTCTCTCGTTATTATCTTGCTACCATTTGGATTTCTGAGGTTGTCACTTGTTGTTCAGGTTATTCGGATTCTTATTTTACATCAAATTTTCTTTTTGATATTAGATGGCATTAATCATGTGCATTGGATTCGTAAGGTTATCCCGATTACTGATAGTGAGCAGTTCATCTCATCATGAAATCTTATAACTGTTTTATTACCAAGAATAATGGTGATGAATTTATTTCTGATGGCCTAGTTGAGGTTAACATTTGTATGTACGTTTGCTGTAAATTTAATAACCGCGGCATTTAGGATGCCCAAATGCGCGTTGATATTGTTTTTTCTCTCGTATAATCAATTTATGATTATATCTGCCCAATTGGATTGTTTGTTTGTCTCTGTGAGAGATAGACTAAGCTTGATTTGAAAGAGATATCTCATTGAGTGATTCTTCTTGTATAGTACGTCACAGCTCCCCGAAGAAAAGCCTAACGTAGTAACTGAGGACGATTTAGAACATTTATGCGGGCTTGTGGAGATGAAAGATGGGGGTCCTCCTTGGATACAGATGATGGATCGTTCCACCCCAAATATGAGTTACCAAGCATGGCGAAGAGATCCCAAGGTAGGGATACCTTTTGTTTTGTTTGAAGGATTTGTTCAAACTAATTAATTGGTACTTGAGTTATCACCTTTAACTGGAATATTAGGTCTTGGGATTTACCTACTGTGTCAAAGCTTGTCTTTCTCCTGGGGGTTACTTTTAATTGTGTTACTGAACCCTTCATTGTATTGGTTTCGGTTGTGTTGTTAGCAAGGTCCTCCACAATATCGCAGCAGCTCTGTGTTTGAGGATGCCACACCAGAGATAGTTAGGGACTTTTTCTGGGATGATGAATTCCGATCCAATTGGGATGACATGCTTTTATCTTCTACAACTATAGAAGAGTGCCCCACCACTGGAACCATGATAGTGCAATGGACACGGAAGGTGAGACTTACTTCTGGTTTTGATCAATCCATTTTCATTCTGGGTTTTCCTGATAGGTTGTCTTGGTGGCATGTGCTTACCTTTGGCAATGATTTGTGGTGCAGTTTCCATTCTTCTGTAAAGACAGAGAATACATAATTGGTCGTCGAATATGGGAATCAGGAAGAACATATTACTGCGTGACGCAGGTATGAGAAGGGTAATCTTTTTGAATGTCGATTGGGTTGCATAACAATTGTGGTAACAGAATCATATGTGTACTTAAGTAGGACTTGTCTGACTTCTTTCTTAGCGACTGCATGTCTTCATTAGTGGAACTTGTATCGGGGTGTTAATGTCAATGTCTTAGTTCAATTAGGTATACCAAGGAAGTCATTGCCATAGGATTACAACGAGGGACAGAATATGCTTTTCGGGTGTTGTAAAAGTGAATTTCATTGTTAAGTGTAAACAGTTAATTCATTTGAGATGTGAATTTGGGGACTGTTTTGGGAACCCAATTATCACCATGATCATGTGACCTAGAAAGAAGCTAAGAATGGAGGGAAGTGGAGAACAAGCTAGAACTGATCTAAATTGTGAAGTTTTGCTGTAGAATGCCAATGTACCACAAAAGGGAGTGGAAATAATTGAGATAACCCCAGCGAGAAGAGGCAAGTGATCAGATCTTAGAAAGTGACCAAAGGAAAAGAGAAAGTAGGGACATGTATTCATATCTAACAGAAGTGTTGTGCAATCCTTCGTTCTTTTGTCTGAGTTTTTTCTCATTTGGATTGGTATTTATTTCCTTGTCTCAGGGAGTACCTTGTCCTTCCGTCCCAAGGCGCGACACACCAAGACGCGTTGACCTTTATTACTCAAGTTGGTGCATTCGGGCTGGTAAATTGTGGTTCTTTACTTTCTTGTGATCCATGAATTAGTTTTGTTTTCCTTGGCAATTTAATTCACACACCCAGCTGGATTAGGACCCTGTTTGAAACCAATCTGAAGGTTTGAGTTGCCATAGAACATGCCATTTTAATTTGGTTGCCAAAATATCATTCTATGTAGTCCTGGACTCACTGGTGGATTGTTTTAACAAGTTGCTCTATAACGTATTTCAAACAGTGGAATCGAAAAAAGGTACTGGCCAACTGACTGCCTGTGAGGTGCTGCTCTTCCATCATGAAGAGATGGGCATCCCATGGGAAATTGCAAAGCTTGGAGTCCGGAAAGGAATGTGGGGAACTGTCAAGAAGATTGAGCCTGGTTTACGTGCCTACCAAAAAGCAAGAGCATCGGGTGCACCACTCTCGCGGCCAGCGTTTATGGCCCATATCAACTCCAAAATAAGTTCAGAGTACCTGAGATCCTTTGGAGGCAATGACACCTTGGCAGGGACTCAAATATCGTCTACATCTGACAAACCATCAGGGGCAAATATTTCAAAGCTCCTCATTTTTGGTGGGGCTGTTTTACTTGCGTGTAGTCTTGATCGAGGGCTCTTGACAAAGGCAGTAATATTTGGTGTGGCCAGAAGGTTTGCAAATATGGGTAATAGATAGGAAGTAAAGTGCTAGAGTCAATCTGAAAATTGTCCAACGGTAGTTTATATCTTGTATGCTTTGCTTCCTCCTGCTCGATGGAGACACCCTATTAAAATTCTGCCTCGCAAACTCATGTAGGGAAGACAAAAGGTTTTACCTTTTAATTGTGTTTACATTGGAACATGTTTCCACTAGAGTCCATTCAGAATATATACAATGCAGCACTCAAAGCAGAAATTTTATCAAAATAACAGCTTGCCCAGTTGGGTTTGTACCTATGTGCCTTTCAGTCTTTTGGTTGCTTATGTTCATCTAGCTTCATCTTCATATCTACTTTTTCATCATGCACTAACAAACATTGTTCTGTGTTGCACTTGAAGCTTTTACTTTCTCCACTTGGATTTATTTTCCCGCGATTGTACTTACAGAGAATCTCATCACAGATTTGATGCATTATTTGAAGCAACCTGAGGGCCTTTAGACGGTTCACAGTTTTTATTGTGTTCGTCTCATAAATGAACATCTTAACATCTCAATTTGGCCTTGAGAGTGCCATGTAATAATTAAGGAACCTTTTTTCCCCCCATCTGTAAGCTCTCTACCTCAAAATCTTCCTTTCCTGATCTTGTTTGATGGCAGAATTAATCAATCTTGGCACATATTGCACTGAGAGGATATCTCATTAAACATGTAAAACAAAATCGTAGTACTTACAACAGATCCTTCGGATTGATGGTCATGCCTCGCTAAAATGCCCTTATTCAGGAAAGCAGTCATTATCGCTTTGATTGCATAATATAACACCTTCAATATGAGGCACTTAGCTAATTCCTTTTAAACTAATTTCTCTTCACGTCCGCTAACAATATGGCAGAAGTGTTTCGGATGAATAAGCAAATAATCTTTTATCAATTATTACCGGAGATTTTACATAGCACAGCCATTGGAAGCGCAGTAGATTTTACATAGCTGTTATCCTCAAACGAGGTGTGCCTTTGAATAACAATCTGGAATCAGGGTATTTTATGTCGTTTTGCTGTAGATATCCTGCCATAAGTGCCCAGTTTCCTGGCAGAATGATATTATAATCAATCACGCTAACCAAGCAGAACTATCGACCCACCAAGGTTTCAAAGCAATGCAACCCATCAAACTGGGGTGCTAATTTTGGCATCCCGGTGGTCTTCATCCCTTCCTTTGCTTTTGCCACCATATTTCCGATATATGCCCGAATCCCAGCTCCATGTTCCTGAATGAGAAAATCACATAGCTTTAGTATAGAAGCACCATTACCACAAACGGAACTTGGGAGTGACATGATCTAAGACGCTAGAAATTTCCCCATTCATATACAGAGGCAGTGGGGGTCGGCGACTCGGCCGTCGGGGAAGGGGGACAGTCGGGGGATTCTAGAGCCTCTCTCTCTCTCTCTCTCTAGAACGGCAGCACAACGCTCGTATATACAGACGCTTTGTTACCTTAGGTTTAGAATGGTTTCTTTCGAAGAAATAAACCCCAGCAGCGGCTACAACAGCAGGAACTGTCGCGTAGATAGTACCAGAAGCCATTATTGCTTGAGAGCTTTTTTGATTCTTTGAAGAGACAAACTGACCTGGCCTTCTAACTAGACATAGTCTATATGTACGTAGCGGGAGAGAGGAGGTAAAGCAATGGAATGTAGGATGCCTTGGAGGAGACGTTAAGCAAGGAATGGTGTGCAAGGAGGAAAGTATGGCCAAAAGAAAAGGCAGCACAAGATAAAATCAGCCATTTAGCATAATCTTTCCAATAACTTTTACATATTAGTACATGTAACTGGAATATTTTCCTTAGCTTATCGAATATCAAAATTGTATCTAAGAGTTGAGACTGCTTGGCTTGGCGTCGGCAAGAAAGGGATAACCTTATCTGGCTAGGCTACTACGACCAACATTGCAGAATCAAAGTATAAGCCACGTCATACGAGGTGCATGCGCCGACCACATTATCTTTCATTTCTTTTCTTTTTTCTTGAAAACATCCAACACATGCATTAATAAAAAGCAGGGAACCCAGAGTCGCAATACATAATATCGAAAGGAATAAAACCAGCCAAATTACGAGAATCAAATAAACCAGAAGCAGAAGAACGAGCAGCCCATTGTGCCAACAGATGAGCTTGTTGATTCAAACGCCTAGGCACCCAATGAATCGACCATGCAGATTGGGCCTTCAAAATCTGACGCATAGAAAAAACTAAACCTTCAATCTTCCACCAAGGAGGTTGCAGATCGTCCTCCAAATCATCCCAAAGAATTTTGGAATCCGTCTCAAAAACGACCTTCGACCACTGTCGAAGAAGGGCAACTTCCATCGCACGGACAGCAGCCATAGCTTCACCAAGAAGGGGGTCCGTAGCCTTAACTTGCTCCATGTACACAGTACAGAGAGAGCTGGAGGAGTCTCGACAAGAGACGGCTACGTACGATCCGGATTGACGAATAGAAACGTCAAAATTGATCTTCATAAAGTCAGGCTCAGGGGGAATCCAGAAGAGCGCAGGTCTAGAACTCTGTTTAATCCAAGCCACTGAGTGCTCCATAAACCGACGGGAAAGAGAACTTTGTAAATCAGCAACCACAATCTCTTTACCTTCATGGATAGCTTGATTCCGGAAAAACCAGAGAACATCCATCAGAAGAGCAGAATGCAGAATAAAAGAGTGCAAGGATCTGGAACTAATACCAAGCAATGACTCGGCATTGAGTAAAATATGAACCCATTCCGCTGGGGAAGAAACTGGAATACGAGAGATGTCAAGGGACCAAGGCGAAGTAGACCAAAGAAACCGAGTGACAGAGCACCCATGAAAAACATGCAGCACCGTTTCAGGGTGTTGACCACAGCCCGAACATAATAACTCAATAGGATGCTCGCCCTCGAAACTCCGAAATGCTGGAGCACGAACCGGTATTGCTTCAGCCGCTATCTTCCATAGCAAAAGTTTCAATCTATCCTGAAGAGGGAGGTGCTAGAGGGTTTTCCAATCCTGCTCATCCAAAAAACTTCTAACAGGACGACGACGTTCTTGAGCTTTCATAACAGCCCCTTTAACAGAGAAAGAGCCTTTAGGATCATGTGTCCAAACAAAAAGATCCGAAAGGTTAGAATTAGGTGGACGAAGCACCAAAATGTGAGCTATAAAGTTAGCCGAAAAAAGAGAATTCAACAGAAGAACATCCTACTCCCCAGTATCCTCAGCGACCAAATCAGCAACCCAAAGAAGGTGACAATTCTGCTCTGCACCCAAAAGCCAAGTACGAGTAAAGCCTCCAACCCCCGGAAGCCAAGGATCGGATCGAATACTCAATCCAGTACCATTACGAGGAATGTAGCAAAGACTGTCCCGCAATGCCTCCTTCACTTTGCAAATACCCTGCCATACCAGAGAAGACCCAAGAGTAGACTCTGCAGTAAAAAAAGAACAGTTTTGAAAATACTTGGCTTTTAATACTCTCACCCACAAGGAATGCGGTTTCGTCAAAATATTCCATCCCAATTTCTGAAGGAAAGCCTCATTGATATCTCTCATGCATCGAAGACCCAGGCCACCCATTGTTTTAGGTTGGCAAATAGCCAGCTCTCAAGATTCAAGGAAATTGAGAGATGAGTCAGCAGATAATCCGCCCCATAGTCCTCAACCTATGGCACACTCACTGCAGCGTCTTGGAAATATAACTGCCATTTATGGAAAGACAGTGCCCACACGTCATCCTCCTTGATTTTCTCTATGCTTCTGTTAGACCACTTGTATAGGGATTTGTTTTGATCTCTCTTATCTTGTTTGTTAGCTACCGCCATTTTTCTTAGCTAAGTTTATTTTAGTCTTTCTTGGCCTGTATAAATAATGCTCTCGGGTTCCTCTGTAACTAAGTTTTGATAGCATATTTGAAATATTCAAACTCTCACAATCTCCTTGTTTCACGCCATCGTTTTCTCAACAGAATTGTGGCTTATCTTTTTCATTCCTCATCCAATTCTCACATGGTATCAGAGCTTGATCGTTGACCTGTTCTTTTGCTCACCTTCCTCATTCTGATTTCCTTCCGCTACTGTCATACTCTCGGGTTCCTCTGTAACTAAGTCATATTTGAAATATTCAAACTCTCACAATGTTTCTACAGATGAAAGTATCAGAGCTTAATCCTTTTGATTTCCACTGTCAACTCTCATCAAGTTTCATCATGTCTACAGATGAAAGTATCTTAATCCTTTTGCCAGAAATCTCTCACCATCTGAAGACCCCAACAGCCCATATTTCCTTCACCATTCTGATGGCATAAATACTATTGTCATTACTCCACCTTTATCTGGCCCCAACTATCTATCATGGAGTCGATCTTTCACTCTTGCTCTCTCTGTTAAGAATAAATTGGGCTTTCTCGATGGAAGCATCACCACTCCTACTGGAAGCAGTAATCTTTATGGGCCATGGGTCAGATGTAATAATGTCATCCTCTCTTGGATCCTTCACTCCATCTCCCGGGAGATATCATCAAATGTTTGCTTCATAGGTGATGCCAAGAAAGTATGGGACAAACTCAAAGACAGGTTTGCACAACCTGACAATGCTCACATTTATCAACTTCAGCATCAACTTGGGACTATCGTACAAGGAACTCAATCTGTAAATGAGTATTTTACTCAACTAAATGCAGTATGGGAAGAGATACACAACTATCGACCATCACCAAACTGTTCATGTGGTTTATGCACTTGTGATGCACTCGGTTCTGTTGGAGAGAGGGAACAAACAGACTATGTCTTTAAGTTCCTTATGGGCTTAAATGAGACATATGATGGCATTCGAGGTCAAATCATCATTATGAGCCCCATGCCCTCACTTGATAAGACTTTTTCACTTGTACTACAAGAGGAGAGACAGAGGCAGGCTCGGGTTGCAATTTTTCCTGTAGCAGAATCTTGTGCTTTGGCGGCATCTCACAATCAGACCAAGAAGAAAGATAAGTCTGACCTCACTTGTTACAACTGTGGAAAAATTGGACATACTAAGGATAAATGCTACCGGTTGATTGGATTCCCTCCTGATTTCAAGTTCACAAAGACCAAACAAAGAAACAATCACTCAGCAAATCAAACCACCAGTGTAGCAGAACCAGCTCAAGTAGCTTTGAGTCAAGCTCAGATCCAACAGCTCATGCTCTTGGCCAATTCTCAGACATCACAGCTCAGCATAGAGGACTCGGGAAAAGCAAAAAATGCCCTACAACCTCACCCTTCCACTCATAGCTCCTACATGGCAGGTATGATCACCTACCACTCACCTTCATTTAAAACTCCTATCGTTTCCTTTGAACATGATCACCATTTTGCATCCACGACCACTTGCATTTCACAAAAACCAAAACACATCACATGGATAGTGGATACTGGAGCTACAGATCACATGGTCTGCTCCACCACTCTCTTCTCCTCCATCACAACCACTTCTCAAGCTTATGTACAGATGCCAAATGGAGAAAAAGCACAAGTCACTCACATAGGCACTGTCCAGATCAGTAACACCTTAACCCTTCATGGAGTACTATGTATACCATCTTTTACATTTAATCTTCTCTCGGTCAGCAAATTAACTCAAAAATCTTCTTTGTGTCTCATTTTCTCTCAAAAACAGTGTCTCATTCGGGACCTAGCTACATGGACAATGATTGGAGTTGCTAGAGTACGAGAGGGACTCTACATCCTTGATTCCAATTCACTAGGAAGTTCCTTTGTCAATCAAAGTTCAGCAGCCACTAATTCTGATCCCAGCCATTTGTCTCGGGTCCAACAAGTTTCAGCAAGTCAAGATTTTCATTTATGGCATTTTAGACTAGGGCATGTATCAAATCAGAGGCTAAATTTGATTTCTTCTCATGCCTCAGATGTAAAATGTACTGATTTCAATCAATGTAATGTCTGTCATTTTGCAAAACAGAAAAGAAATCCCTTTCCTCGTAGTGTTTCTTCCACTTCTTCTTCTTTTGAGTTAATCCATTGTGACATTTGGGGACCATATTCACAAGCCACACCTCAAGGACATCAATATTTCCTCACTATAGTAGATGACTATAGCCGAATGACATGGATTTTTTTGATGAAGTTTAAATCTGAAACTCGAAGCCTCTTGCAGTCCTTCATCCAAATGACACAAACTCAATACAATCTCAAGGTAAAACAAATCAGATCTGATAATGGAACAGAGTTTTTGATGCAAGAATTTTATAATACAAATGGAATCCTTCATCAAAAGACATTCATTTATACCCCTCAGCAAAATGGGGTAGTTGAAAGGAAGCATCAACACCTCCTTTCCACTACTCGAGCATTGCTGTTCCAAGCCTCTCTCCCAACCAAGTTTTGGGGAGATGCTGTCCTAACAGCAGTTCACTTGATAAATAGGATCCCCACTCCTGTGCTCAACAATCGGTCACCTTATGAGCTTTTCTTTTCAGCTCCTCCTTCATATTCACATTTAAGAGTCTTTGGTTGCTTATGTTTTGTCTCCACTCTCAAACACAATCAAACCAAGCTAGATCCAAGAGCTAGGAGGTGTGTGTTCGTAGGATATCCACCAGGGGTTAAGGGGTACAAGGTTTATGATCTGGACAGTTACAAGTATAGCATCTCAAGAGACATCATTTTCCATGAAACTTATTTTCCTTTCCAGCATCATCACTACAATTCCACATCTGCTCCATCTCCAGACTCCATTCTACCTCCACTCCCTTCGGATGTAGACTTCCAAACTCCCCTTCCCTCATCTTCCTTTCCCTCTTTCAATGACAGAGATCCACTCTCACCTCATTCCCCTGATCTTGCCTCTTTAACTGACACTTCTTCCCTTCCTTCTGATCCTCTTCCTTCCACCACCTTACCCTCATTTTCTCCTTTACCACCACATTCACCATCCCCTCCACCCTTAAGAAGATCAGATAGGGTCAGAAACCCACCTAACTATCTCCTTGATTATCACTGCAATTCAGCATCTTCATCGTCACCTCCTCACTCCACTGCTCATCCACTTGCGCATTACCTCTCATACACTCATTTCTCTCCTTCTCACAAGGCCTATACACTCTCCCTCTCTTCTACCCGAGACCCTACCACCTATGCAGAGGCTGTTCTCTCTGAGCATTGGATCAAAGCCATGGCAGATGAGTTAAATGCCTTGGAAGCCAACAACACTTGGACAATCACTACTCTTCCAAAAGGAAAGAAAGCAATTGGCTGTAGATATGTCTACAAGACCAAATTGCACTCCGATGGTTCTATAGAAAGGCACAAGGCCCGGTTGGTAGCCAAGGGCTACACTCAACGAGAGGGATTTGACTTCCATGAAACCTTTAGTCCGGTTGCAAAGCTTACTACTGTTCGTGTCTTCCTTGCTTTGGCAGCACTTCACAATTGGCATTTGAACCAATTGGATGTTCACAATGCGTTTCTCCATGGGGATCTAGAAGAGGAGATCTACATGGATTTACCTCCGGGATTTCAGCCTAAGGGGGAGTCAATTACAAATCAAAATTTAGTTTGTAGGCTGCACAAATCCATTTATGGCCTTAAGCAAGCCTCAAGGCAATGGCACTCAAAATTTTCTGCATCTCTCATTGGCATTGGTTTCCAACAATCCAGGTCAGATTACTCTTTGTTTACAAAGATCCATGATGGCCAGTTTATTGCATTATTAGTGTATGTTGATGACATTCTCATTGGAAGCAATGATATCAAAACAATTGACTCCATCAAGACATATCTGCACAGCCAATTTAAGATCAAAGATCTTGGCAATCTAAAGTATTTCCTTGGCTTAGAAATAGCAAGATCAGAAAAAGGAATTCATTTGAATCAAAGGAAGTACACTCTTGAGATTTTAAAGGATGCTGGTATGCTAGGATGCAAGCCTATCAGCACACCAATGGAACCAAATCATAAACTTTCTCATTTGGCAGCAGATCCTCTCATTGACATTACAGGTTATAGGAGGTTGGTTGGAAGGTTGATTTATTTGTCCATTACAAGACCGATATCACATATTCTGTTAACATCTTGAGTCAATTTATGGATCGACCTTCACAAATTCATGTTAACATCTTGAGTCAATTTATGGATCGACCTTCACAAATCCATCAGGTCAAGCTGAAGCCTATCTGGGTCTGAGACCATCTCAGGATCCCCAAGGTCTCCTATATTCTTCTGTCTGAACCACTTCTGGGCGAGCACTTGGGCTGCTTGCCATTCTACCCTGGTTTTTGCATCTTCTTAGGAGATTCTTTGATTAGCTGGAAATCAAAAACAAACCACCATATCTAGGTCCTCTGCCGAAGCTGAATATCGTGCATTGGCCAATACCAGCTGTGAGATTGTATGGCTGATGAATCTACTACAAGATTTTAACACAAGTCATCCGAGACCTGCCCTCCTATATTGTGATAACCAAGCAGCTCTACATCTCACCAAAAATCCAATGTTCCATGAAAGAACAAAGCACATTGAGCTGGATTGTCATTTTGTTAGAGAAAAAGTGCTTGCTGGAACCATTGCACCAGTACATGTGAGTTCAAAGTTGCAGATTGCAGATATTCTGACAAAGGCTCTACCTACGGCTGCCTTTCATTTTCTACTGTCCAAGATGAACACACTTAATTTGTGCGTCCACCTTGAGGGGGAGTCTCAAGATTCAAGGAAATTGAGAGATGAGTCAGCAGATAATCCGCCCCATAGTCCTCAACCTATGGCACACTCACTGCAGCTCTTGGAAATGTAACTGCCATTTATGGAAAGACAGTGCCCACACGTCATCCTCCTTGATTTTCTCTATGCTTCTGTTAGACCACTTGTATAGGGATTTGTTTTGATCTCTCTTATCTTGTTTGTTAGCTACCGCCATTTTTCTTAGCTAAGTTTATTTTAGTCTTTCTTGGCCTGTATAAATAATGCTCTCGGGTTCCTCTGTAACTAAGTTTTGATAGCATATTTGAAATATTCAAACTCTCACAATCTCCTTGTTTCACGCCATCGTTTTCTCAACAGAATTGTGGCTTATCTTTTTCATTCCTCATCCAATTCTCACAACCAGCCAAGCCTTTGGAGTATAGTTGCGATTTTTGGAGGATGGAAAACCCCACCAAAAATCCTTCAGAAACTTGTCCACTTGACTACACCAACCAACAGGAAAATGCAAAGATTGCATGTAATATTGTGGAAGAGCGGTGGCCACAGATTTTATCAGAGTTGTACGCCCAACCTGTGAAAGTGCTTTGCTTTTCCATCCTGCTAATTTTGATTGAATCCTGTCCTTAACCACCTAAAAGTGTTTAGATTTATCGCGACCCCAGAACAGAGGCATACCCAAGTACTTACTAGTCTTCTTCATCTTCGGTAGCATTAGGGCACGAGAAATAGCCGACTGTACCTCCAAGAATGTATTCGGGCTGAAATAAATTGAAAATTTATGGTTGTTGATAGATTGGCCTGACCAGTCACAGTAAACCTTGAGTAAAGAATCCACCTCATGTGCTTCCCGTAAATTGGCCCTACAGAGTACCAATAGATCATCAGCAAAAGATAGGTGGGTGATCGCAGGGGATCGACGAGAAGCTTTAATCCCATGGATGAGACCTAACCGCTCAGCTTTGAGGAACAAACGTGACAAAGCTTCCGAAGTCAAAATGAAGAGAAAAGGAGATAAGGGGTCGCCCTGGCGCAAGCCTCTGGACGGAGTGAAACGTCCAAACGGACTGCCATTCAGTAAAAGCGAATAGGATACCGTTGAGATGCATTGACGAATCAATTGGATCCACGTCGGACTAAACCCAAAACATTGCAAAGCAAAAAGTATGGAATTCCACTCAAGTCTGTCATACGCCTGTGCCATGTCCATCTTAAGAGCTATCAACCCACTTCTACCTGTCTTCCGTTTCATAGAGTGAATCACCTCCGAAGCGCAAATCGAGTTATCCTGGAAGGGTCTTCCAGGAACAAAAGCAGATTGCACAGAAGAGATAAGCTTCGGTAATAAGGTCTTAAGACGATTGGCCAACAGTTTAGCAATGATCTTATAGCATACATTACACAAAGCTATGGGACGAAATTGAGCCACTTTGGTTGGATTAGTAAGCTTAGGAAGTAAAGCAAGGTACGTGAAATTGAGCTGTTTCAACATAAAGCCAGAGTCAAAAAATTTCCAGATCATAAGAGTAACAGATTTAGCCACCACCTTCCAATAATGTTGATAAAATGAAGCTGTCATGCCATCGGGACCGGGGCCTTAGAGCCACCAAGTTGTTTCACCACCCCCAAGATCTCACTTTCATCCGGCTTTTTACAAAGAAACAGGTTCTCTGAATCCGAAACCAGTGGAGTGAATACTTCAAAAATAACAGGTGACATAATCGGGTTAGAGGAGTTGTAAAGAGTCATGAAATGATCAACCAAAAAATTACCAACCTCCAACCTATCCGAATGCCAGCAACCCATGGAGTCCTGAAGGAGAACAATATCATTACCGCGTCGTCGAATCACGGTGGATAAATGGAAGAATTTGTTATTCATGTCAGAAGTCATGAGCCATTGGACACGGGATTTAGACTTCCACAAGTCTTCTTCCTGCTTCAGTACCTTCTGAAGGGTAGCCCGAACAGAGAACAAAGTCTCTTCAATCTCTTCGGAAGTGGGTTGGCCTTCGAGATCCGAAAGTTGCTGGTGCAAAGAACGAATTTTGTGAGGACGAAACCCCACGATGTCCCTATTCCACTTCTGGAGAGCTAATTTCGTACAGCCCAATTTACGACAGAGCTGATAAGCCGAAGAACCCACTACCCGATGAAACCAAGCTTGCTTAATGATCTGTCCACATGAGGCTTCTTTATGCCAAAACTGTTCGAAGCGGAACGGCTTAGGACCTCTAAAAATACTCCCTTGCTTAGACAACAAAATGGGGCAGTGATCAGAAGAGGTTCTTGGGAGATGATGAACCAACAATAAGCAACTTGCGGACTGATGCTTTCGTTTTTGGCGAAGATTTCCATATCACTTTTCGCCAATCATATATGTACATGATGCTGACTAAGGGCACACAAAACACATGGCTTACTTTTTGTAATCGGTGGGTAGCTTGGAGCTCTGTTGTCCGCTAAACATCATCAATGGAGATGAAATTTCGTTGACCCTTTAAGGTCTGAGAAACTTTAGAACGTAGGAATAAGGAGGAAAAAGAAGAAAGAAAACAGGAAAAAAGAGAAAAGTCACTTGTTCTGGCCTCACATATATCTAATACAAAAGTTTCGAGAATTATGTTTTTATTAATCTCTGTTGTATGAAATTGCATGAAAGAGGGAGGACCGTTATGGACCGACCGAACAAAAGGGTAAAATTCGACTGTTAACACCTTCAAACAAAAAACACAAACTCAGTAAAGTATTATGGTTTCGAAAACGTGGACACCGTCCAACTCCGGTGCGAACGTCGGCCTCCTCTGTTGCTGTTGCGGTTGCCGCTTTGGTCTGTTGACGTGCTGGGGGTTGGTTGAATTCCCTTCTCTGTCCATCGGATTCGGCTTCGGCTTCGGCTCTTTGGCTGGACCCATCGACAGCCTCACCTTCTGGCCTTCGGACTCGGCGCGGAGCGCATCAACGGTGCTGAACATCGACATCATGGTCGCGAAGTCCGATAACGATTACAGAAAGAACTGTGCTGAGAGCTCACGGTTCAGAATTTTAGCGAGGAACTGTGAGGTTTTGACTGCAAACAGAGAGCCTTGGTGTACTTCGAGCCTGGTCCACGAGGAAGGAAGAGCTCGAGAGAGGAGGTATTTAGAGTGGGAGGCAGAGAGTTGGAGCTAACCGAGGGAGTTAAGAGACTAGAAATATCATGAATGAAGAACCGTGACCGTGGTGTTCTAGGTGAGTACTCTGTTTTATGGAGATAGTTAATCTTGTCCGTATTAACTCGGGATTGGGACGGCCTAACTAATGAATTCTACAGCCAGAAGACTCTTGCTTTTTGCGTGAAGAATAATTTCCAGGCTTAAACGAAGGGGCGTGTAACTTTCCCAGTTCCCCCCACGTTTCATTTTCTCAGAGACTACCACAGCGGTTCGACTGCTGCCATACATGCAGGTGCCTTCATGGAGAGGCTGGGTTTACTTAGTTCTCTGTTACGAATTAACTCAGTTAAAACCTATTCACAGTGGGAAGAAAATTTGAACTTTTCAATCTCGGTTAATTGAATCTATTGCTCCTTCCCCCCCCGGAATAAACAGATGAAGAAACCAGAGTGTTAACTTTGTATTGTCTAAGCTTGACGTGATATTTAGGTCCACTTCGGGTTCATATCTCTGAAAGTATTTGATTATTCCTGGAGTTCAACGTGCAGTTTTCGAATTAGTGGGACTAGGTACGTAAGTTTATGACAGTGACTAGTTCTACTTCAATTCAGATGGAATCTCTGTGGTGGGGAAGAAAAGAGTAAGCAGCAGCTTGAGGCCTAATGTTTTCATATCCTTGTTGATATCTATCTTCTTGGCGTTGCTAGACTAGATACAATATTACTTTTCAGTACTATCACATGTTTGATGCACCACTTGCACTCGTGGAACACATGGCTAACTTTATGGAACCCGATGGATAGCGCTTGGAATAGAGGCCACAAGCAGATCGCTTGGGATTTAGGAAGCTCTGTCGTCCGTCCGCTCATATTGCTTACAAACAGGGGCGGAGACGGCGGCAGGGGCCATTGCCCACCAAAAGTTTTAAAAACTCCCCTGGTTTTCAAGGGGCTAGCCCCCAATCCCCCCTCCCTCCCTAAACAAACTTCTGCCCGCCTGAAATCCTGCTCCCTTACTAAATTTCGCCATTTGTTTTCTTATTTTCACACGTGTACATGATTTTAATTATTACTTAAAAATGAAAACAAAATTCATTCTTTTGATTTTTTCAATGAGATTTATTGTGTATTCTTTTAAAATAGACCCAAATTATGGGTGGCCTTTGGTCTTTTTCATGTTTTTTTATTTATTTTTATTTTTTGAAAAATTACCCCTTCAGCTTCCTTTTGCCCTATGCCAATATTCAAGAAAACTTATCGGATTTTCACAAAATTTGAAAAACTCTCCTCTCAAATAAAATTTCATTCGGCCTCCAATAAATTTGAAATAAACATTTTTGCCTTGAATATATAACAATAACCTATCATTTTTTTTTTTTGAGAGATCTAAAATACCCATTTAAATAGGATCAAAAAAATTTAAGATTCAGTTCAAATATTCAAAAATTGATAATTTTAATCGTGAAAAGTTCTGAAAGTAAAACATACATGTTTTAAAAAATTAATATGAGAATTTCCTCCTTTCATTGAGTCTCTTTAAACTCTCTCTTTTTAGAGCATCTTGATACTTAATATACTAACTGAATAAATAATTTTTTTTTTATAAATTACGATTTTAAACCAATATAAATATGCAGTACTATATATTCTGAAGCCAAGAAAATCAATTGAGAATAATTTTCACAACATGAATTATGTTTATATTAATATTTTAGTATTTTATATATAGCAAGGTAAATAATATAAAAAATAAAAATATTATAAGTGTGTTTGTCTATTATTTTTAGTGCGTATTATTTCTAACAGTTTAACCAATTATTATATATGGTTGTACTATTATCTTGGATTCTTGAGCCTTTGACTGTTTGACAACCAAGAATAACTTATAAGTTTTTAAAAATAAGAAAATTTAGCAATTTAGTCTTTGAATTTTACCTCCTTCTATTTTTTAGTCCTTGGGTTTCATTTTTTTCAAATTTTAGTCTTTGAATTTATATTTTTTAACAAAATGGTCCTTTCATCAAAGATCCGTTTGTTTCCCTAATAGAAGGACTATATCAGTTGATAACTCAGTAATTGATAAAAATAATTTATAATATTAAAAATTGAACTGAAAATCATAAGCAAGCAACTTACAAAAATACACATTTAATTAAGAGTAAAAGTTACCTTCTTTTTGTCTAGGAAAAAAAAACATGGCTTACTACATGGTAGTTTTTTTTTTTTTTTTTTTAAGGGTGTTTAGGCCAATTTAAGTATGTCGCCACTAATCTCAAGGTTTGTCCAGTCTCTCATCCCATATAAATTAGACAAATACCAGACCAACTCTATAATGTCCAGTAGATTTTAAATGTCATCTGATCAGCGGCTGCCGTGTGTCATAAATTTTTTTCCTCTTACCAAGTCATGATTAAACGTGCATGGATTAATTTGGTTACGTATGGAATGCTTGCACTAACCCAAAACACTCTTGTAGCACCGTGCCGGGGCAGTACGTAGGTGTCCCGCAGTCACGCAATATTCTATGCCTGCCATGGAAATCCATCGATTTAAAACCTCGCTGAATCGGTCGCGCGCGTAGTCCCCTCTCTCTCATATATTCTCTATTCTGATACGCATCATATCTCATATATAAATATTTGTTTTGTCTTGAGTTTGGTTTTGCGGGTTCTTCCAAGCACCATCTGCAATGCGCAACGTTGATCTTAACCGCGTTGTCAGCTGGAATTCTGTTTTCCGTTCTCCCTCAATTAACTAAAAACGACGAGCTTATTTTATTTAAGCTCTTACCAAAACATAACGCATGTGTTTGAACCTAAAGACGAACTAAAAAAACGAAGGATAGTTTATGCGGAAGTAATTCATTTTGTCTTTCTTTTATTAATCTCTCTTTTTCTGTAAACTCATGGTGAACAATGGAGGAAGGCCATTTGGCCACGGTACATTAAACGATATTGACTGACCGTTCCGATTATAGGACTCACAAACCATTCCGATTCGAGCGGTCAGTAATTTCAAACTAGAAGACAAAACTCAGTAAGGAAGTATGGTTTCAAAAAAGTGGATACCATCAATCTCCGGTGCGAACCTCGGCCTCCTCTGTTTCTGCAGTGGTTGCTGCGGCTTGCTCACGTTGGTGGTTGTGGATGTCCCTTCTTTCTCTACTGGCTTTGGAGTCGGCTTCGGCTCTTTGTTAGAGCTCGTCCACAGGCTCATCTTGTGCCCTTTGGATTCGGCGCAGAGAGCATCAAAGGGGCTGAACATCGACATCATTGCACGAATACAAATGAAACGGCAGTACTGATGAGAGATTGCCGGTTCAGAAATGAAGCTAGGAAACGTAAGGTTATAAAGATTCCAAGCAGAGAGCGTGTTCGTGCTCTCCGAGGCCAATGATAGACGAGAAGGAAAGAGGTTTAGATGGGTATTTATATAAAGGAGGTAGGGATAGAGAACCGGAGGAAACTGAGGGACTAAAAGACTGAGAAAGATCGGGAAGGGAGGACGGTGGAGAGTGGCTAGTAGTAGGCCAGATTCAGACCATGCAGGCCATGCAGCTCCACGTCCTATGTTCTGGGCGAGTATTATTTTTTTGGAGATGGTTTAATCTTGGCCGTCTATAACTCGTGGTCGTAGGGCCGGATAGATCGAAATGCACTAGGTAAACCGATTTGTTGTCGAGGAAAATTTAGGGTGTTCGTTCGTAAAAAACTGTATGATTTTAGTAGAATTGTGAATATTTATATAAATTAGAGTTTTACAGTTTTTTATGTAAAGGTCAGTGAAAAATTTTAAAAATATTTAATTTTTGTTAGAATTTATAAAAAGACGTGAGAAAGATGATTTGATGTAATCGTTTAATAAAAAAATATTAAAATTAGTGAAAAATATAGAAAGAGAAGATTTATTATAATTTTTTTTTTGAAAAGTTATTGTAGTTTGTGTGAAAAGTTGTTAAAGATCGTGTAAAATGTATTTGTATTTGTGTATAAATTTTTTAGATTTTGAAGGTTGATTTTGTGAATATATTTATATTCTAGAAAAATTGTAAAAACGAACATACTCTTAATTTCAGATTCTGAATCATTAGTATTTTGCTATTTTGGAACAGCCAATAGAATTAATACTGGTTAAGTAATTAACCAAAACAATTCCTGGTTTAGTACTGCGCTTTGTTTGTCGTTTAATGATACTTCGGTTAAATCACGATATTAAAATATTGTCTGTGTAGGTAATGGGTCAATAGTTGACTAGCTAGCCAGAACAAACTATAAAGGGAAACACAAAAAATCATTTAAAAAAAAACAAACAAATGTACGGAAATAATATTTCTTTTTATTTTTCTCCGTGTCGGCCTCTTTCAAATATTGTCAAAACACAAAATGTTGATTTCTTCCTATAAAAACAAAAACTCCGTTACTTTTATTGCATGGCAATTGCGCAATATTGCGCACGATGTCGAAGAGCGTACCGGCCGATTCCTCAGTTTCATATATAGGTCACAGATGCGAGCAACTAATAGTAATATAGTGCATGCATTAATTTTTCTGTGCTAATTAATTATGCCAGACTCTAAGGAGGGCCAGAAGGGAAATTATTGTGCAAGTAGAGTTTAGAACTCCTAGGAATATTCTCGGTAATTTTCTATTCAAATTGCACTATACAATTCAAAGAAAAATAGATCACATAGCAAGCGAACCCTATTGTAGAGTTCATGATGTTCGAAACTTTACATGAACAACATCAAATATAGTATAGGGTTCACTTATTGTGTCTATTTTTATATGAATTGCACCGTACAATTCGAAAAGAAAATTACAGTGGATATTGTTCATCCCTCTTGACCTATACAACATATGCGAGGTGCTTAAGTTCATTAATAGAGACTCTAATTAGTAGGTATGAAATAAACTATCTGTATATTAACAAAGAATACTAACATGTAATTAGAGATTGATAGATTTAATTTTTACTGAATGTATATAACTAATTACCTCAGATGGAGGAAAAGGTGCCATTGTCTGATTTTGCAGAAATGGTGTTTGATTTTCACCATCTGTTATATATATTTTGCAGATATCTGGTGGCCATTTTGAAAGTTAATTAGTTGGAAGCTGTTGGATGCTTTTTTGGCTGCAGCTTTTGGAGCGGTTTTTTGAAGCACAATGGAAGATGGTGGAAGGAGATATATCCGTTTTGTTGGTGTTTGTTGGGAAAAGGATGCACTGTTTACTTGCTTATTGTAACGTACACCGTTAAAGCTTTTATTTTGAAACTATTATGTATTTTCTGTTATACCCAAGAAGGGCTGAGATATTATGTTATATTCATGGTCTGTTATGGCCAAGACAATGGCCATGTGATGTGGATTTCAGGAACTTCTTCCCATGCTTTTCTATTATGTTATGATGTGTCTGTTATGGTTTGCCATCCAGGAACATTTAAGGGACGTCATACACCATTTAAGAGACAATGCTACCAAATGATGAGGACCATTTCATCGGTTTACTGCACAAATGCTTTTAAAAACAGAACACACATTCAGTTAGCTAACCATAAGTCAACCAACTTGAACCATTACATTAAAGCAACATAAAAAACTAGCCACAATTCAACTAAGTTGAACCATCACAATAAACTGACATATAAGACACTGCCTCCAGCATATCCCATTCACACAGACACAAAATACCCTCAAGCATGCCATTTGAGACAAAGCATACCCCATTTACAGACACAAAATACCCACACTCGATCTAAAACCACAGTGCCACACGAATTACAACTAGTCCCAACACTCATGAAACAACCAGACCAATCTAGCCTTCTTTCCTTCTCTCTTTACTTCTGGACTTCAGCCTCTAGCATATTGATTCTTCTTAATAAACTAGGAAAAAACTCCAAAGTACGCTTGCAGAGAGGGGAGTCATGCCACACAAAATACCCACAAGCCGGTGGCATCTGTATAGCAACAATTACAATGATAATGGATCAGACAGTTTCACTTTGAAATTTTACCAAACACAATCACTTATCGATTTTGTACCATATTTTGGACATCCAAAGAAGCGTCTTCCAAGATTTTTCTCCTTCCAAGAAGTCCTCAGTGATGCTTGAATGCCATAATTGTAGAAATAGGCCTCCACACCCGAATCAAACAAGGCAGATCTAGATGATTCCATTTTTGCATGGAGATTCAAGATGAGAAACAGAGTTTATATGCACACTTTTGGTCTATGAGCAGCACAAGATTTTTCACAAAGGCAATGCAGCTTCACGGCATGGCATAAGTTGAAAATGGAGGAAGTTCAAAAAGAAAATGAGAGAAATTTTGATGTAGATCTTGCGGATGAGAAGAGTGACTACCAGAGAGTGTGAACAAATTAAGGTTAGGGCAAACGTTAACAGAAAATGAGAGAAATTTCACAATAGATCTTGCGGAAGGTTTTGTGAAGAAGAACTGAGAGAAATTTCAGCTAGATCTTGTGCAGAAGTGAGAGACATGTGGGGTTAGGGTTCATTTACGTGGACTTGAGTACTTGGGAGAGTTGAGCTGACCTAGAGAGATTACATGGCGTTGAGGGCTGATGTGGAGTCTTTTCTGTTAAATGAGCTAACGAAATGAGGAGAGACTAACGGCAAAACAGAGTAGAGAGGATGAAGACTAAATTTATGTTTTTCATATCATAGAAACCAATTCAATTTTCGCGTAAAACACAGGGACTAATTTGACATTTATCCCTAGAATTAATATCACATAAATCATGATATACAGTATAAATGGTAAATCGATATTCATAGCAAAATAATAATAAACTATCTTTTTTTACTTTTTTTTAATTAATAAAAAATTCAGGTTACGGTGAAATCATACTATATCCACGTCCTAAACCTCGGGCGGTGAGAATTGAAACTCAGCATGCAAGCTTATGTGTTCTAAAGCAGATCATGCGGCCTGCCACTGGGCTACAGTACCCGGCTAACAGAAGTAAATAATAAACTATATATATATTAGTCGAGCATAATTCTCCTCGAGCACCCGCCTTTTGTACGTAATTGTCTCAACCGTGGAAATTCAATCGTCATTTTGACAAATGCACGTGGAAGGGAAGAGGGGGGAATTGCCGCTTCACGAAGAGTTTTTTGACGAATATGTCATTATGTCTAGAACGGTACTTTTGCGCATCGGCCTTTTGTACGTAATTGTCTCAACCGTGGAAATTCAATCGTCATTTTGACAAATGCACGTGGGAGGGAAGTGGGGGGAATGTGTTTTTTTTTATTTTAGGAACATATTCCCGAAGCGTTATCTCTAGAACTTGAGAGGACTTCTGTCAAGGAAGCTGATCAGAGGAGACTTCAAAACTTACCTCCTTTGTGTTCACCACGTACTTGATCTTTTGCAACCTTTTTTTTTTTCCATTTCTTTTCCTTTTCCTAATGTTTCCGAACCGTACTTGCTAAGAATCCAGCCCCTTTCTTTCTAACATGCATCATGCTTTTAGAATTTAAAGTAACATGTGAACTCGGTTTTTGATATCGCATCCATCGTTCATATTGCAGGCAGATTGAAGTAAACAAGAGTTTGAGAAAGGTGTTGGAAGAGTGGAAATGATGGAGGCGGACTTTTTGGACAAGGAGGGAGCAGTTCCTACTGCATATGCGTTCACAGATATTGTGCTTTCTTGGTCCCTGGAAGAAATATACGAAGAAAACCTTTACAGGAACGAGGTTTGCTCTGTTCCAACTGTCTGTCCGTACGTCTTGATTTAGTTTACTACAATTCAGAGATTTTACAGCATATTTCTGGATAATGCACCGCTTCTAATCCTCAATGACGAAGAAACCGATAAAAAAGGTGTTTATATTATTGTTATTATCTTTCGCCACAGTGGATATCAAAATGATCAAACAAATTGAAAGAGCAAGATAGTGTGCATCATGATCTCGTCGTGAGAAAAGCATTGTATGTGCAGTTCAGTGATAAGTTGGTTTGTCAGCGGCTAATTAATCTTTCTTTGTTATTTGTTTGACGTTTCAGGTCAGCTACATCTGGACATAGCTGATCTAGTTCAAATAAATGCTCTTATTTCTTTCTTCCGGAGACGAAATCTTAGCTTTTCTAAGGAAAGGGTCTAAAAGCGAATCCAAGGAAAGATAAGAGAAAAATCGAACTTTTCTTTGTGTTTGATTACTTGGCTCTCAATATTTTTTTGGTTCTCAGAGTTGTTTGTTTTACTAATTAATAGAAGCTATTGCCATACAACAACTAGTTGAGTAAATAATTTGAGATTCAGTGTTTTTGTTACTGATGGATGGGATATTTCCTGGATTAAAAAGTAAAATCTTCATGACATTCATCAACTTTAGAATACTAAGATGCGTCCACATCTTTACGCTTCCACTATATTTCATCCTTCTAAAATTGAATTGGTATCATAGGATATTGGTTAATGCTGGATCAAATTGTGTTAGTATTCTAAAAGGTATCTCTGGAAATATTTCAACCAATAAGAAAGACTAGTGGTAGAGACTTTTGTGGCATGTTTTGTACGATTCCTACAACCGCCACATAGTGAAAAAGAAAGAAGCAAATAAAATGCAATGATGAGACGAGAAGGGAAACTTGTCATGTTCTTGAAGTATTGGTTAAACCTGTAGAAGATTTCCATATTCATTGTTGTCTAATTACAGTAGAAATAATTTGTTTATTTGTGCTTGTTAACCCCCAAGGTTTTTCTTTGTCATCCTTTTATAGGTAGAGAAGATTCCACAATCCTTTGAATCAATTGAGCAGTATTTTGGGTCATACGTTTACCCTTTACTGGAAGAAACTCGAGCACAACTGCATTCAAGTATGGAGATTATATCAAGAGCCCCTTTTGCTGAAATACTGGAGTTTACAGGAGTCGAGGCCATATGGATCAAAATTGTATGATGTTAAGGTTGATCACTGGAAAAACAGACACAATGTTCGTGGTGAGGAGCCTTACAAGACATTGCCAGGGGATATATTTGTTTTCGCAAATGCCAAACCCGAGGATGTCACTGATTTACAAAGAATAGGATTACAATGGGCTTTCCTAGCTGTCACTAAAATTCCAGAGGATGAGCATGAGGGGAATGGCACATCTACTCTATTTAAAGTCAAGGCGTAAAGACATTGAAGTGGATGCTGGGATCAGTAAATCGTTGTTTGTGATTTTCTTGATCAATATAACACCTAACAAGAGAATTTGGAATGCGTTGCACATGCCTGGAAATCAAAAGATTATCAAGAAAATTTTGTGCGCTGATTCTTTTGTAAGTAACTTGGGATCTTCTGTTGCACTCATTACGAATATTTTTAAAAGGAGAGAAGAAAAACAAAAATCTGGCTCAACATGAGAATGCCCAATTTTACCTAGTTATCCCAATAGCTTAACTAATAGGAAATGTTTAATTCAATCACTTAACCATTGTTTTGATCTCTTCTTTCTATCTATTTTCACTTGTGAAAGGCGATCTGCAAGTGTTTCCTTGTTTTGTATATGCATCAACTATGATAACAGAAATTTGTTTTGGTCCATCGTTTGTCTTATTGACATTTATTTTGGGACTTCATGTGATGATTTCTTCCTTCCATGTTGAAAAACAGATAGAGGAAGATTGTGATCTCTGTTCTGAGCAGAGTGATTGCGGCTGGGATGGGAAATTTGGGACCAGTGTGACTTCTGGACTGGATAAGTCCCAAACCGAAGGCAGTTCTTGCATGTCTTGATAAGATTCATTGCAACCACAAGTCAGCAGTGGAACTTATATGGGGTCCCCCGGGTACAGGGAAAACAAAAACCACAAGTACACTGCTCTTCAAGCTTTTGGAAATGGGATACAGGACTCTTACCTGTGCCCCGACGAATGTTGCAATTAAAGGAGTGTCCTCCTGTGTACTTGAGCTTGTGAAAGAATCAATTGCAACAGACTCTGGAACTGATGGTTTGTTTTGCTCAGTGGGGGATATTCTCTTATTTGGGAGTAAGGCGAGTCTCAAACTTGGTTCAGACATCGAAGAGATATATTTGGATTATCGGGTCCAAAGGCTTACAGAGTTCTTGGGGCCTGTGACTGGTTGGAGGCATTGTTTTGCTTCAATGATTGATCTTCTTGAGGATTGTGTTTCCCAATACCACATATTCTTGGAAAACGAATCTATCAAAGAAAAAGAACAGAGCAATGAAAAAGAAATCGAAGAGGGGGAAAGTAGTGATAAAACTGACGGTAGCAAACGAAAGTACGAGTCATTTCTTGATTTTTTGAGAGAAAGATTTGTGTCTACTTCAACTCCGCTCAAGAATTGTTTTCGTGTCTTTTGTACACATTTACCCAAGAAATACATACTGGAAAACAATTACCAAAACATGGTCTCTCGTATTGGTGGCCTACTGGAGTCTTTTGGAAAACTATTGTTTCAACATAATGTGGAATCTGTAGCATTGGAGAAGCTTTTTTCTGATTCAGAATTACATGAAGATATTGAGAATCCATTCGTGGATATTTCTTTCCTGTTGCATGCAAGGAGAAAAGAATGCCTTTTGGTTTTAAAAAATCTTCGGAGTTCGTTTAATGAACTTGACCTTCCAAGCAGTACGGACAAAAGGTCAATAGTTGAATTTTGTTTTCGAGCAGCTTCCTTACTTTTTTGCACTGCTTCGAGTTCTTATAAGCTGCGGTCAGTGGCAATGGAGCCTCTAAACGTTCTGGTTGTTGACGAAGCTGCACAGTTAAAGGAGTGTGAGTCAACCATACCCCTGCAACTTCCGGGTTTAAGACATGCTATTCTTGTCGGAGATGAATGCCAATTACCAGCAATGGTGGAAAGCAATGTGTGTGAATCATCACTTTGTTTAAATTCCACTTTGTCTCCTTTTTCCTTAGTTCGTTTAAATCTAATATGTTTCTTATAGATTTCTGCTGAAGCTGGTTTTGGGAGAAGTTTATTTGAGAGATTGATCTTGCTGGGTAAAATGAAGCATCTTCTGAACGTACAATACCGAATGCATCCATCCATAAGTTCCTTCCCAAATTCAAATTTTTACTTCAACCAGATTTTAGATGCTTCAAAAGTTAAGAGAAAAAGCTATGAAAAGCAGTATCTTCCCTGGCCAATGTTTGGTGCCTATTCTTTCATAAATATAGTAGGTGGAAGAGAAGAGAAGGATGATGTTGGGCATGGTTGGAGAAATCTGGTTGAGGTTGCTGTTGTTATGAAGCTATTGCGGAAGTTATACAAAGGTAAACGTGACACCATTTGAAGTCTCATATTCCAAGATTCTCTTTCATTGAGGTGAAGGCTAATCAGTTTCTGCATAGCTTATAGGGCATTTTTTGGATTTAGCTTTTATAAAGAAAGATATTTCTTCCTGGAAGCTACTTATGATACAGTTTCCATTTAATCCTTTCTCCTCTATAGTATTGTTATATTTGTTCATGTTAGCACATTACAGTCATTAGTAGGATGCATGTTAATGAATTGATCCGATTAATATCTATTTCCTTAGATGATGTAGTAACGAAAGATGAGTTCAGTCAAAATTATTTTGTGATCTAGTCTTTTCAAAAACTGTATTGGATTAGACACTTGTAAGGGTAGGAGAGTAGATGATGATTATCTTATCATATATATAGGTCAGTTTTTGCTTTTCAGGCAAGATGCAGTTTGATACACGTTAGGTATTGTTAATTTAGCAGATGGTAGGACCGGAACATGGGATAGAGTAAAACAAGATGAAAATCAATGTAATGAATCATTAAAAGACTGCAAATACATGTTTTTGTCATTAACGTGGTCTGTTAGCTCTTTATCCATTTATATGGTCGTTGTTTCTAGATCTATTGATGATGGAACTTCCTCTCTTGTAACTCTTTTTTGTTTTTAAATAATTTCCCCTACTTTTTGGCTTTTGCTTTGAATAAAGGTTGGGTTGGGTCAAGACAGAAGCTCAGTGTTGGTGTAATATCTCCTTATGCTGCTCAAGTAGCTGCAATTCAAGATAAACTTGGACGGTATTATAACATTGAAGGGTTTGCAGTGAAGTTGAAGTCAGTTGATGGTTTCCAAGGTGGGGAAGAGGACATAATAATATTATCAACTGTAAGATGTAATAGGTATTCGTCGGTTGGTTTCATGTCGAAACCTCAGAGGACTAATGTTGCTCTTACAAGGGCTAGGTAATTCATTATGTGATCTCGTTTGACAAGCTTGCTTTTTGTTTCCTTTTGACAAGAACGGTGAATAACAATTGGCCCAATAATTCCTTTCAGGCACTGTTTATGGATCGTGGGAAATGAAAGCACACTAGCAAATAGTGACTCTGTCTGGGAAGCCTTAGTCCTCGATGCTAAGAATCGTCAATGTTTCTTTAATGCTGATGAAGACAAGGATTTGCACAAAGCAATTTTTTATGTGAAGAAAGCCCTTGACCAATTTGATGATTTGCTTAATAGTGATAGCATACTTTTCAGAAATGCAAGGTGGAAGGTAATGGAATTCAGTCCTTATTTATGCTGTTCCTAAAAACTATCTACCTTGTTACTTTTGACTAGTGGCAATGTTAATTCTCTTTCCTTAATAGGCTGTGGAGTTCTCCTTATTAAATTTTATGTATTTTTACTCTTGCAATTTCAACAGGTTCTTTTCAGT
The DNA here is from genome assembly GCA_003952965.2 of Morella rubra. Classification (NCBI taxonomy): domain Eukaryota; kingdom Viridiplantae; phylum Streptophyta; class Magnoliopsida; order Fagales; family Myricaceae; genus Morella; species Morella rubra. The sequence continues at coordinate 3,087,006 of CM025855.1, read as the reverse complement.
GACAATTTTCTGAAATCATTTCGGAAACTGAAGTGTGTACAGCAAAAGAAATCAGTTATAAACCATCTGCTTATGCTTTCCAATGGCTGGAGACCCAAGAAGAGGAGTTTAGATCCAGTTTGTGAAAGTTCTTCACAGATGTTAAAGCAATTTAAGATTGGAGACCTTTATATCATTTGTGCAAATGACATCGTAAAGGAATGGAGTGAAGAAGTTGGGGAATTGAGATACATTCAAGTTTTTAAGATTTGGGATATTTTACCTGCAGTGGATATTCCGAAATTAGTAAAACGTCTTGACAGTTTGTTCAGAAACTATACTGATGACTTTCTTCATCGTTGCAAAGAGAAATGTCTTCAAGGGTATTTCTTTTGTTTTGCATTCTAAGAAGATTATTAGTGATGGGGCTGATTTTTTCAAACTTGGGCAATGCCATCGCCTTATTTGGATGTTTAATTTTTTTTTCAGTTTGTTTAACTTTTGTTTGGTTGCTTTTTTTTGCACAGGTCTTTGGAAGTTCCAAAGAGTTGGTCAATCACTTCGGATATTGTCCGGATTAAGAATGCTGCTACTGAGGGTAGCAATTATGTTGAGAATGCAGTGGGGAGTGAGAGTCTGATGCTGATGAAATTCTACTCTTTATCATCAGGGGTAGTGGGCCAGTTGCTTTCTACCAATGAGGATGGTGAATTGGATCTCCCATTTGAAGTAAATGACGAAGAGCGAGAGGTCATCCTTTTTCCTAGAAGTGCCTTTATTATTGGACGGTCAGGTACTGGAAAAACTACCGTTTTGACTATGAAGTTACTGGAAAAAGAAAAACTTTTCCATATGGCAGCAGACTCGTTTGGTTATAAAGTTACTGGAAATAGAACTATGCATAATCAGGAGATTGAGGAGGCTATGCCAGAAGCGAGGGGAACTATATTGCGCCAGCTTTTTGTGACAGTGAGTCATAAACTGTGTTATGTTGTCAAACAACATGTTTCTAACTTGAAAAGGTGAGTAGATTATATTGTACAATTGTTGTTCCAATCTACCATTTTTGCTCCTTTAGTGTTCTCATTGGAATGCATGGAGCCATGAGTTTCATTGAGTTTGGGAAAACCTTCTGAAATCTGTTCGCTTTAGGTTCTGCTTAAGTCTTAGAAAAGTTAGAAACTTGCCAACAAATCCTCATGCTATTTCTTATTTTGTAGTACCTGCACTTCTTATTGAAACAGAGTTGTTTTTTATGTAGCAACAATAATAAAGATAGTCAAACTTTTTTAACGTTTCTTTCTTCTTTTTTGTAGACCTTTCTGAAAACATGTTTAGCAGCGCTGCCTGTGGTGGTAATTCTTCAAAAGGAAGCAGTTCATTTGATACTGATGAATTTGATGATGCAGCTCAATTCAAGGATATCCCAGATTCTTTTGTTGATGTTCCACCCAATTTATACCCTCTGGTGGTAACATTTCAAAAATTTCTGCTGATGCTTGACGGAACTTTGGGTAATTCGTACTTTGAAAGATTCCATGAATTGTGGAAACTTTCTCATGGTCGAGTTAGTGGTAGATCAGTTGCCTTACAGTCCTTTATAAGAATGAAAGAAGTTCATTATGAGAGGTTTAGTTCCTCCTACTGGCCCCGCTTCAACACTAAGTTGACTAAGAATCTCGATTCTTCCCGAGTTTTCACACAGATTATCTCTCACATAAAAGGTGGTGCGCAGGCAAGTGATGGTAAACTCAGTCGTGATGAGTATATTCAACTCTCAGAGAGCAGTGTTTCCAGTTTAAGTAGACAGGAGAGAGAAGTAATATACGATATCTTTCAAAAGTATGAAAAAATGAAGATGGAAAATGGTGAGTTTGATTTGGCTGATCTTGTGATTGATCTTCATCGTCGGTTGAGAGTCGAAAGATATGCGGGTGATATAATGGATTTCATATATGTAGATGAGGTGCAGGATCTTACATTGAGCCAAATTGCATTATTCAAATATATCTGCAAAAATGTAGAAGAAGGTTTTGTTTTCTCTGGTGATACAGCACAGACAATTTCGAGGGGAATTGATTTTAGATTCCAGGATATTCGATCTTTATTCTACAACAAGTTTTTATTGGAATCAAAAGGCAGTGGACATGATAAAAGAGGAAGGAAAGGAATAATCTCTGATATTTTCCATTTGAGACAGAACTTCCGTACTCATGACGGGGTTCTTAAACTTGCCCAGAGCATTATTGAACTTATTTATCATTTCTTCCCTCAATCTATTGATGTTTTAGAGCCTGAGACTAGTCTTGTCAATGGGGAAGCTCCAATTTTTCTTCAATCAGGTGACAATGGAAATGCAATTGTCACTATTTTTGGAAGCACTGGAAATACTGGAGCGAGTATTGTTGGCTTTGGTGCAGAGCAGGTAATATTGGTACGGGATGATTCTGTTCGGAAGGAAATTACGAATTTTGTTGGGAAGCAATCTCTTGTTCTGACAATTTTGGAGTGTAAGGGCCTTGAATTTCAGGTGATTAGTTCTGGGAGTTTTCATTTGTTTAAGATGCCTTCTGTTATATTTGACAGAGTCAAATGCCAAAATATTTCTTAAGGTTCAAGCACCATGTCTCTAGTGTATTTTTGTCAGAGGTCTTGTATGCAAACCGAAATTGAATTATGATAATCAGTAATTGAGAGTCACATTTTCCTGCCCTTCTGACTCTTATTTTGCCTTTGTGTAGGACGTGATGTTGTATAACTTTTTTGGCTCATCACCTCTGAAAAATCAATGGAGGGTGATATATGAATATATGAAGGAACAAGACATGCTCGACTCAACTTTCGCCTGGCTCCACAAGTTTCAGCGTTGCTAAACACAATGTCTTGTGCTCCGAATTAAAGCAACTTTATGTAGCTATAACTCGTACAAGGCAGCGGTTGTGGATTTGTGAGGATGCTGTGGATATCTGCCGACCTATGTTTGACTATTGGCAGAAAAAGTGTCTAGTCCAAGACAGAAAACTGGATGGCTCACTTGTTCAGGCAATGCAAGTTGCTAGCAGTTCAGAGGAGTGGAGGTCACAGGGCATCAAGGTTACTATGACTTTAATTGTGATCCTGTGTTACAGAAACATATTTTGCTGCAATTGTGACCAGAAACCCTTTGTTACTGTTTAGAAAAAAAAATCATGTTGAAAGGACAATCAGATTGCTCAACTTTGTGAGTCTAATAGACTTGCAAATGTCTTTGCAATCATCTCTACTACTTCTATCTCCTCTAGATACAGTGCCCTTGATATTGTCCCTCGATTGTAACTGGGAAAACCTCAGGTTAATGAATGAAAAAAATTCAGAGTGATTTTAATAATCTGATTGTTCCTCTTTGTTAGTGTCCTTGACTTATAGTTGTTTCCCTTGATGAACTGCCTAAGAAATGACAAGGATGAGGATGACAATGTCATTGTTGTTGGTTTCTACTGTTGCTGTTATTGTTGCTCCTCTGCACTAATATTACCTTTGAATCAGGGGATGAGGATCTTTAATGCCGTTTCCTTTCTTCTGCAGATGCCATCATCTTCCGATGGTTGTCTTAACTCCTTTTCTGTTCTCTTGCAGTTATATCAGGATAGCAACTATGAAATGGCAACAATGTGCTTTGAAAGGGCTGGCGATACTTATTGGAAAAGACGGTCTAAGGCTGCTGGCCTCAGATCTAAGGCTGACATATGCGCCATTCGAATCCAGAAGCAGCAAATGTTATCCTCAGGGAAGCTGCTGATATATTTGAAGCTATAGGCAAGGCTGATTATGCTGCCCTGTGTTTCATTGATATGGAGGAGTACGAAAGAGCTGGTATGCATTGATTCTCTGATATTGGTAAAAAAAATGTAACCTTACATCTTTGACATGCATTGTAGTGTTGGGGTTCTAATTTCCCTACTACATTTATGTGAAACATAAGCATTATCTTTAAATTTCACTCCCTGACAATTGAATATTAGAACCTTTTGTGTGATTGAGGATATTAATGACTACGATTTGGGAACGACAAATCTGTGCTGGAAATGAGTGTCATTGCTGGTTTTTTGCTAGAGATAACTTGGGGGGCCAGAGCCATTGTTTACCGCTGTGGAAATTGTCTTAGCTTTTTTACTGTTTACTTGGGTGTTATTTCCATTTTTTTTCCATTCTTATTGGAATTGATCTTATACTTTCTATCTGAAACTTGTCATGCGAGGGTTGAAATTCTTTCCATGTTCTGGATTTATTGTCATAAATCGGTAAATCCATCAAAACAAAAAACTGAACTTGAAGACAAAGTACAAGTCAGAGGGGGTTAGATTTCAGCTTGCTGGATTTTGTCTTTGTAAATTTTAAACTTCTGATTGTTGCAGGCAGGCTTTACTTAGAAAAATGTGGAGAATCTGAGCTAGAAAAGGCCGGGGAGTGCTTTTTCCTTGCTGGATGCTATGAACTTGCAGCTGATGTGTATGCCAGGGGCATTTTTTCACGGAATGTCTGCAAGTTTGCACCAAGGGAAAATTATTTGACAAAGGTTTCCAGTACATTGAAAATTGGAAACAAGATGTAACTAACTGACAGTTGGTGTGCTTCGAAGAGAAAAGAAATAGAAAAAATTGAACAAGAGTTTATAGAGAGTGGTGCTCGCCATATTTATGAGCTTAAAGATCCTAGATCCATGATGAAATTTGTTAAAGCTTTTCAATCCATAGAATTGATGCGCAAGTTTTTGAAGCCTTTGGGTTGTCTTGAGGAGCTTCTGTTGCTGGAGGAAGAATCGGGAAACTTCTTAGAGGCTGCAAACATTGCAAAGCTGAGAGGGGAGATTCTACGGACAGCTGATCTCCAAGGAAAGGCTGGCAATTTTCAAGAAGCATCAAGGCTAATTCTTTTCTTCGTCCTGTCCAACTCATTATGGGCACCTGGAAGCGAAGGCTGGCCTTTAAAGCAGTTTACACAGAAGCAGGAGCTCTTGGAAAAGGCCAAGTCATTTGCAAAGAATGTGTCGGACACATTTTTTGCTTTCGTTTGTACGGAAGCTGATGTTTTATCTCATGAGCAGAGTAACCTGTCCGTGATGAAAAATTATCTGAATGCTTCTCAGAGACACAAGAGTGTAGGTGGTGAAATAATATCTGCTCGGAAGATAATAGATGCTCATCTTTGTTCAAGTTGCTCAAAGTATGTGTGGGAGGATCAAATTGTCTCTGACCTGGTAAAGAATTCAGGACAATTAAGCTCTAAAATCAAAGTTCTGTAGAAACACTGGTTTACTTTTGGAATTTTTGGAGAGATCAGATTCTGAATGTTCTCAGTGTCTCAGATGTTGTAACCCAAGATGTTAACAAATACAAGTTATGGAGATTTCTGTTTGAACTACTTCGGAGTGTGGAAGCAATTTCATGATATAATTGCTGTTTATGTTTTGCTCAACTCTGATGCTGATTGGGTGAGAGAATTGGATAATGAATTTCTTCACCGGAGTGGAAATTTGGTTTCTATTGATGTTCGCCATTTTGTTTCAACTGTTCGAAGTTACTGGTGTTCAGAATTACTTTTTGTTGGTCTGAAGGTTTTGGAGAATCTTGAAGCGCTTTATAATTTCACATCAGATAATTCCCTCTCCATGTTCAGCGGAAGCAGATGTCTTACTCTTATATTTGAGGTTGCAAATTTTCTTTTGGAATCCAAGTATCTGAACTGCAGCCACTATAATGTCAAGGCACTGCAGAGATTTGTCAAATTTTCCACTGAATCTTACTTTGGTCTTATATTTCCCTTAGACTGGCGGAAATCATTGTCGGATAACATGCTTTCTCTGAGAGAAACCGAGGTTTCAAATCATTTACTACAACAGGTGATAGTTGAAAACATTAGCTTGAAGGGTAAGCTCACTTGTGGGAGAATTGGAAGAGTTGTAATGGTAATTCTTGGTGCAGTGAAGTTAAAAAATTATTTATGTGAGGAGATATTGAAACGGTTTGATGGGGATGATAGGAATCCACTCTGGAAGACATTGATTCAGATTCTGTGTGGGCAGCTGAGATCAAAATTTCCACATGGTACTGTGCCTGAGAAGCTACATGAAGCTTTGTTGGATACTTGCTGGGTAAACTGGAGGAAAGAAATAGACTACATTTCTCCCGGTTGTTTCTTGTATCTTGTTGAACGGCTACTGATCTTGGCCTCTTGCTTCCAAGGTTTCTTCATCACATCAAAGTCCTCTTTTGCTGAATGGTTTAACTACCTAAGGTAGATACCAACCAAAATTCCATTCCAGTTGCTGAAGGGCAACCATTCCTGGGAAGCGTCTACAAGTTCATTGGTGATGTTGTTCGGCAGCTTCTTTTATAATAAGAAGATTTAACTGAATGGATCAGAAAGTCTAACATAAATGTGGAGGAGTACTATCCACTGCTGGTTTTGAGATTGGTTGCTCTTATATGTTTGGTTCATCTGAACTCTTGGGACTTCTTTGATTTGCTTGTTGATTTGCTTGGAAGGGGCTATATTACTGAGCAACTTCCAAGTGAATTTAATTGATGTCCCTTCGGGAGTATATGTCCCTGGAAACATTCACGTAATAATAATATAAATGTGCTTGGTGAAGCATTTAAAAAGATTCACGATCCTCTTGTAATCGTGAGTTTGAGAAAGAATTGTTCACAGTTTGATTGTCCTGATGCTATTTTTGTGAACATGACGGTAAAGCAGAGCAGGGAGGACATCAACAGAGTCTTGTTTCCAGAGACAGTCGAAGCCTCGTCACAAGGTGCTATTGATGGGTGTGCTTCCAATTCTTGTGCTAAAGTGCTTTCTTCTTGATCGGGAGTGTTCTGAGCTTGCACCTGAAAACTCGACCAACATAAGTGGAGAAGAAGTGCCAATGAATTATAGTTACTTTTGGGGAATATTTGAAGCTCTCAAGTCACCGGATAATGGTAGTGATCCAAAGAGCTTGGTGTCAAATCCCCAAGCAATGAAGGTAACACATTTGTTTTGAATTTTGTTGGACTCTTTATAGAGAAGTAGGCATACTTGCACCACGCTGAGTTTCCCTTTCCTTCTTAAATATCAGGTGGATGTGGAGAAAAGTATTCACCTTGTCAGTACTGTTATGACTGACTGCCGTGAAAACCATATTGACCACAATGATGAAAACCTATTCGAGGAAGTGGCCAGCATGCTTGATGAACTGAAGCAACTTTCTGCTGCATTGAATTTGAGGTCAGTATATACATAGAATTTGACATGCCTTGCTTCTGTTTCCTAGCTTCCTTTTTCTTCACCTCTCTTCTACGTAAACTTCTCAGTGAACCGGAACCTGGGCTCTACATGCCAACGATGGGCGAACTTTCGAGGGGTTGCAGTCAAGAAGGCAAAATGTTGAACCTATCTTGAGTCGATTATTCATGGAGCATGGCGCTCTGGTGGAGAAATAAAGAAATGGCACTTCATCAGTCGACCAGGATGATGAAAAGGACGGCGATAGCAGGCCGGCTGATAGTCTTCTGGATGCTTGTTGTAGCTAGAATGGACGTTAAATATCTTTTATTTCTTTTATGTTTTGCTGATTTTTTTCTTTATTTTAATTATTTTAAAAATAATATTTTGTGATTTTTTATTTATTTTATAACTTACACTCCAAATTATTAAACTTACTTTATAAAAAAAAAATAAAGAAAAAACGTACATAATTAACTTACCCAATTTAACTATTAAAATATTTATTAAAATTTTACGACTTTGTTAAGCCTCTCGGTATGTCCAAAAAAAGACAAAGGTGCTCGTTACCCAAAAACAATATTTACCGAACCAAAAAAAAAAAAGGATTGAAGGGCATGGACATAAGTGAAATTAAAGAATTTCAAAATTGAATTTTTTTCTAAATTCCAACTTTACAAAACATTGTAGATGCAAAAGTACTGCAAAGAACTCAGTACGGTACAATGGTTTCAAAGCAGTGGACCCCATCCAACTCCGGTGCAAACCTCGGCATCCTCTGTTGTTTTTCTTGTGGTTGCCTTTGTCCGCTGCAGTGTTTTGGAGGGGTCGAATACCCTTCTGGAGCTCTTTCCTTCGGCTTAGGCTTCGGCTCCTTGGTCGGACCCATCGACAAGCTGACCTTCTGACCGTAGGATTCGGCGCAGAGCGCGTCGAAGGAGCTGAACATCGACATCATCATGGCTATGGCTTTGAAAAGAAAACTTGAGTTTCAGAAAAGTAGGAACCGTAAGGTCTTGATAGCAAACTGAGAGCTTGTTTGAGTATTGCGAGGCTTATCCACAAGGAAGGTAGAGGTGGAGAGAGGAGGCATTTAAAGAGAAACCGGAGGGAATTGAAAGACTTAGCTAGAAAGATCTCGAAGGAAGGGCGGTGGGTGCTGGGTGTTAGTGGGTTGGCCGTTGGCTGCTCATGAACAACAGTGACTTTATGTTTGGAGATAATTGAATCTTGGCCGTCGGTAACTCGTGTGGTGGGGTCGGATGGAAACGTGTAAGGGTTCGATTCTAGTTGGACGGTCCAATGCCAATGAGCACAAAGTCGGTTACTGATTTGGATCAAAGAGTAATGACGCGGAAGCGAAGCTTCCACGGGGTTTGTGTTCTGGACCGGACGCGAAGCTTCCTTTTTGCCCCACACCCAACAGATGATTAACACGTTACACGTTTCATTTTTTTCTTAGAGACCTTTTCTTTTTTTTTTTGGGTTTTCGGCTCTTTGGATAGATGAGGGAAATATAAACTATAAATAGAAAACAAGTTTGCATTTGTCTACGTGAATTTTTTACTTCTCTCTGCCAAGTCCATGGCTCTTCTTATGGGCTTTAAATAAACCAAGCAAGCCCAGCTAGATTTATCTGCCTTGGGCCTGATCAAAGCAAGCCCATCATTTATCTGCCTTGGGGCTGATCAGGCAGTTTCAGTGTTGACTCTTGCTAGTTGCCAATTATCAAGAAGTTTCCGAAAACACCGTAGACTTTATATTGCTCAAAAATTTATATAAATGATATAGAATTAACATGTTATATTTATCACTCTCTAATTTATATTATGATACTCAAATAATTATGGAATATCATAATCCTACAAATTAATTAATAGTATTCTGGTGACATATTTGTTATCTTATCGGCATCATTGCGTGTCTTTAACTAACCAGTGACAGTAAAAACCTCTACAAATAAGTGTGGAAGAAAAAGTACATTTACAAAATAAAATAAACGAAGTGCATGAACATGATAGAAACAGTAACAAAGTGAATTCCTCTTACCAGACAAAGAACAAATAAAAGCAGACCTACCAAGAAAAGTTCAGTAAAATCCAACCGAACGAAAGATATGGGCCTGTGTAATATATAATATATATATATATATATATAAGATAGTTTATTTTCTATTTTCTAGTTATAAGAGTTTTAATATTTTATATTTAAATTTGATTATTTTTATCACATTAAACCTATTATTTATTAATTTAAAATTTGCAGTATCTTTTTTAAAATTTTTTAGATTAATTTAGATAAAGATAATAATTTGTTAGTGTGTGAAACAATAATTTTGTCTCTATATATTTTTTTCTAATATTGACCATTTTAGGAAAGTAAAATAGTAACTTTATAAATCAAAAAATAATTTTTTATATAAATTAATGAAAAATTTTAACGAAAATATAAAATATCTAAAAATTAATAGTATAACATGATAAAAATAATAAATTTAAATATAAAAAAAAGTATAAATTGTCTTTATTTATTAGATATATCAATATATGGAAGCAATTACATCCGACGTCTCATCTCATTCGTCATTGTCTCATTAATTGCTCAACAATGTGAACGGGCTTTTGGTAAAGGAAGAACCCAATAAAAAAGCCTACGTACGTCAGTACTATGTTGCCTCTTCCAGTTTACTGGTTGACGTCTTTAACTCAAGATCAAGACAAGAAGTAGAACACTTAGGAAATCAAAGTGCATTTATTTGATTAATGTTCATCGCAGTGTCTTAAAAAGGTAGAAGATCATTATAGGTCCGTACAACTTATTGAAAAAACAAAAAAATTATCTAAATCTTCATGGAATCCTTGGCTGTCCTGTAGGCTGTATATACCATATTTACGTGTCTTTTTGAGACTGTAGGAAAGTGCCCCTAAATAAATAAATAAAAAGAAAAACAAAATATAGTACTATAGGTTGATCTGGAAGAGAAGGCGACGTGGACCTTATCATACAACCCTTACTTTATTTTATTTTATATTTTCTTTACTGTTCTCTTTCATCTTTCGTCTAAAGCGAATTTTACATCTGCTTTTTTTAAAAAAAATAAAAATCTTGTACCAGAAAAGATTACCTTTGCTTTTCACTTGCACATGGTGTGCACGTAATATTTTATAAAAAATAAAAAATAAAAAATAAAAAATAAAAAATAGTCCTCTTTTTCTTTTACTCATCTTTTGTCTAATCAAATAAATAAACCTTATTTATTCGTACGAGTATGACTATAGCTAATAGGCTCAAAGAGTACACTACAAATCCGTACTACTCTGAACGTCTTTGTGTCTTGCTGGAGAAGAAATCGAACACAAATATGTATTTTGAAATAAGAGTAAACCTTACCGTTATCGTAATTGTCTTTTGATTTTGTCAGAATTCTTGGAATTGGAAGTACACCGGTGTATAGTATATTTAACATAAAAATAATATCGTGCACATTCAGAAAGGTTAACATAGTGTTTGAAAATAAAATTTTGTTAAAATTTTAGTAATTGATAAAAAAGTGAAGAAGGAGAATAAAAAAGTAAGAAAGTGAAAAAAAAAAAAGAAAATAGTGATGAGAGAGAAATTTTTATAATGATGATAAAATTTTAAAAAGGCAAATACTATGTAAAATTTTTATTCTAAAGTTTCGTAATTTAAAAAAAAAATTATAATTCCATATAAACTTGTTGCCTAAATAGGTAAAAAAATAAAGATTTAATAAACCTTCTGTTTATACTATTTGTGCAATAAGTAGCCTGCCTTTTGTGCAGCACAAACATAAATTAGGGTGAGAAAAAAAAAATACACTTTTAATTCACTAGCTAATATAAAATTTATATTTTATATTCTAACTTCTTATTTTTGAGATATTATATTTTTTAATTATCAATTTTAGATATTTTAAAAAATAGTTAATTTTTTAGACACTTTACACTTATATTTAATAATAATATTTAAAAAAATTAATTTAATGAATTGATAAAAATATCTCTAATATATATAAAATAAGTCATAAGTGTAAAATATAAAACTTGTAGTAATTTAGTAGATGAAAAAATATATTTTTTTTTTAAAAAAAATGATAAATTGTGTTTTTTTATCATTATTTAAAATAAATAATAAACTAACTTAGTTCAGCATAATCCAGATCGAATTGTCTCGTGGTGGAAATTCGAACGTCTTTTACATCGAAGAAATTAAAATCATTTTTGACAAAATGTGGGGAAGGGACGCGGTGGGAACCGCTGCCCGAAGATTTTTTTGAAGAATGTTAAAAAGAACCGGTTCGCTGTGTTTCTTTACTGTAGCAGAACATATTCCGAAGCGTTTCTCTGGAAGTTGCGAGGACTTCTTTTTTCTTTTTCTTTTTTTGTCTACTTATCAGAGGACTTTTAAAAGGCGTTTGGCTGTCAAGAAGCTGATCAAAGGAGACTTCAAAACGTACATCCCTGTTCACCAAGCATTTCTTTTGCAACTTTGCTAAGAAAAGAAAAAAAAAAACTTCTTTTGCAATTTTTTTTCATTTCTTCTCCTTTTTCTAAAGAATTATTTTTAAACTATTTTCAAAAATTTCTCGTAATCATTTTTTTTATTAATTTTAATACTTTTTTATTAATCTTCAGTGACGGGCGCAAGGAGGCAAGCCGGTAAGGCTGCCCCCTTTGTTCTATCAAAAAAAAATTTACAACGTTTCGATGCGACCCATTACCCCTCCCTTTTGCAATTGTTTTTCTGATATAGAAGCGCAATTGCCATTAAAAGACTCAGACACGCATAAACGTGTTCACGTATGTATAGGTCCTGTTTGTGTTTATGATCTTAACTGCACGTACAATTTTCTATTCACCATCTAAAGGTAAGCCAATTCTCTGCTGGTCCCACTTGTCTATCACATATTAGAGCAGAAGGGCGATGTGTCTAAGCGAACATGGTGACAAGTGCCCGTTTGCAGGTGACAGAAATGAACAGAAAAAGGCAACTCTCTGGGAAACTAGAAGCAAAGCAAACCCAACATTCACGTGAGCTTGCAGTGGTGTCAATACTGTTGGGTCCATACATATAAGATAGACTTAGAATAGAAGTAGATTTTAAGTAAAAGTTTACTTACTTCCCACTTCAAATTTATATAGGTTTTTTCTTTGTATCTTTTCCTATAAATAGTAATTTATATTATAGGAGAAGGGGTACGTGAGAGTGCGTGAGCATTAGGCAGAGAGAAAGAGCATGATGTGCCTATTGTATTGGGCGGGGAGAGTAATTTTCTTAAGCGTTCTTAATAAAATTGCTCTGGGTGGACGTAGGCAGATTGGGCCGAACCACGTAAATTATTGATGTCCCTTGCTTTAATTTTTGTGCCGCTTTTCCCAACAAGTGGTATCGGAGCCTGGTTCGAGGGGCCGGAGTCGTTTTTTCGGGTGAAGCAGAGAAGGTCCGAAAATTAAAAGTGGTCCAATCAGAGATTGGAGGGCACCAGCCTGTAGAGGAGTCGAGACGAAGCCAAAGGTCGAAACCTCGTCGCCGGAAGAGCCAGGATGCGCCGTCACGCGCCGCAAGCATTCGGATCATGCCGTCCACGCGCCACACGCGCCCCCATGCGCCGAAGAAAGGTAGGGCGCGTGGTCCTCACTCGCCCACGCACCGCACGCGCTGGCACACAGTGTTCTGCCACGTGTCTAGCCACATAAGCAGTGGATCCCAAGTGCCACATCAGCATTGACACGTCATCTGCCACATCAGCAATTGGTCCCAGTCAGCCCCACATCAGCAGAGAATATTTCGGGGAATCGGAATATTCCGGAAGATTCTGATTTTTTTTCAGGGTGGTTTTTCAGCCGGTTCAGGGGCTTTTAGGCCGGTTTTCGAGCAGGTCAGACCGGTTCTAAGGTTTTGGGCCATTCCGAATCCATGGTGCAGTCAGAATTTTGAAATTCGGTCTCTATCAGTGTTAATTGGGATGGCGGAGGGTATGGTTATCGGTATAATGATGTTGTCTGTTACGAATTACATGAGTTGGAAGCCACAGATGGAGGATATCCTTTATGCAAAGGATATGTACGATCCATTGGAGAACAAGGGTAAGAAACCAGAGGGATTGATGAGGCAAAGTGGAAGAAAGGGAAATCATCAGAAGCCTCAGTGGTGACTGATGACTCCAACTTCGTGTAGCACACGAAGGTGCTTGGTACCAGCTGGTGGAGATGCAAGAGCAAGGGGAGATACTGTTCTACATGGTCCGGTGGTACAAGCAGGGGATGCGGGCACCCTAGGCGGGGGTGCAGACACTCAGATGGGAGTGTGGTTGGTCGTCTGGTGACAAGGACGAGGTTGGAGTGCCAGTAGAAAAAGGATGCAAGAGGGAGCAACAAACACCAAAGTTGCAGGAAGGTTCTACTGATGGGAGCCCGGGATGCACTCAACCGAAAGATGTTAGGAACAGATTCTTCCTTATGGGTATGGAGGGGGAGATTTGTTGGGGTCCACACCTATAAGATAGACTTGGAATAGAAGTAGACTTTGAGTAGAAGTCTACTTGCTCCTACTTCAAGTTTATCTAGGTTTTCTCTTTGTATCTTTTCCTATAAATAGTGGCTTATGTTATAAGAAAAGGGGTGCGCGAGAGTGCGTGAGCATTGGGCAGAGAGAGAGAAAGAGAAAGAGCGTGGTGTGGCTATTGTATTGGGCGGGGAGAGTGATTTTCTTAAGCGTTCTTAATAAAATTGCTCTGGGGTGGACGTAGGCCGGATTGGGGCCGAACCACGTAAATTCTTGGTGTCCCTTACTTTAATTTTCGTGCCGCTTTTCCCAACAAATACTTCATAGAGACACAGACTAGCTAGTTTTAATATCTTATGTCTTCTATTGTCTGTAAATTGTCTGCACTTATAAGGTAGAGCTGGCTGTGTTGGCCAGCACCGATGTAGAGGCTAAAATGTCTTTGTTATGTTGTTTTTTCAAATTAATTTTGAAGTTTGAATTTTGTTTGGTATTGGGCTTATTCAAGTAATTTGTATCTTAAAATCCTATTAGAAATTTAGAAATGATCTAATGGAACGAAGAAGCCATTTTGCAACGTTTTCAGAAGATGCAAACCGTATAATCCAATTGCAACCTCTTAGTCTCAACAATAGTACAATGTGTGTATTTCAATATTTTTAATGCTTTTAGTGTGTAATTTTTGATATTTTAACTCTAATACACTTTTTGCATTATGTAGAAAAAAATTTTGAGTATGTCATTTCGCATTAGAAGTTTGCCCCCTTAACTTGAGTCATGATTTCGTCATTATTAATCCCAATAACTTTTTACAAATTCCAACAATTTAAAATATACTTTTCGCCAATCCCAAGAGAATCTACACTATTTCTAAAAAAATATAAACACAAAAAACTGTTTTGAGATCTTAACCAAACATAGCCTAAGATTTTGAACCTTTTTATGATTCTGCTTGGTTCGCAAGCTGTTGGAAAATGCATGTGCTAAAGATTCCTAGGTTCTCTTCCCGTTCATATTCTTTATCTAGCTAAGAATTCAGTCCCTTTCTTTCTAACATCTTGCTTTTAAGATTAAGAATTTATAGTAACAAGTGAACTCGATTTTTGATATCCCATCCATCGTTCATATTGCATGCAGATTGAAGTAAAAAAGAGTTTGAGAAAGGTGTTGGAAGAGTGGAAATGATGGAGGGGGACGGCTCGGACAAGGAGGGAGCAGTTCCTACTGCTCATAAGCATGCGCTCAGAGATATTGTGCTTTCTTGGTCCCTGGAAGAAATCTACGACGAGAACCGTTACAGGAACGAGGTTGCTCTGTTCCAACTGTCTGTCCGTACGTCTTGATTTAGTTTACTACGAGCTAGAGATTTTATAGCATATTTTCTGGACCATGCACCGCTTTTATTCGTCAATGACGTAGAAACCGATGAAAAAAAGTTTTATATGTTTTTCTTCTCCTTCGCCACAGTGGATATTAAGACCAAAAGATCAAACAAAATGAAAGAAAGATAGTGTGCCTCGTGATCTCGTCGTGAGGAGCTCCGGCTCCTCTCCTTCGTTTGACAGTCTCTTTCGCTCTCTTGCTCTGGTTGTGGAAAAACGCTCCGGCTCCTCCCCTTCCTCCCTTTCCTTTTCTCCGGTCACCCTTTTAGTGGCCATAGTTTCTCCGATTTTATTTTTATTTTTCTTTTAATTGTTAGATTCCAGTCTTTCCAGTAGTCTTTGGTGTACACGGCCTCTTTAGTGACTCTGCTCTTCTTCCGGCGCCCAAATTTGGTCCCAAGCAGCGGCATTCGACCGGTGCGTGCACTTTAACGCTCGCCTACGCGCGCGTGGATCTCACGAGCCCGACCTTCTTTGCTTCTCTCCCGACAGTTTTGAGCATTTTTCGGAAGACTTGACCTGCCCCGCCGTGCTTAGCTCCTCCTAGCGATCTTTGCTGTCTCTGCCCGGCCTCTCCTTGCCCGCGCGTGTGCTGCCTGTATGCACGGCATTTTTACTTTCTACAGCTTCTGGATCCCGCCCTTTTGGGACGTTTGGAGCTTTTTCTCTTCTTCCTCCTAGTGCAGCCAATCTTTGCATGAAGATTTTTTTGAAGGAGTCAGATCGTTGCTTTTTTCGCCCTTCCTCTAGCGGAAGCAGCCATCGCTTTGAACGATGGTTGTGTTGGGTTTTGGTCCCTATAACCGGTTTGTGTGTGTCCTGTGTGTTGGCCCTTGTGGCCAGTCTGTTTTGATTCTTTGTGTTGACCTTTATGGCTTGTTTGTTGTTCTGGTGTTTATTTTCTACCTCTTGTGGCAATTGGTTGTACCGGCTGTTTAGTCCGATTTGGTTACCGACTCTTTGGATCCAGATTCTTGTAGGGTCTTTTGGCCCGTATAGGTCTTTCCTTAGCCTTCAAGTTGTTTTTATGTTTTGCACTCGTTGTACTTTTCTTAGTTATTAATAAATATAGTATTTATCTTGCCTAGAAAAAAAAAAAAAAAGTTGTTTTGTCAGCGGCTAATTAATATTCCGTCTTTGTTGTTTGTTTTGACGTTTCAGGTCAGCTACATCTGGATGTAGCTGATCTACTTCAAATAAATGCTCTTCATTTCTGTCTTCCGGAGTCGAATGTTAGCTTTTCTAAAGAAAAACGAATCTAAGGAAAGACGAGACAAATCTGACTTTTCGTTGTGCTTGATTACTTGGCTCTCAATATTTGTTAGGTTCTCAGAGTTGTTTGTTTTACTAAGCAATAGAAGCTATTGCCATACAACTAGTTGAGGATATGAATTTGAGATTCAGTGTTTTTGTTCCTGATGGATGGGATATTTCCTGAATTAAAAAGTAAAATCTTCATGACATTCATCAACTTTAGAACACTAAGATGTGTCCATCATCTTTAAGCTTCCACTACATTTCATCCTTCTAAAATTGAAGTAGGTATCACTGGATATTGGTTAATGCTGGATCAAATTGTGTTAGTATTCTAAAAGGTATCTCTGGAAATATTTCAACCAAGAAGAAAGACAAGTTGTAGAGACTTCTGTGGCATGTTTTTGTAGGATTCCTACAACCGCCAAATTAACCCCAAGGTTTTTCTTTGTCATCCTTTCATAGGTAGAGAAGATTCCACAATCCTTTGAATCAATTGAGCAGTATTTTGGGTCATATGTTTACCCTTTACTGGAAGAAACCCGCGCACAACTGTATTCAAGTATGGAGATTATATCCAGAGCCCCTTTTGCTGAAATACTGGAATCACAGGAATCTGGACCATATGGATCAAAATTATTCGATGTTAAGGTTGATCACTGGAGAAACAGATCTAATGTTCATGGCGAGGTGCCTTACAAGACATTGCCTGGGGATATATTTGTTTTAGCAGATGCCAAACCCGAGCATGTATCTGACTTACAACGAATGCAATGGGCTTTTGTAGCTGTCACTAAAATTCCAGATGATGAGTACGAGGATAACAGCACATCTACTCGATTTGAAGTTGAGGCACATAAAGACATTGAAGTGGATGGTGGCACCCGTCAATCGTTGTTTGTGATTTTCTTGACAAATATAATACATAACAAGAGAATTTGGAATGCCTTGCACATGCCTGGAAATCAAAAGATTATCAAGAAAATTTTGTGTGCTGATTCTATGGTAAGTAACGATCTTCTGTTGCACTCATTACTAATATTTTTAAAAGGGGAGAGAGAGAGAGAAAGAGAGAGGGAAGAAGAAAAAATCCTGTCTCAACATTGAATGCCCAATTTTACCTAGTTGTCCCAAAAAATTGGTGAATTTAGTCACTTGACCTCGAATTTGATCTCTTCTTTCTATATATTTTCACTGATGAAAGGCAATCTGCAAGTGTTTCCTTGTTTTACATATGCATTAACCTATGATAAGAGAAACCTGTTTTGGCCCATTATTTGTCTTACTGACATTTTTTTTTTGGGACAATGTGTCATAGAGTTATTTTCTCATGTTGTAAAACTGTTGGAGACAAGAAGAAAAACAGAATATGATTTGCGAGAAACTTCAACCAACAACTTGTTTGATTGATTCTAATTGTTCTGCACTTACAATTCCAAATGTACAGAAATATAAAGAAACATAGAAACACATGAAGATACCTAGAAATTCATGACTTCATAATTTAAAAACAACTTCCAATATAAGCTAATAAACAGCAGACTCTAAATATAGCAAACTCGGCTATTAATAGACTTTTATGGAAAAACAGCAGCACACACGCATCAGCTTCAATACTCCTCCTTGATGTGTTTTTCTGAAACTCCAAGCATCATTCTGAGAAACTGAAACTTGTCTCTAGGAAGAGCTTTTGTGAAAATATCTGCAATCTGATCTTCAGAGCAGCAGAAATTTAGCTTGATTTCACCACTTGCTTCTACTTCACGCAAGAAATGATACTTGATTGCTATGTGCTTTGTGCGACTGTGATGCACAGGGTTCTTAGCAATAGCAATTGCAGATTTGCTGTCACAAAAAATCTCAACTGGACCTTTTTGTATTTCTCCCATATCTATCAGAATTCTTTTCAACCAAATGGCTTGATTTGCTGCCCCAGCTGCAGCAACATATTCAGCCTCGGCAGTGGACTGAGCTACATTTCCTTGCTTCTTAGAACTCCATGAAAACATGCCAGATCCAAGACCAAAACAATGTCCTGAAGTACTTTGCATGTCGTCAATAGATCCAGCCCAATCACTATCAGTGAAGCCAACTAGTTTTGATTCTGATCTTTTCTCATACCATATGCCAAAGTTGATTGTTCCTTGCAAATACCTGAGAACCCTCTTAGCAGTTCCAAAATGAACTTGACTCGGACTTTGCATAAACCTTGACAACAAACTTGTGGCAAACAAGATATCTGGTCTGGTATTGCACAAGTAAAGCAAACTTCCTACAAGACTTCTGTAGGTTGATGCATCCACTTTCTTGGCACCATCTTCTTTTCTCAATTTCTCATTAGGAACCAATGGTGTTGCTACTGACTTACAGCCTAGCATTTTGAATTTCTTCAACAAGTTTTCTGCATATTTTTTCTGAGAACAGAAAATTCCATCTTCTTCTTGGCTTACTTCCATTCCAAGAAAATAATGCATCAAACCCAAGTCGCTCATCTCAAAGTTAGCCATCATATCCTTTTTAAACTCCTTTCAATCATCACTAGACTATTTCCAGTAAAAATCAAATCATCAACATACAAGGATACAATGAGAATTTCAGCATTACCTTGAGACTTTATGTACAGAGTTGGTTCACTTTTGCTCCTCCTGAAACCTTGATCCAAAAATAACCATCTATCTTCCCATACCAGGCTCGGGGTGCTTGTTTCAGCCCATATAATGCTTTCTTTAATCTGAAAACTTTTCCTTCTTCTTCTATGAAGCCCTCTGGTTGATAAACATAAACTTCTTCCTCTAGGACTCCATTTAAGAATGCTGACTTAACATCAAGTTGGTAAATTTTCCAACTTTTCTGAGCTGCAAGTGCAACAGTGCTCGAATTGTATCCATCCTTGCAACTGGTGCAAAGGTTTCGTTGTAGTCAACTCCTGGCTGTTGTACATAGCCCTTAGCCACAAGCCTTGCTTTATGCTTCAAGATTGAGCCATCTGGATTCAGCTTGGTCTTGAAGATCCATTTAACTCCAATGATCTCTTTATTTGTAGGTCGAGCAACCAATTCCCAAGTTTCATTCTTTTCAATCATTTTTATCTCCTCCTTCATTGCTTTTACCCAAACTTTGTCCCTTGATGCCGCAGCAAAATTTTCTGGTTCAAGAGAAGAGTAATTGCAATGCTCATAGATTTCACTCAGAAGTCTTGTTCTTCCTATAGGAGATTCTGGTGAAGAATTGTCATCTCTGTCAGAAGACAATAATTCTTGAGTTGCTGTAGGACTGCTCCTCTCATCCTCCATAGGACCTCATGTCATCCTCCAACTCTTCTTCTATCTCAGGTGGTTCAACAATTGAAACTTCAACATTCTGCTGAATCACCTTTCAGCTTCCCAATCCCAGGAAGCATGCTCATTGAATTTCACATCACGGCTGGTAACAAGCTTCTTAGTTTCCAAGTTGAAGATCCGAAAACCTTTTGACAGTGTGCTATAACCCAGAAAAATGCCCTTCTCAGACTTTTCTTCCAGCTTGTGCCTTTTTGAGATGGAACATGAATATAGCATATACAACCAAACACTCTTAGAAAATTTGCAGAGGGTTTTATGCCACTCCAAGCCTCATAAGGTGTCTGATTTTCTACAGCCTTTGTTGGTACTCTGTTGAGCAAAAATACAGCAGTATTAACTGCTTCTGCCCAGAATTTTTTTGGCAAACATTTTTCCAGCAACATAGATCTTGCCATCTCCATCACTGTTCTGTTTTTGCGCTCAGAAACTCCATTTGTTGGGGCGAGTATGCAACAGATAATTGATGTATCAGTCCTTCTTCTTCACAGAATTTCTCAAACTCCTTGGAGTTATACTCAGTACCACGATCACTTCTTAGAATTTTAATTTTCTGCCCACACTGATTTTCAACCAGCAACTTGAATTTCTTAAAAATTCCAAAAACTTCTGATTTTTCACGAAGAAAATACACCCAAGTCATTCTGGTAAAATCATCAATGAAAAGAATGAAATACCTGTTTTGATTGTGAGTAGGAGTCCTCATTGGACCACACACATCAGTGTGTACAAGTTCCAACTTCTCCTTTGCTCTCCATGTACTTTCAGAGGGAAAAGGTTGCTTGTGTTGCTTCCCAAGCATACATCCCTCACATATTTGTGTCTTCTCTCCTAAGAGAGGAAAATCTCTTATCATTTCCTTCTGATGTAGCAATCTCAGAGAGTTGAGATTGTAGTGCCCAAACCTTTGATGCCATAACATTGAATCTTCCACCGAAGCCATCATAGCTTTAGGAAAATTCAATTGAATGGGAAAGTTTCTGCTTCTTCCCATTTTAACTTCAGCAAGTTCCACTTTATTTTTCTCATCATAAATTTTGCATAGATTACTCTCAAAGTGTAAAGAATAACCGTTCTCCATCATTTGACCAACACTTAACAGATTTTGAGCAAGACTTGGAACAAGTAGAACATCTTTAATGAACCTTGTACCTTTCTTTATCGGAATAGCCACTTTGCCTTTGCCTTTGGATTCAACCAAGTCTCCATTCCCCATTTTGACTTTGGTTTTGACAGAGGAATCCAGATCTGTAAAAATGCTTTCATCTGATGCCATGTGGTTACTGCAACCACTATCAATAAACCAGAAATCTTCATTTTTTGTAAGAGCTTGGCTAGCAAAAAATAAATGCTCATTATCTTCTTTTTCTTCTGAAATAATGGGCTTGATGATTGTTTTTTACTCGGCAATCTTTTTCCATATGGCCAAACTTCTTGCAATTCCAGCATTGAGGCTTCCCGAGATGGTAACAGTCCTTCTCAAGATGGTTGGTCTTCTTGCAAGTGCCACAAGGTGGGAACTCACCTTGTTTCTCTTTCCCTTTTGTCTTCCTTTCCTTCTGAGAGTTGTCTGCACTTTTCTGGTAATTGCTTTGTGACTTCTTCTTATAATCCTTTGTCTTCTTATTCTTCAGATTAATTTTGGATTGGAAAGCATGCTCCAGAGAACCATCACTTCTTCTGGAAATTCTTTGTTCATGAGCCTGCAATGATCCCATCAATTCTGTAACAGTCAAGGTTTGTAGATCCCTTGATTCTTCAATTGCAGCAACAACATGATCATATTTTTCTGAGAGACTAATCAAGATCTTCTGAACAATTCTTTGATCAGTAACTTCTTCACCATAGGCACGCATTTGATTGACCACTTCAATCAATCTGGAGCAATAATCTTTTGCATCTTCTGATTCCTTCATTTTTAAGTTTTCAAGCTCTCTTCTTAATCCTTGAAGCTTGATTACTTTTACTTTCGCATTTCCTTGAAACTCCAATTGAAGAATTTCCCAAGCCGCCTTTGAAGTAGTAGCCCTCATCAATCTAGGAAAAATGGATTCACTTACGGCTTGCTGCAGTATGAACAAAGCCTTGGCATCCTTACTCTTTTCCTGTTTGAGTTGAGCAGAGTCTGAAGCTCCTTCTGCAGGGGTTGAAACTCCTTTTTCTACCACATCCCAAAGATCCTGAGATAGGAAGAAAGTCTTCATTTTGATGCTCCAATAATCGTAGTTCTCACCACCAAAGATGGGAACTGCTGTAGATGTTCCGAAATTAGCCATTAACGACCGTTCAGATCGACCTGGGCAGCTCCGATACCACTTGTTGGAGAAAGAAGAAAAACAGAGTATGATTTGCGAGAAACTTCAACCAACAACTTGTTTGATTGATTCTAATTGTTCTGCACTTACAATTCCAAATGTACAGAAATATAAAGAAACATAGAAACACATGAAGACACCTAGAAATTCATGACATCATTAATTTAAAAACAACTTCCAATATAAGCTAATAAACAGCAGACTCTAAATATAGCAAACTCGGCTATTAATAGACTTTTATGGAAAAACAGCAGCACACACGCATCAGCTTCAATAAAAACAGATAGAGGAGGATTGCGATTTCTGTTCTGTGCAGAGTGACAGTAGCTGGCACGAGAAATTTGGAACCAGTGTGACTTTGGGACTGGATAAGTCCCAGACCGAGGCAGTTCTAGCATGTCTTCGTAAGATTCATTGCAACCACAAGTCAGCAGTGGAACTTATATGGGGTCCCCCGGGTACAGGGAAAACAAAAACCACAAGTACACTGCTCTTCAAGCTTTTGGAAATGGGATACAGGACTCTTACCTGTGCCCCGACGAATGTTGCAATTAAAGGAGTGTCCTCCTGTGTACTTGAGCTTGTGAAAGAATCAATTGCAACAGACTCTGGAACTGATGGTTTGTTTTGCTCAGTGGGGGATATTCTCTTATTTGGGAGTAAGGCGAGTCTCAAACTTGGTTCAGACATCGAAGAGATATATTTGGATTATCGGGTCCAAAGGCTTACAGAGTTCTTGGGGCCTGCGACTGGTTGGAGGCATTGTTTTGCTTCAATGATTGATCTTCTTGGGGACTGTGTTCCCCAGTACCACAGATTCTTGCAAAAAGAATCTATCAAAGCAAAAGAACAGAGCAATGAAAAAGAAATCGAAGAGGGGGAAAGTAGTGATAAAACTGACGGTAGCAAACGAAAGTACGAGTCATTTCTTGATTTTTTGAGAGAAAGATTTGTGTCTACTTCAACTCCGCTCAAGAATTGTTTTCGTGTCTTTTGTACACATTTACCCAAGAAATACATACTGGAAAATAATTACCAAAACATGGTCTCTCGTATTGGTGGCCTACTGGAGTCTTTTGGAAAACTATTGTTTCAACATAATGTGGAATCCGTAGCATTGGAGAAGCTTTTTTCTGATTCAGAATTACATGAAGATATTGAGAATCCATTCGTGGATATTTCTTTCCTGTTGCATGCAAGGAGAAAAGAATGCCTTTTGGTTTTAAAAAATCTTCGGAGTTCGTTTAATGAACTTGACCTTCCAAGCAGTACTGGACAAAAGGTCAATAGTTGAATTTTGTTTTCGAGCAGCTTCCTTACTGTTTTTGCACTGCTTCGAGTTCTTATAAGCTGCTGTCAGTGGCAATGGAGCCTCTAAACGTTCTGGTTGTTGACGAAGCTGCACAGTTAAAGGAGTGCGAGTCAACCATACCCCTGCAACTTCCGGGTTTAAGACATGCTATTCTTGTCGGAGATGAATGCCAATTACCAGCAATGGTGGAAAGCAATGTGTGTGAATCATCACTTTGTTTAAATTCCACTTTGTCTCCTTTTTCCTTAGTTCGTTTAAATCTAATATGTTTCTTATAGATTTCTGCTGAAGCTGGTTTTGGGAGAAGTTTATTTGAGAGATTGATCTTGCTGGGTAAAATGAAGCATCTTCTGAACGTACAATACCGAATGCATCCATCCATAAGTTCCTTCCCAAATTCAAATTTTTACTTCAATCAGATTTTAGATGCTTCAAAAGTTAAGAGAAAAAGCTATGAAAAGCAGTATCTTCCCTGGCCAATGTTTGGTGCCTATTCTTTCATAAATATAGTAGGTGGAAGAGAAGAGAAGGATGATGTTGGGCATGGTTGGAGAAATCTGGTTGAGGTTGCTGTTGTTATGAAGCTATTGCGGAAGTTATACAAAGGTAAACGTGACACCATTTGAAGTCTCATATTCCAAGATTCTCTTTCATTGAGGTGAAGGCTAATCAGTTTCTTCATAGCTTATAGGGCATTTTTTGGATTTAGCTTTTATAAAGAAAGATATTTCTTCCTGGAAGCTACTTATGATACAGTTTCCATTTAATCCTTTCTCCTCTATAGTATTGTTATATTTGTTCATGTTAGCACATTACAGTCATTAGTAGGAAGCATGTTAATGAATTGATCCGATTAATATCTATTTCCTTAGATGATGTATTAACGAAGTCGACGAGTTCGGTCAAAATTATTTTGTGATCTAGTCTTTTCAAAAACTGTATTGGATTAGACACTTGTAAGGGTAGGAGAGTAGATGATGATTATCTTATCATATATATAGGTCAGTTTTTGCTTTTCAGGCAAGATGCAGTTTGATACACGCTAGGTATTGTTAATTTTGCAGATGGTCAGACCGGAATATGGGATAGAGTAAAAAACAAGATGAAAATCAATGTAATGAATCATTAAAAGACTGCTAATACATGTTTTTGTCATTAACGGTGTCGTGTTAGCTCTTTATCCATTTATATGGTCGTTGTTTCTAGATCTATTGATAATGGAACTTCCTCTCTGTAACTCTTTTTTGTTCTTAAATAATTTCCCCCACTTTTTGGCTTTTGCGTTTGAATAAAGGTTGGGTTGGGTCAGAGAGAAGCTCAGTGTTGGTGTAATATCTCCTTATGCTGCTCAAGTAGCTGCAATTCAAGATAAACTTGGACGGTATTATAACATTGAAGGGTTTGCAGTGAAGTTGAAGTCAGTTGATGGTTTCCAAGGTGGGGAAGAGGACATAATAATATTATCAACTGTAAGATGTAATAGGTATTCGTCGGTTGGTTTCATGTCGAAACCTCAGAGGACTAATGTTGCTCTTACAAGGGCTAGGTAATTCATTATGTGATCTCGTTTGACAAGCTTGTTTTTGTTTCCCTTTTGACAAGAACGGTGAATAACAATTGGCCCAATAATTCCTTTCAGGCACTGTTTATGGATCTTGGGAAATGAAAGCACACTAGCAAATAGTGACTCTGTCTGGGAAGCCTTAGTCCTCGATGCTAAGAATCGTCAATGTTTCTTTAATGCTGATGAAGACAAGGATTTGCACAAAGCAATTTTTTATGTGAAGAAAGCCCTTGACCAATTTGATGATTTGCTTAATAGTGATAGCATACTTTTCAGAAATGCAAGGTGGAAGGTAATGGAATTCAGTCCTTATTTATGCTGTTCCTAAAAACTATCTACCTTGTTACTTTTGACTAGTGGCAATGTTAATTCTCTTTCCTTAATAGGCTGTGGAGTCTCCTTATTAAATTTTATGTATTTTTACCCTTGCAATTTCAACAGGTTCTTTCAGTGACAATTTTCTGAAATCATTTCGGAACTGAAGTGTGTACAGCAAAAGAAATCAGCAATAAACCATCTACTTATGCTTTCCAATGGCTGGAGACCCAAGAAGAGGAGTTTAGATCCAGTTTGTGAAAGTTCTTCACAGATGTTAAAGCAATTTAAGATTGGAGACCTTTATATCATTTGTGCAAATGACATCGTAAAGGAATGGAGTGAAGAAGTTGGGGAATTGAGATACATTCAAGTTTTTAAGATTTGGGATATTTTACCTGCAGTGGATATTCCGAAATTAGTAAAACGTCTTGACAGTTTGTTCAGAAACTATACTGATGACTTTCTTCATCGTTGCAAAGAGAAATGTCTTCAAGGGTATTTCTTTTGTTTTGCATTCTAAGAAGATTTTTAGTGATGGTGCTGATTTTTCAAACTTGGGCAATGCCATCGCCTTATTTGGATGTTTAATTTTTTTTTTTTTTTTCTGTTTGTTTAACTTTTGTTTGGTTGCTTTTTTTTGCACAGGTCTTTGGAAGTTCCAAAGAGTTGGTCAATCACTTCGGATATTGTCCGGATTAAGAATGCTGCTACCGAGGGTAGCAATTATGTTGAGAATGCAGTGGGGAGTGAGAGTCTGATGCTGATGAAATTCTACTCTTTATCATCAGGGGTAGTGGGCCAGTTGCTTTCTACCAATGAGGATGGTGAATTGGATCTCCCATTTGAAGTAAATGACGAAGAGCGAGAGGTCATCCTTTTTCCTAGAAGTGCCTTTATTATTGGACGGTCAGGTACTGGAAAAACTACCGTTTTGACTATGAAGTTACTGGAAAAAGAAAAGCTTTTCCATATGGCAGCAGACTCGTTTGGTTATAAAGTTACTGGAAATAGAACTATGCATAATCAGGAGATTGAGGAGGCTATGCCAGAAGCGAGGGGAACTATATTGCGCCAGCTTTTGTGACAGTGAGTCATAAACTGTGTTATGTTGTCAAACAACATGTTTCTAACTTGAAGAGGTGAGTAGATTATATTGTACAATTGTTGTTCCAATCTACCATTTTTGCTCCTTTAGTGTTCTCATTGGAATGCATGGAGCCATGAGATTCATTGAGTTTGGGAAAACCTTCTAAATCTGTTCGCTTTAGGTTCTGCTTAAGTCTTAGAAAAGTTAGAAACTTGCCAACAAATCCTCATGCATTTCTTATTTTGTAGACCTGCACTTCTTATTGAAACAGAGTTGTTTAGTAGCAACAGATAGTCCTTTTTTAACGTCTTTCTTCTTTTTTGTTTCTGAAAACATGTTTAGCGCTGCCTGTGGTGGTAATTCTTCAAAAGGAAGCAGTTCATTTGATACTGATGAATTTGATGATGCAGCTCAATTCAAGGATATCCCAGATTCTTTTGTTGATGTTCCACCCAATTTATACCCTCTGGTGGTAACATTTCAAAAATTTCTGCTGATGCTTGACGGAACTTTGGGTAATTCGTACTTTGAAAGATTCCATGAATTGTGGAAACTTTCTCATGGTCGAGTTAGTGGTAGATCAGTTGCCTTACAGTCCTTTATAAGAATGAAAGAAGTTCATTATGAGAGGTTTAGTTCCTCCTACTGGCCCCGCTTCAACACTAAGTTGACTAAGAATCTCGATTCTTCCCGAGTTTTCACACAGATTATCTCTCACATAAAAGGTGGTGCGCAGGCAAGTGATGGTAAACTCAGTCGTGATGAGTATATTCAACTCTCAGAGAGCAGTGTTTCCAGTTTAAGTAGACAGGAGAGAGAAGTAATATACGATATCTTTCAAAAGTATGAAAAAATGAAGATGGAAAATGGTGAGTTTGATTTGGCTGATCTTGTGATTGATCTTCATCGTCGGTTGAGAGTCGAAAGATATGCGGGTGATATAATGGATTTTATATATGTAGATGAGGTGCAGGATCTTACATTGAGCCAAATTGCATTATTCAAATATATCTGCAAAAATGTAGAAGAAGGTTTTGTTTTCTCTGGTGATACAGCACAGACAATTTCGAGGGGAATTGATTTTAGATTCCAGGATATTCGATCTTTATTCTACAACAAGTTTTTATTGGAATCAAAAGGCAGTGGACATGATAAAAGAGGAAGGAAAGGAATAATCTCTGATATTTTCCATTTGAGACAGAACTTCCGTACTCATGACGGGGTTCTTAAACTTGCCCAGAGCATTATTGAACTTATTTATCATTTCTTCCCTCAATCTATTGATGTTTTAGAGCCTGAGACTAGTCTTGTCAATGGGGAAGCTCCAATTTTTCTTCAATCAGGTGACAATGGAAATGCAATTGTCACTATTTTTGGAAGCACTGGAAATACTGGAGCGAGTATTGTTGGCTTTGGTGCAGAGCAGGTAATATTGGTACGGGATGATTCTGTTCGGAAGGAAATTACGAATTTTGTTGGGAAGCAATCTCTTGTTCTGACAATTTTGGAGTGTAAGGGCCTTGAATTTCAGGTGATTAGTTCTGGGAGTTTTCATTTGTTTAAGATGCCTTCTGTTATATTTGACAGATCAAATGCCAAAATATTTCTTAAGGTTCAAGCACCATGTCTCTAGTGTATTTTTGTCAGAGGTCTTGTATGGCAAACCGAAATTGAATTATGATAATCAGTAATTGAGAGTCACATTTTCCTGCCCTTCTGACTCTTATTTTGCCTTGTGTAGGACGTGATGTTGTATAACTTTTTTGGCTCATCACCTCTGAAAAATCAATGGAGGGTGATATATGAATATATGAAGGAACAAGACATGCTCGACTCAATTTCGCCTGGCTCCACAAGTTTCAGCGATGCTAAACACAATGTCTTGTGCTCCGAATTAAAGCAACTTTATGTAGCTATAACTCGTACAAGGCAGCGGTTGTGGATTTGTGAGGATGCTGTGGATATCTGCCGACCTATGTTTGACTATTGGCAGAAAAAGTGTCTAGTCCAAGACAGAAAACTGGATGGCTCACTTGTTCAGGCAATGCAAGTTGCTAGCAGTTCAGAGGAGTGGAGGTCACAGGGCATCAAGGTTACTATGACTTTAATTGTGATCCTGTGTTAATAGAAACATATTTTGCTGCAATTGTGACCAGAAACCCTTTGTTACTGTTTAGAAAAAAAAATCATGTTGAAAGGACAATCAGATTGCTCAACTTTGTGAGTCTAATAGACTTGCAAATGTCTTTGCAATCATCTCTACTACTTCTATCTCCTCTAGATACAGTGCCCTAGATATTGTCCCTCGATTGTAACGGGAAAACCTCAGGTTAATGAATGAAAAAAATTCAGGTGATTTTAATAATCTGATTGTTCCTCTTTGTTAGTGTCCTTGACTTATAGTTGTTTCCCTTGATGAACTGCCTAAGAAAATGACAAGGATGAGGATGACAATGACAATGTCATTGTTGTTGGTTTCTACTGTTGTTGCTGTTATTGTTGCTCCTCTGCACTAATATTACCTTTGAATCAGGGGATGAAGGATCTTTAATGCCGTTTCCTTTCTTCTGCAGATGCCATCATCTTCCGATGGTTGTCTTAACTCCTTTTCTGTTCTCTTGCAGTTATATCAGGATAGCAACTATGAAATGGCAACAATGTGCTTTGAAAGGGCTGGCGATACTTATTGGAAAAGACGGTCTAAGGCTGCTGGCCTCAGATCTAAGGCTGACATATGCGCCATTCGAATCCAGAAGCAGCAAATGTTATCCTGAGGGAAGCTGCTGATATATTTGAAGCTATAGGCAAGGCTGATTATGCTGCCCTGTGTTTCATTGATATGGAGGAGTACGAAAGAGCTGGTATGCATTGATTCTCTGATATTGGTAAAAAAAATGTAACCTTACATCTTTGACATGCATTGTAGTGTTGGGGTTCTAATTTCCCTACTACATTTATTGAAACATAAGCATTTATGTTTAATATTAGAACCTTTTGCGTGATTGAGGATATTAATGAAGTACGATTTGGGAACGACAAATCCGTGCTGGAATGAGTGTCATTGCTTGGTTTTTGCTAGAGAAAACTTGGGGGGCCAGAGCCATCGTTACCGCTGTGGAAATTGTCTTAGCTTTTTACTGTTTACTTGGGTGTTATTTCCATCAATTTTTTCCATTCTTATTGGAATTGATCTTATACTTTCTATCTGAAACTTGTCATGCGAGGGTTGAAATTCTTTCCATGTTCTGGATTTATTGTCATAAATCGGTAAATCCATCAAAACAAAAAACTGAACTTGAAGACAAGTACAAGTCAGAGGGGGTTAGATTTCAGCTTGCTGGATTTTGTCTTTGTAAATTTTAAACTTCTGATTGTTGCAGGCAGGCTTTACTTAGAAAAATGTGGAGAATCTGAGCTAGAAAAGGCCGGGGAGTGCTTTTTCCTTGCTGGATGCTATGAACTTGCAGCTGATGTGTATGCCAGGGCTATTTTTTCACGGAATGTCTGCAAGTTTGCACCAAGGGAAAATTATTTGACAAAGGTTTCGAGTACATTGAAAATTGGAAACAATGTAACTACTGACATTGGTGTGCTTCGAAGAGAAAAGAAATAGAAAAAATTGAACAAGAGTTTATAGAGAGTGGTGCTCGCCATTATTATGAGCTTAAAGATCCTAGATCCATGATGAAATTTGTTAAAGCTTTTCAATCCATAGAATTGATGCGCAAGTTTTTGAAGCCTTTGGGTTGTCTTGAGGAGCTTCTGTTGCTGGAGGAAGAATCGGGAAACTTCTTAGAGGCTGCAAACATTGCAAAGCTGAGAGGGGAGATTCTACGGACAGCTGATCTCCAAGGAAAGGCTGGCAATTTTCAAGAAGCATCAAGGCTAATTCTTTTCTTCGTCCTGTCCAACTCATTATGGGCACCTGGAAGCGAAGGCTGGCCTTTAAAGCAGTTTACACAGAAGCAGGAGCTCTTGGAAAAGGCCAAGTCATTTGCAAAGAATGTGTCGGACACATTTTTTGCTTTCGTTTGTACGGAGGCTGATGTTTTATCTCATGAGCAGAGTAACATGTCCGTGATGAAAAATTATCTGAATGCTTCTCAGAGACACAAGAGTGTAGGTGGTGAAATAATATCTGCTCGGAAAGATAATAGATGCTCATCTTTGTTCAAGTTGCTCAAAGTATGTGTGGGAGGATCAAATTGTCTCTGACCCCATAAAGAATTCAGAACAATTGAGCTCTAGAAATCAAAGTTCTGTAGAAACACTTGGTTTACTTTTGGAATTTTTGGAGAGATCAGATTCTGAATGTTCTCAGGTATCTCAGATGTTTTGAAACCCAAGATGTTAACGAAATACAAAAGTTATGGAGATTTCTGTTTGAATACTTCGGAGTGTGGAAGCAATTTCATGATCATAATGCTGTTTATGTTTTGCTCAACTCTGATGCTGATTGGGTGAGAGAATTGGATAATGAATTTCTTCACCGGAGTGGAAATTTGGTTTCTATTGATGTTCGCCATTTTGTTTCAACTGCTCGAAGTTACTGGTGTTCAGAATTACTTTTTGTTGGTCTGAAGGTTTTGGAGAATCTTGAAGCCCTTTATAATTTCACATCAATAATTCCCTCTCCATGTTCAGCGGAAGCAGATGTCTTACTCTTATATTTGAGGTTGCAAATTTTCTTTTGGAATCCAAGTATCTGAACTGCAGCCACTATAATGTCAAGGCATTGCAGAGATTTGTCAAATTTTCCACTGAATCTTACTTTGGTCTTATATTTCCCTTAGACTGGCGGAAATCATTGTCAGATAACATGCTTTCTCTGAGAGAAACCGAGGTTTCAAATATTTACTACAACAGGTGATAGTTGAAAACATTAGCTTGAAGGGTAAGCTCACTTGTGGGAGAATTGGAAGAGTTGTAATGGTAATTCTTGGAGCAGTGAAGTTAAAAAATTATTTATGTGAGGAGATATTGAAACGGTTTGATGGGGATGATAGGAATCCACTCTGGAAGACATTGATTCAGATTCTGTGTGGGCAGCTGAGATCGAAATTTCCACATGGTACTGTGCCTGAGAAGCTACATGAAGCTTTGATGGATACTTGCTCGGCAAACTGGAGGAAAGAAATAGACTACATTTCTCCCGGTTGTTTCTTGTATCTTGTTGAACGGCTACTGATCTTGGCCTCTTGCTTCCAAGGTTTCTTCATCACTTCAAAGTCTTCTTTTGCTGAATGGTTTAACTACCTAGAGGTAGATACCAACCAAAATTCCATTCCAGTGGCTGAAGGGCTACCATTCCTGGGAAGCGTCTACAAGTTCATTGGTGATGTTGTTCAGCAGCTTCTTTATAATAAGAGTGATTTAACTGAATGGATCAGAAAGTCTAACATAAATGTGGAGGAGTACTATCCACTGCTGGTTTTGAGATTGGTTGCTCTTATATGTTTGGTTCATCTGAACTCTTGGGACTTCTTTGATTTGCTTGTTGATTTGCTTGGAAGGGGCTATATTACTGAGCAACTTCCACGGGAATTTAATGATTCCCTTCGGAAATGACTGGAAACATCCACGTAATGAATGTGAATATAAATGTGCTTGGTGAAGCATTTAAAAAGATTCAGATCCTCTTGTAATCGTGAGTTTGAGAAAGAATTGTTCACAGTTTGATTGTCCTGATGCTATTTTTGTGAACATGACGGTAAAGCAGAGCAGGGAGGACATCAACAGAGTCTTGTTTCCAGAGACAGTCGAAGCCTCGTCACAAGGTGCTATTGATGGGGTGCTTCCAATTCTTGTGCTGAAGTGCTTTCTTCTTGATCGGGAGTGTTCTGAGCTTGCACCTGAAAACTCGACCAACATAAGTGGAAAGAAGTGCCAATGAATTATAGTTACTTTTGGGGAATATTTGAAGCTCTCAAGTCACCGGATAATGGTAGTGATCCAAAGAGCTTGGTGTCAAATCCCCAAGCAATGAAGGTAACACATTTGTTTTGAATTTTGTTGGACTCTTTATAGAGTAGTAGGCATACTTGCACCACGCTGAGTTTCCCTTTCCTTCTTAAATATCAGGTGGATGTGGAGAAAAGTATTCACCTTGTCAGTACTGTTATGACTGACTGCCGTGAAAACCATATTGACCACAATGATGAAAACCTATTCGAGGAAGTGGCCAGCATGCTTGATGAACTGAAGCAACTTTCTGCTGCATTGAATTTGAGGTCAGTATATACATAGAATTTGACATGCCTTGCTTCTGTTTCCTAGCTTCCTTTTTCTTCACCTCTCTTCTACGTAAACTTCTCAGTGAACCGGAACCTGGGCTCTACATGCCAACGATGGGCGAACTTTCGAGGGGGTTGCAGTCAAGAAGGCAAAATGTTGAACCTATCTTGAGTCGATTATTCATGGAGCATGGCGCTCTGGTGGAGAAATAAAGAAATGGCACTTCATCAGTCGACCAGGATGATGAAAAGGACGGCGATAGCAGGCCGGCTGATAGTCTTCTCGATGCTTGTTGTAGCTAGAACGGACGTTATCTATCTTTTATTTCTTTGGGTTAATTACAAAAAAACCCCCTCAAACTTTGTCACTAATCCCAATATTTCTCCTAAAATATAACCCGTGGCAGGCCAGCTGCACAAACTTACAAAAACGTCACAATTTCATTTTTTACTCTTTTTCAAACGAAATCTTCAACGCTTTCCGTTACACGTGAGGTCGTTCATATCAAAAGACCAAGACGCCCCCATTAATTAGAACGAACGTTGAAAGTGAAATGGAGTGGCCAACCCAGACAACGTTGAAGGAAATACCCACCTTTCTCACCTGAAACTGAAGAACCCTTTTCTTCCTCAAATCAACGGTTTTCGAACTTGAATCAAACACGTCTGTGTGCATCGAAGAAGCGTTGGAGGTAAGCCACCTAATTTTGAATGCTTTTGTTGTTTATTTTCATCCAAATTGACTGATTTAGGGTTTAGTGGGTTCTCTGTTACTTGCGAATGGGTAGGGGGTAGGGTCAATGTTGGGAGAAAAGGATGTTTGTAACTTCTTCCCCGCATTTGTTGAAAATGTAGGGTTAGTGTGTTGTATTTTTTGAAGTGTCGATCAGGTCATTGTCAGTAGGGTCAATTTGCATTTGTACTTTTGTTCTATCGTCGAGTTGTCCCCTGCTGTTTGCAAAATGCAGCACTATTAGGTAAAACGCCGATTGGTAAAATGCCGAATGTTTATGTTATTTATTAAGCTTAGTGGTCATCTCCCTCCATTATATCATGTGCTTCTCAGTAAGTGTGCAGTTGTTTGTCTATTTGATAATTTTTTAAGCACCTGTCTTTTTGCACTTGCCATTTGCTGTAAGTCTTGGCCTTTATATAATATATGCCTTTGTATAATATAGATATAGACTAATTGTTACGGTGCATTCCTCACATGTTGGTATTAGCATTTTCTAGAAGTCATGGCAGGTACTGCTACTTGTTGTCTATTCTCCAATCATTTGTCAACTCTAATGGTTCTTATGGGCACTATTACATTAGTTGATTAATATTGTTGTGAAGCTGTTATATTTCAAGAAAACATGGCTACCATTGGTAGAAGACTAGAGTCGGTACTTTAATGGCTTTAATTGTTTATGACTAGGGCTGCGTTTGACTAACAAAATTTTGGCCAAAATTATGGATTCTCCCAAAATTTTGCTGAAATACGTTACTCTGTTTAAAATATTACAAATCAGACTTATTTTTTCCGTTTTAGCCCCTAAAATTGCTGTCAAGAATTACCAATTAGACCCCAGCACAACTGCAACCGTTTCAAACACTAAGGCATGAACGACTTTTTGAAATTTTGCTGGGTCCCACTCTGACGCATCTTTAATATTCCTTTAATGTCAAATTACACGAGTGCCCACACTTATTTCATACACAGATTGCAATGCGTTAAGGGTATTTTAGTAAATAGTCATTCACCCTCTGTCTCACGTACAACTGACACCCTGCTGCTGTCGGAGGACCTGCGCCTAATCAGTTGTAATAAATATTTTCTATCTGATTGCATTAATTTCACAACAGTAATGACAGAGGAGAAAATGAGGCGAAAAAGAAATAACGGATCGGGCTCTTTTGCAACAATTTGGAGAGAAGGGAGTCGTCCGCTCGGGACCCATACTGCTCGGGCAGTGCAATTCGGGTGAGCATCCCCGTCCAAAAATAACAACAACCCGCCTTGCAGAACTCGATTTTTACTTTTTGGCTGAATACCCACCTGCAGAACTCATTTTCGCACAGAACAACATTTCTCCCAAAATTCGACACGCAGCTGAACCAAAGAGAATCGGATTCCTCTGCCCAGAGAGGTCTCGTCCGCCAGGCCCGTACCCCTGCAGTGAGATGGAAGTTCAAGCGTGTTTCCGTTCATCACCTATTCATTTGTGGGTCACGGGAGAGCTGAATCTCCATAGCCAAATTCGAACGCAGCATTCTCGGAGGAAGCGGAGGCGAGACACCAGTCGCAAGGCAGCCACGGCACCAGTGACCCGCGCCTCTGCTCGCGTCCAGGTGAATCTCCATTTCCAATTCACTGTAAAGATTGAAGCAAGCACCTCTACTCAGTTATTAAGTTCTGTTTTTTCTCAAATAGGGAAAGAAATTCTCTCTCTTGCTCTCTGTCGAAATTTCTTCTTGGTTCTGTATTATGGTTATAGAAGAGGGCAGAGGCAAAGTGCTTGATGTAATCACCAAATGAGTTTCATTATTCATGTGTAATCAGAGATGTATGCCATGTCCCCATCTAAACTAGCTAAAGTGCTTGTATTCAGCTTGAAATTCAGGGTTAGTTGAAGTAAAATATTGGATTTTCGTTAGAAAAAGAAGATCAGTTCACCAGTGTTTGGAGTTATCATGTCTTTTTCTTTCTTCTCAGTCAGCGAGCTTGTCGTCTGAACATTTAGGTTGGTGATGAAATGAGGGCCCAATCTAACCTTCCCTGCACCAAGTTTCATTCAATTGCTCCATTCTGAGTTGTGGTGTGTGAAGAACAACCTCAAGATTTTCATCTTAATAAGAAACTGACCACCTAGACTGTCATTGTCCTTTCGGCTTTGGGGGTTGTTTTTTTTTTTCTTCGGGTTTGGGGAGTTGAAATTCAATCTACTTGCATTATAGCCTTAAATTTTAAGTGGCATCTTCTTCCATTAGAAGTTAAAGTAGAACTTAATTTTACTTCCCAAAATAAAACAGAGGTGGTTCCTTGTGTTTGTTTGATAAAATCATCCGAGTAGTGGCTGCGCGATCCCCTATTCGCCGACACCTGGTTCTTGGTGTTTCTTGGAGTAAGTGTTGAAGTAGAGGGTGTTTTGATATTTGTCTCTTGCTGTTTATCACAAGGCCACATAATTCCTGCAATGGTCTTCGAATTTGGATCTTACCTCACGCCTGGGATGCAAAAGAGGGTCTTAATAGCAGCCAACTAGATGCATTTGTGTTTAAATCTGAATAGAGCATTTAGAAACAATAGTTCCCTTTGCCAACTGTGGAATTACTGAGTTTGACATTTCTTTATGAAGTTGGACTCAGCGTGAGACACTGTACTAATAAGGGCTTTTATGGAGGCTCTCAAAGTCTCACTAAATGATTTTTTTGTCCATTTTCTATGAGCATCAAATATAAACAGCACCCGGTAAATGATTTTTTTAAATGCTACTTTTGTAACTGACTCATTCATCAACAATATGCAGCGACGCTTGCTAAGATCAGGGAAGTCATTGTCCGATCCATTCAGCACTTCGTCTTCAGTACGAATGTCCCAAGTAAGACATCTTTTTTCTCCCCTTTGTGTATTTTACTGTCGTTGATAATATATCACAATGACTAGTTCCGTTTGTTTGGGTTTTTGCAATTAAGCCATGTTGGTATGAGTCTAATAATACGCTCCGTTTTGTTTTTAGCTCGGCATGTTAGTATGTTATTGGTTGTTGTTTGTGTAAATAATTGTAATGGCATGCTGTTGTGTTGGACTTTGTTGGGTTGTTGCTTTTTTTTTTTTTATTGATTGTTTGTATCTCTATAGAATCCACGAATGGTATGGCACCCCGAAGACGTCCAGAATTTGATCTACCTATTAATAGATGAGTATAATGCGAGGACTTTTGTGGATGGCAAACCAAAAGACCCCAAACTGTGGCAGCAAATAGCACAAAAGTTGGACATCCCAGACTACCCCGGGATATCGGGCGTTCAAGTGATGGGAAAAGTTAATTCATTAAAACAAGATTATAAGGCATTCCAATTCCTGAAAGATCAAACTGGTGTTGGGTGGGATGAAGAAAAGGACACTGTTGATGCAGATGATGGTTGGTGGGATCTAAAGTCCCAGGTATACACGCACAACATGCCTATAGCGTCATTACGTTATATGTTCCGCAATAAAAGTAATGGTTATTTATTTCAATACTTAAATTGTCTTTAATTTTATGATTTCAGGCGAACCCAAACATAACCAAGTTCAAAAATAAGGGGCTTGCCAACTATCCCGAGCTACATCTGCTTTTTGCTTATAGTACTGCCTCTGGGGCTCTACGCCAGTCCTCTGTCCAGAGGGCACCTACGCCTGAGGAATGTGCGCGGCGGGAGCGCGCGGTCCGTGATAGACACAGGGGGTTCCACAATGTCGATGAAGAGCATATCGCTTCCGGTGGTGGTGTCAACCTTAGTTGTGGTGGGGTGCAGTCTATGGACACTTCGTCGAGTTCCAGGAAGCGGGGATCTGCTTCGGTTATGGGTGCTAGACAGCGTCGTAAAGCGAAGCCCACCTCTGAGGAACTATACTATGATGAGGTGAGGAATTTTATCATTGGTCGGCGAGACAGAGACGGTGCGGGCAGTAGCGGTCATTCTGGGGGAATGAAGGAGTGCATTGCCGCTCTTCAAAGTTTGAATCCAAGGTTGCCTATAGAACAATTTACAGTGGTTGTAAGGTATCTAACTGGGAATCGTGACGCCCAGGAAGCCTTCCTAGCGATGGATGACGACATCAAGGGTGATTGGGCACGATATGTCAAATGATGCCAACGTTGTGGTTCGGATCACGATTTATTAGGATGAGTTATGTATGTGCTTGTTGTGAGTTTAGCCTTAGTATTTGGGCCTACTAGACCTGAATGTGTTAAGAGTTGCTAGTTTTTTCTGTGCTTGTTATGCGTTTATCCTTCTTACTTGAACCTGTTGGACCTTCATGTTAATGAGATGACTTGTTTATGATGTGTGGATTTTTTTTTCTACGTTGCAGTTTTTCGTCTTTATATGGTAATTAATGTTGGTTTATATGGTTGTCTTATAACGTTGGCTCTACTTTCTACGTACTTCCCCAGTAAGGAATTATAATTAAGGATTACGACGTTCGGATTGTATTTGCGTGTGGAATATTGCTTGATTAAGGTATTTATTTCAATACCTAAGCCATGAACTTTCTTTCTCTTCATTGTGCAAATTGTCCTCTACATCTCATCTGGTCTGGTCATTAAGTTCAGATTATTTCATTTTGTTGGTTTTTGCTTTTTGTTTTGTGCAGTGAAATTTTAGGTAAAGGTGCGTTGAAGACTGTTCTTCATTTTAGTCACCAATTCTCAATCTAACGTTGGCTCACTCTGTTGCATTTGAAGGAACCCATAACTGCAACAATAACCATGCATTAGCGAACTTATGAATGTCACAGTCCGTTACTTTCCATTACGTTGCATTTGGATGAGCAATATGAAAACGTGAATGACTATTTTATTCTTCCATGCAGGTCTATTCCCTTTTTCAAACACCAAATCCATGAACCCCGCCAATGCTAGTAGCTCGAACCCAAACGGATCAAACCGAAGGGATGATGATTCGGACGACGATTTGAGAGAACGATTGATGATTGCAAACTTTTTTATCCTAGATGGACGCAGGAGAAGGCATAGACGGAGGTTACGTATGTGGCCTGTGGGATTATCGGGTGCTGACTATATCCAGCAGGTTCTTAACAACCCCAATCCCACTAATTGCAGGTGGCAGTTTCGTGTGGGTCCGAGTGTATTTCAGCTGCTAGCTGATACACTTCTAGAAGAAGGGCGATACCAGCCTACGAGTGGCGTGACTGTGGAGGAGGCTTTGGGCATGTTTATGAAGGTAATCGGATTCGGGACCACCCAACGGGATCTTGCCGATCGATTTTGTCGTTCACTTCAGACAGTTTGGAGTTGTGTGCACAAGATCTGGACGCAGTGTTAACGTGGGCCATATCATTATACGGCATCGACACACTATAGGCGTGGTGCACCCCCACATTTCTGGCAATCCAAAGTATGACCCCTGGTTCAGGGTAAGTAATTGTTACATCCACGACGTGTAATAGCCTTTAATTACATTGCATTTTCTTGAAATTGTTAACAGTCGCTTTATGTGTAGAATTGTATAGGGGCCATTGATGGGACACATGTGGTCGTAGAAGGGTTCCTCCAGAACTACATAATGCATTTCGTAATAGGAAAGGAAATTTATCACAAAATGTCCTGGCAATTTGTGATTTCGATATGTTTTTCACATATGTTTGCCCTGGGTGGGAAGGGTCTGCGCATGATAATCGCGTATTGACAGACGCCCTCACCAGGCCAGAATTAGGATTTCCTGTTCCCCCACCAGGTACGACGCTTCAACATATTTTAGCTTTATCAACAAAAGTATGAGTGGAAAAAAACAAAGCATAACTCTCTATTAACTTTTCTTCTCTAGGGTACTTTTACGTCGTTGATTCGGGCTACCCCTGCAAAGAGGGCTTCCTCCCTCCCTACAAGGGGAGCGGTATCACTTGAGCTCTTTTGTTGGGAGTGGAGCACCAAGGGGACGTAGGGAATTGTTCAATCGCAATCATAGCTCACTGCGAAATGTAATAGAAAATCCTTTGGGGCGCTAAAAAAGCGGTGCAAGATTTTGAAGAGAATGACTAATTATGAATTGAACACCCAAGCACAGTTGGTCACGGCAAGTTGTGTGATTCACAACTTCATAAGGTTGAATGATGTTGACGATAGGATTTTTGGCCGTTATGCTAACCCAAACTGTGTCGTGGGCTCGGATTCATCGTAAAGTAGTGATGACGACGATGATGACGCTCCAGATAGTGAGGATACACCTTTGATGGTAGCGATGCGTGACCATATTGCTGATATGATGTGGTCGGCTGCAGGGGGCACTTGAGAAAGTTGGACATGTAGTTTTTGGTACATTTGTGGTTATTGGTGAATATGTGAACTATTGGATACAATGTCTGTTATGTGGGAAGGTAATGGCATTTTATTTGGTGTAATGAGCTTCAAATTTTAGGTGCTGTAAAGAGGTACGATTGCAATGCCATTACTTTATCTTATAGTAGAGATAATGCCGTAATTTTGAACCAGAAACTGTCCGTTTATTTGTCACTTTGTCTGGAATGTATTCTCATTAATTTTATTTTTCATATTCAGTTATAGAGAAAAAAAACTAGCCAAAGGCCAAACTGGTGTTGTACGACCGAATGAGAAAGGGGGAGGGGGGTGTAAATGGAAACGGCGTGTAGTTTCAATACCATAAACTACACGCTGTTTAGGACCAAAAATTGGGGGGGGGGGGGGGGGAAGTGGAGACCGGCGTGTAGTTTCAAGTATTGAAACTACACGTTGTTTAGGGACCAAAACGAGAGGGGCAGGGGGTGTGTAGTTTCAATACATGTTTAGGGAAAAAAAAAAAAACACGTTAAAAAAGAAGACACAAAAACACGTTTAACAAGGGGAGGGGGAGCAGCACGCAAAGAGTTATAACGTTTTATATTTGAAAGTTTTTTTATTATCATATAATAAAATAATAAATAATATTCTCTCTTATAGTGTAAACGAAGTGTAGTTTCAAGTATTGAAACTACACGCTGTTCAAAACGAGGAGGGCAAGAGGTGTGTAGTTTCAATACATGTTTAGGGAAAAAAAAAAAGTTAAAAAAGAAGACACAAAACACAAGTTTAACGTGGGGGAGGGGGAGCAGCACGCAAAGGGTTACAAAGTTTTATATTTTAATTTTTTTTATTATCATATAATAAAATAATAAATAATATTCTCTCTCATATACACAAATCCCAAACAAACAAACATCTAATCATTATCAATGATTACTATTCAAAATTTTACAACATTTACACAAACACACTTTAAAATTTTAACACTTTTTACAAACTTCAATAACACCTCTTTCTTATCAAAAGGTACTAAAATTTTACAAATCACTCAAAATTTTGTCAATCAAACAGACCCTAGATACCATAATAAATTGATTTTCAGTCATAGTGTGTTGTCAAAATGCAAAAAAAAAGGTCAAATAAAAGTGTTTGTTGCTCACTAGTCTTTGTTGCATTCAATTCACATGTTAATGTGTTTCAAGTAGAAGACTTTTAATTGCTGTACTTTTAATTGCTTGAAGTTAATAGTTGTACTTTGGTATTAGCATTTTAGATTGTATGGTTGAAACGTGCAATACCTGCAGTTGTTTATTATGCCATTTTTCTGTTTTGATTCAGATACTGTTTTCGGATTCACCAAAAGAAAGTGATCCCCTTCGAGTATTTTTATTACCACTACGAAAAAGGTAATAAAAGT
The DNA here is from genome assembly GCA_003952965.2 of Morella rubra. NCBI lineage: Eukaryota > Viridiplantae > Streptophyta > Magnoliopsida > Fagales > Myricaceae > Morella > Morella rubra. Next base: position 3,046,027 of record CM025855.1, on the reverse strand, counting down.
ACCTTCTGCTTATATCTTCTGCATGGGGTTATGTGACTTTTATATACTTATAAAAGTGACTTTTATATGCTTATAACTTAGTCAGTGTGTGGGGTTATGCTCATTATGTCTTATTTGCATCTCTGCACGAGAAAAACCATTGTGTGACAATTTCAAATAACTTAATGCTTGGGTACTCCGGGTTGAAATAACTTAATTGAAATATGCCTATTACTCTGCACTTTTCTTAATGGTCTTTTTTTAAATGATTTATTAGGTATTAAAAATATTGACATGTTTTAAAACTAATTGTGATGGATGATTGCAGGTGCTGTTACAATAAGCAAACACATTGTATTGTTCGAGGTAAATCATTGGGGGAGGTTTCAAAGATCACCACATACCAAGTATGTTGGATGTTAAAAAGTATTACACAATGAGCCTTGGGATATGGACTGCCTCTCATTTTTTGAACTAGAAGGTATATGTCGTGAGTATGGATACACAACTGGTGATCTCATGTACTATGTGCACCCATCGAAGACACTTAATGATGGGCTGATTCTCTTGAAGTCAGACATTGATGTTTTAGAAATGGTAAGCTACCACACAGGCCACCATTTAATCATTTTGTATGTTGTTGGGTTTAGAGAAGAAACCAACAATATTCAAGTTAAAAAACAAAGGTATAAGCTAGCCATAAATAAGAAGGGGACAATGGAAAAGGGGAAAAAAATGGTTGAAGAAGCAGAAGAGGAGCTTCAAAGTCCCCAACTTGATTCTTTCTTTGAAAAGGTTGTCAGTGGAGAAGATGATGTATTTGAAGGGGGAGGGGATAATACAACTAGTGCCTATCAGTCACATGGTTTGTGCCTATTAGCGAGCTTCTAGGTTCCAAAGGGATATACAATCGTTTGTGCTTCTTTTGCTACACTTTTTTGGCAACAATTGGACCATATTGGTCTCTGTTTTTTTCATGAAAGATATCGTTACAAAAATAAGGACTTTTTCAACTTTGCTAAGGTAATGAATTTTCATTGTTTGTATGGCCTATGGGTAATATACAGGGTCAGTTTCTGCTATATGAATGAATTCACTCCGTCCCTCACTATGTTATTCATTTATATTTGGTTTGATTACTATTTATTGGTTAATTCACACCATGTCCTCGTTGTGTTTTTTGGCTGCAAATCTGATTTCACTAAACTAATAGAATTTGTGCCTGAAAAAGATACGGTTTTACATAAGAAAGTTCGCATATCAAATTACACATTACAAACAAAATAGGGATAACCAAATGATATATGTTCTCAATTTCCTAAACAGACTACTAACCTATAAAATAAACGTACTACTACAATTGACATCACTGCCAAAGCAACCTTGTACTCCTTCACTTGCTTGCGATGTTTTTCAACCTACTCCTTATACTTCTTCTCATGGACGCGATGTTTTTGAATCTCCTCCTTATGTTTTTCAACCTCTTCCTTCAAGATTTGCACTTCATTTATATCGAAATTTAAACATGTTACATATCTCGCATGCGTTTCAACACCTCTTCCCGTAATCACACATTCGAGGATCAACCCAAGCAAAAAATCCATATGTACGTTTAATCTTATAATTAGGACAACTATAGAATTGGCGACCAAAATTGTGCTCCATGTACGACGTCTTCATGTAGGTTGTAACACCACAATAACATTGTGGGCAGCTAGAATTTCCCCCACTTTCTGTAACTGAAGAGCTCCAACCACTATTGGAAGAAGACATCACAAAGGTCTGGAAATTGCAACAAAATGAGAAAACCCTTGGTTGGAAGACATATATATAATACATACATTAATTATAACAAAATAAAACAAGACAAAGGGGACATAGCATGAGACAAAGGGTGCATTAAAATAGTATATCATAGAATTAGACAACTAGTGACCAATGAGAAACCAATACAATGTTTCATTAAAAAAATTACCCCTTTTTTTTTTGGACAGATTTGTAGGTCTGAAAGGGTGCATTAAAAAATTTCATTATTCACATGGCATCTTTGCAGCATACGACATTCGCATAATCTAGTCATTCTTTCCAGTTTATCACTTGCAATAACCTTAGATTTATTGCTAGACATCAACCATTGTATTGGAAAAATAATTAACGGTGAGATTTTCAGAAATGCACCTGCTGCCTAGGAACTCTAGGGGATATTAACACTGAAATTTTAGATGATGCTAGAATCAGAGATAATACATATGTTGTATATCCGACTATAGAGCTCTACATGAAATTTCTGCAGTATACGTACCAAAATATAACCATTATTGCTTTCTATGAAACTCAAAGGGTGCAATAAGCTATTTCCTTTTTTTTTTTTTAACTTTTTTTAGATCTTGTTATTTATTCCCCTATCGGCATTAGCATTTTTTAGGATGAAAATTATATTGATGTAGAGAGCATGTAAGATAGTGTCGTTTATTTTCAAAGCTTGTTTTTGGAATCAACCAATGTTTTTGCACTCTTTGAAACCCTATTCGCAAGCCCTAACATCATAACAATCTATTGGCAAACAAATTTAAGGGAATAAGGAAGGATTAGAGAATGTACCTTGCGAATATGAGAAGAAAATGACAATGCCTAACGGACCCAAATCTTGCGTGGAGTTCCGACAGCTTGGGTGGTGGGTTTCTTTGCTTCAGACAGCTTTGAAGGGTTGGTGTCATTATGCCGGACAAATAGGCTTTGGTTTGCAATGAATAAACATTCTAATTAATGGGGGCGTTTTGGTCTTTTGATATGAACGACCTCACGTGTCACTCACGTGTAACGGAAAGCGTTGAAGATTTCATTTAAAAACGAGTCAAAAATGAAATTGTGACCTTTTTATAAGTTCGTGGAGCCGAACTGCCACGAGTTATATTTTAAGCGGGATATTGGGATAAGTGGCAAAGTTTGAGGGTGTTTTTTGTAATTAACCCTATTTCTTTTATGTTTTGCTGATTTTTTTTAATTCTTTTAAAAATTATATTTTATGTTCTTCAATTCTTATTTATTTTATAACTTACACTCCAAATTATTAAAGTTACACTATAAAAAAATAAAGAAAAATTAACTTACAAAATTTAACTATTAGAATATTTATTAAAATTTTACGACTGAGTTAAGCCTATAGTATGTTCAAAAAAAAATTTATTCAAAAAAAAAAGGTGCACATTACCCAAAACAAAATATTTACCAGGAAAAGGAAAAAGGAAAAAAAAAAAGATTAGAGGGCATGGGTGAAATTAAAAGAATTATAAATTGATTTTTTTTTTTCTAAATTCCAACTTTACAAAGCATTAAGGATGCAAAAATACTGCTAAGAACTCAATAGGGTACAATGGTTTCAAAGCAGTGGACCCCATCCAACACCGGTGAAAACCTCAGCATCCTCTGTTGTTTCTCTCGTGGTTGCCTTGGTCCGCCGTATTGGAGGGGTCGAATTCCCTTCTGGGGCTCTTTCCTTCGGCTTAGGCTTCGGCTCCTTGGTCGAACCCAGGGGCGAAATTACACAGGGACGATGGGGGGGGCAGCCGCCCCCCATCGCCTAAAAATTTCAAAAAAAAAAATTCTTTTTTTTTTTTTTTTTTTTTATATTAGTATAAAGCCCAACCTGCCCCCAAAAGGCAACAGCCCAGCCCACCCCCAGGCCCCAGCCCCTAATGCGCACCTGCCCCTTAAAGCCCAGCCCGACCCTTTGAAACGGCGCCGTTTCACCCTGGTTTAATTTCCCCCCACCCCCTCAGTTTTCCCTCTTCTCCCCGACGCCAACCTCTCAACTCTCTCACTCTGCAGCTCTCTCACTCCCCACCTCTCGACTCCAGTGGCCAGCCTCAGCCTCCCGCCAGCCTCCGGAGTCCCCCTCTCACTCTGCCTCTTTCTCTGGCCGCCTGCCTCTCCCTCTCAACTTCCCTCTCTCACTCTCCCTCTCTCTCTCTACCTCTCCTCCTCCAAGGCTCCAACGGTAACAGTTCAACTTTGCCTCTTTCTCTCTCTCTCTGGCTCTCTTCTCTCTCCAACCTCCAAGTCTCCAAGACGTGCACAGTACATACAGCCGATCACCATACAATTTTAAAATAGTTAGGTTATTATGAATTTGATAATTTTTTTAGTAAAGAGATTATGAATTTGATTAGTAACATGTGAATTTAATTATGAATTTGTGAATTTGATTATGTTTATATTAAACAGATTATGCATTTGATTAGGTTATGGTGAATTTGATTATTTTTCTATTAAAGAGATTATGAATTTAATTAGTAATTTGTCAATTGGATTATGAATTTGATAATGAATACTTGAATTTGATTATGTTTATATTAAACAGATTATTTATTTGATTAGGTTATGGTGAATTTGATTATTTTTCTGTTAAAGAGATTATGAATTTAATTAGTAATTTGTCAATTGGATTATGAATTTGATAATGAATATTTGAATTTGATTATGTTTATATTAAACAGATTATTTATTTGATTAGGTTATTGTGAATTTAATTATTTTTCTATTAAAGAGATTATAAATTTCATTAGGGATTTGTGAATTTTATTATGAATTTGATTAGGATTTGTTAGTCCAAGGTTGTTTTGCAAACAATCCATAATTGATTTTGATGATAACAAAAATTCTAAGTTTTGAAGGATTTTAGATTTTACATTATCAATCCACTATTTCTATAATGTATTTCAAAGGATTGAAGTTATTTCCTTAAACTATTTTTAAGCGGACTTAAACACCATTACACAAGTTGATAAGATCAATTTTTCATATTGTAGGTGTTTAAAGAAGTGTTGGAATGGTTTGGATGCTTTAAAGTTGAATTGGAGAAATTGCTGTCAAAGAACAAATTTTTCAGACTAAGTGTTCAATGTGTCGACACATTGAAGGCATGTGTCGACACATTGCACTGTCTCCCGAGAACAAAATTTCAGACTTAGCTTAAAGTGTCGACACATGAAGACAATGTGTCGACACATAGTGCGAATTTGCAGAAATCCTGGAATGACGCCAACTCATCTAAAAAGTCTCCAAATGGTCTCAAATGACCTCCAACGGCACTCAAACTTTACAAGAAGACCCTTGAAACCTAGAGGACTATATATAGAATGAGATAGAGAGAGAAAGCAAGGACTTGCATCATTATTCAAAATCTACCTCCGATAGAGAGAGAAAGCAAGATCCAAAGATTTCATTTGTTGATTCCTTCAAGATCAAAGCTCCCATTGTTAAATCTTCTTCTCGTGCTTATCCTTGATGATCTAGCCTCCAAAGAGAGAGAAGTTTCTTGAAGAAGACACAGCACACTTGCAATCAATCGTGCCCTAACTTCTAGAGAGAGAAAGTGCTTTGAAGAAGAGGGAAGACCGCACCTATCAAGAAAGCTTGTGCTCCTACTTGCCAAACTTTAGGTTTCATTCAAGTATCTTGTCCTCTTGCACTTTATTGAGCTTTTCATTTGCTAATTCGGCTTAGAGAGCCATTCCACACGTTGTGAGCTTTCCACTTGCATATTCGGCTTAGAGAGCCATTCCTTGTTGTACCCATTATTTGTAAAACACTTGAGTGTTGGGTGAACACTTGTCCTACTTGTGAGAGTAGAAGAAATCCCTTGGGTTTTGGGATTTGTGAGAGAGTTGAAGCGTGAGCTCGAAAAACGCTTTGTAAAGGTTCCTTAGCACCCCAGAAGCTAAGGTGTATTTGCTATTTGGAGAATAGTGAAGGAAGCCCAAGGAAGTCAATAGCCTTGGGGGTGGACGTAGGCAAGTGTTGGCCGAACCACCTAAAAATACGGTGTCATCTCTCTAACTCTATCTCTCTTACGTTTCAGTACATATTCATATTTGTGGAGTTTTATGCTTTATCATTATTGCATATATTTTGCTTAGCATTATACACATTTAGATCTGCATTATTAATTGTTAGGGCTATATTTCAGATCTGGGTTTTTATTGATAAAGGGTAGACGTTTTTGATAAACCCAATTCACCCCCCCCTCTTGGGTTGTTATTTAGACTCACAGGATTATTGATCAATAATGTGATGAATTATTGATAAATTTGTGAATATTTTATTAGAGTTTGATTAAGATTATTAAATGTTTGTGAATTTGTGATGAATTTATTTTAATTATTGATGAATAATGTGATGAATTATTGATGATATATTAATGAATTTATTGATGATATATTAATGAATTTATTGATGAATAATGTGATTTATTGATGATTGTGCATTATATTGAAATTGTGATTAGGACTAGGTTGTGAAACTGTGAGTAAGTTATGAAATTAGATTGATGAATTTTATTTTGTTTTGTTTTATTTAGATAATGGATAAGTTTTTGATAAAGAAGCCAGCCAGCATAAGGTCGTCTAGTACTCCAAATGTGGCTGCTATTTCTGAAACGAATCCTAGTTCAAAAAGACCTCGTATTGAATTTAGTGAGGATGATATTGTTGCTGACCCAGGGTTACGTAAACCCATTGATGAATATGATGTTAGGATTAGAGATCGAGTTCGTAAAAAGTATTTGTTCAAAGGTCCTTGTCAACCATTTGGCCCTGATTTTCCAAGAAGCAATATGGGAATACAATGAGGGGTTGTAAGGAGTTATGGTTTGTGAGTCTAAATAACAACCCAAGAGGGGGGGTGAATTGGGTTTATAAAAACGTCTCCCCTTTATCAATAAAAACCCAGATCTGAAAATACCCTAAAAAAAATGCAATCTAATAATAAGCAAAATAAAATAAAGATAAAGCATAAATAATCACAAATAAATAGAGATAAGAGATTAGAGAGATGACACCGTATTTTTAGGTGGTTCGGCCAACACTTGCCTACGTCCACCCCCAAGGCTATTGACTTCCTTGGGCTTCCTTCACTATTCTCCAAATAGCAAATACACCTTAGCTTCTGGGTGCTAAGGAACCTTTACAAAGCGTTTTTCGAGCTTACGCTTCAACTCTCTCACAAATCCCAAACCCAAGGATTTCTTCTACTCAACAAGTAGGACAAGTGTTTACAAACACTCAAGTGTTTTACAAAATGGGTACAAAGGAATGTAAAAGCTCTTTAAGCCGAATAAGCAAATGAAAACTAAGTGTGCAAAGAGACAAGATTTGAATGAAACAAGTTTGGCAGTGGGGCACAAGCTTTCTTGATGGTGGGCTTCCCTCTTCAAAGCTTTTTCTCTCTCTAGAATTTAGGGCAAGAGTTAATGGCGCAACTTCTTTTCTCTCTCCATCTTCTTCTATTTAAAGTCCTCTAGGCACAAGGGTCTTCTTGTAAAGTTTGAGTGCCGTTGGAGGTCATTTGAGACATTTGGATACCTTTTTGAATAAGTTGACGTTGCTCAAGAAATCTGCAAAATAACACAATGTGTCGACACATTGTGGTATGTGTTGACACATTAAACTTGGCAAAAGAGAACTCTCGGGTGTTAGTTCAATGTGTCGACACCATTGACCAATGTGTCGACACCTCCAACACTTAGAAAATTTTTTGAAAGATTTTGAAAAACAACTCTCGGGTAGTAGTTCAATGTGTCGACACCATGGCCCAATGTGTCGACACCTCCCAACACTTAGACAAAAATATGGTCTTTAACAACTACCCCAATTCAATAACTTTCAAACATACTTACAATATTAAAAATGATCAATTAGCAAGAGTAATGAAGATCAAGTATGCTTGGAGAGAATTTTTTAAAGAGAGAAACTTTGATACTTGACAAAAACATTTTAAAAGAAAGGATTACAATTTAAAATCTAAAGTCCTCAAAAACTTAGAGACTTTGTTATCATCAAAATCAATTTAAGATTGTTTGCAAAAACAACCTTGGGCTAACATGGTTCAAAAATAATGTGTGGTTAGAATATAGTGTATCAAAGGACGAGGTGTATTGCTTGTGGTGTTATCTATTTAGGCAAGCTAGAGGAGGGAAATCTGGGGGAAATGTGTTTACATCTATAGGATTTAGCAATTGAAAAAAGACAGTGGAGGATTTTCGTGAGCATGTTGGTGACTGTAATAGTGCTCACAATATTGCTAGAGGAAAATGTGAAGCATTCAAAGATCAGCAACAAAGTATGTCGCACGTGTTATCCTCATATGGGTCTGATGAAGAGAAAGCTTATCGTATTCATTTGACAGCAATTTTAGATTGCATTCGTCATTTGTTGGTGCAAGGATTAGCTTTTCGTGGTCATGATGAGTCTGAGAGTTCACTGAGGAAGGGCAATTTTCTTGAGCTTTTGGAATGGTACAGCTTACGTAAGAAAAGGTTCGTCGCACACTTGGCCATAATGCTCCTGAAAACAACCAAATGACTTCTCCTAAAACTCAGAAAGAATTGGTGAGTGTTGTGCAGCGGAGACCACATTGCCATCATTAAAGATATTGGGGACAATTTTATTTCTCTTATGGTTGATGAGTCTCGAGATAATTCAGTGAAGGAGCAAATGGCTGTGGTTTTGAGATATATGAACAAACATGGACAGGTAATAGAAAGGTTTATTGGTGTGGAACATGTTACCGATACTTGTTCTCAAAATTTGAAAAATGCTATAGACAAATTGTTTGCAAGGCATGGGTTATCAATATCCAAGTTGAGAGGTCAAGGGTATGATGGAGCATCAAACTTGCGGGGCGAGTTCAATGGGTTGAAGTCTCTCATTTTGAGGGAGAATCCTTCTGCTACTTATATTCATTGTTTTGCTCACCAACTTCAATTGGTTATTTTGGCTACTGCAAAGAATAACATTAAAGTTTGTGATTTTTTCTCTTACACTATGAAGATTGTGAATATGGTCGGAGCTTCTTGTAAAAGGAAAGATTCTCTTCGGCAAAGTCAACATGATAAGATAGTAGAGCTATTGGATAAGGGAGACATTAGTAAGTGGAAGGGACAAAAATCAAGAAACTAGTCTTGCACGACCAGGTGATACTCGTTGGGGTTCATACCACATTACAATAATACGTCTCTTCAGTATGTGGTCAGCAGTGTTGGATGTGCTTAAAAACATAGCAGAGGATGGCACTTGCATAGAACAAAGATCCACAGCTCTGGTATACTGGATAATATTCAAAGCTTCGACTATATATTCACTTTGCATTTGTTGAAAATATAATGGGAATTACAAATGAATTTTCACAGGTAATCATAAATACTAATTTTTATTTAAAATTATTCATTATGCATTTGTTCAGAAATATAATGAGAATTACTAATGAATTGTCACAGGCCTTACAACGAAAGGATCAAGACATTGTTAAGGGGATAAATTTGGCTGGAATTGTGAAGCGTCGGTTGCAGGATTTGAGGGAGAAGGAATGGGATGAATTTTTGGAAGAAGTCAAGACCTTTTGTATGAATCATTCTATCATTGTGCCCAATATGGAAGACATTATTCCAACTCGTGGTCGGGCTCGGCATGGAGGGCAAAAAATTACTTATTTGCATCATTTTCGTGTGGAAGTATTTTGCCATGTTATTTATTTGACCGTTCAAGAGATGGATAATCGTTTTACAGAAGGAAGTACAGAGTTACCTTTTTGTATAGCATGTCTTGATCCAAGAAGCTCATTCTCAGCGTTTGATCATGCGAAGTTACTTCGTCTAGCTGAGCTTTATCCAGAAGATTTCTCAGTAATTTATCGTGTTATACTTAGAGATCAACTTCGAAACTACATTTATGATATGAGAAGTCATGATGTTTTTTCTGAGCTTCAAGAGAGGTCTTGCTGTGAAAGATGGTTAAGACAAGAAAGCATATTCTATATCCATTGGTTTATCGGCTGATTGAGTTGGCATTGGTTTTACCAGTTGCGACTGCAACCGTTGAGAAAGATTTCTCTGCAATAAAGTTAATTAAAACTGACTTGCGTAATAAGATGGGAGACAAATGGATGAATGATAGTTTTGTGGTATTCATCGAAAGGGAAATTTTTGAAACTATTGAGAACGAAGTTATTTTACAACGTTTTCAGAATATGTAGTCCCGTAGGATTCAATTGCCACATCTCAGTATCAACAAATAGTACGGTACGTGTATTTTAATATTTTAGTCCTTAATATTTTATATTTTAACTTTAAAATATTTTTTTGCATTACAGTAGTAAATTTTTTTTTATCATTGTTCTTTAGAAGTTCGACCCCTTCAATTGTATTCCTGGTTCCACCACTGGTCGGACCCATCGACAAGCTGACCTTCTGACTGGAGGATTCGGCGCAGAGCGCGCCGAAGGAGCTGAACATTGACATCATCATGGCGATGGCTTTGATAGAAAGAAGACTGAGTTTCGGAAAAGTAGGAACCGTAAGATCTTGATTGCAAACACAGAGCTTGTTTGAGTATTGCGAGGCTTATCCACGAGGAAGGTGGAGGTTGAGAGAGGAGGTATTTAAAGAGGGAGAGAAACCGGAGGGAATTGAAAGACTTAGCTAGAAAGATCTCGAACAACAGAGGACTTCGACGGTGCCTGGTTGTGTTCTGGACCGGAGGCGAAGCGTCCTTTTTCCCCCACACCCAACGGATGATTAACACGTTACACGTTTCATTTTTTTTTCTTAGAGACTTCTTTATTTTTATTTTTTTGGTTTTCTCTCTTTGGATAGATAAGGAATAATATAAATAGAAAACAAGTTTGCATTTGTCTGCGTGAATTTTTAACTTCTCTCTGCCGACTCCATGGCTCTTCTTATGGGCTTTAAATCAACCAAGCAAGCCCAACTAGATTTGTCTGTGTTGAGTCTTGCTAGTTACCAATTACCAAGAAGTCTCCGAAGCCACCGTAGACTTTATATTGCTCACAAATTTGAGCAATAAATTTATATAAATAATATAGAATCAACATGTTATATTTATCTTTCTCTAATTTATATTATGCTACTCAAAGAATTACAGAATATTATAATCCTACAAATTAATTAAGAATAGTCTAGTGACATATTTGTTATCTTATCGGCACCATTGGGTGTCTTTAACTAACCAGTGACAGTAAAAACCTCTACAAATAAGTGTGGAAGAAAAAGTACATTTACAAAATAAAATAAACGAAGTGCATGAAGCCATGAACATGAAAGAAACAGTAACAAAGTGAATTTCTCTTACCAGACAACGAACAAATAAAAGCAGACCTACCACCTTTTTATAAAGCAGACCTACCAAGAAAAGTTCAGTAAAAACCAACAGAATGAAAGATATGGGCCTGTGTAATATAAATATATATAAGATAGTTTATTTTCTACTTTCTAGTTATAAGAGTTTTGTTATTTTTATCATATTATACCTATTATTTATTAATTTTAAAATTTACAGTATTTTTTTAAAAATTGTTCATTAATTTAGCCATAAAATAATTTGTTGGTATGTGAAAGATAATTTTGTCTCTTATATATATATATATTGACATTGACCATTTTAAAAAAGTAAAATAGTAATTTTATGGATCAAAAAATAAATTTTTATATAAATTAATGGAAAGTTTTAACGATAGTGTGAAGTATCTTAATAGTGTAACGTGATACAAAGAATAAATTCAAATAAAAAAGGTGTAAATTTTGTATTTATGTAGTAGATATATCAATATATGGGAAGCTATTACGTCGGATCTCTCTTATCTAATTCGGTCATTGTCTCATTAATTGCTCCACAACGTGAACGGGCTTTTGGTAAAGAAGGGACCCAATAAAAAAACCGACGTACAGTACTATGTTGCCTCTTCCAGTTTACTGGTTGACGTCTTTTGAGTCAAGAGCAATGATTTGGGAGACCGACTTTTTCCCGACTCTCGGCCTATGTGCTATCATCAAATTTTTTTAAAATAAAAACTGCTCACAAAACATTCAAACGCTGTTAGTCTATTTTCTCTTCAAAACGTCATTCTTCTTTACTTTACTCTCTTTATCTTTAATCTGTCGTACCATCCTTTTTACTCTCTCTACCTCGGAAAGTAACACAACCACAGGTATATCCCTTTGAAATTTTTCTCTGTAGTCACGGATGAATATGTATACCTTTTATGCTTTTAGTCACTGTTTTCCTTTTCGATTTGTTTGAACTCAATTTTTTATTTATAAAATAGTTATTGATAAATTCAAGGTTAAAGAAAGGACTCTATCATAGGCCAGCATTTCACGCCTTAACCAATCCAAATGAAAAGAAAATAAAAGTTAAGAAAAGAAAAAAAAGTTACAAATTTAAGACCCAATCGACCAACGACGAATACATTAACCCGGTTAAGCCAACTTTTCTAGAAACTACTCCAAGGTAGAAAATTGCACAAAAGAAATGAATTGGTTACTGGACTACATGAAGAAGATAGTAATTTTATCGCAATCAAACGCTCACTGCACGGTATAGAATATGATCATATGAAAATGAACAATTAGCATGATAATACAAAATAAATTAGTTCTCCCCAGTGAATAAAGATAATTATAGGATTTCAATAGGGTTTATTTTTTTGTTGAATATAATTATTTTTGTGATTCAATGTTGTGAAACACAACCAAGTCTCTATTTCAAAAATATTGGGTTCTAGATGGTTGATAATATTTTTAAAAATCCTTTTTTTGAAATAACTCCTAGATGGACTTGCCACCCTCGGCCTTTGGGAATGAGTGTGAAGATGATTATTTGACTACGCAGCTTCTAATTGATGAAGATTTGCCCCTCTAAGTTGATCCTCAAATGTGCCTTACACCCTGTTTTGGTTGTTGGTTTTGGATTATTATAAGTACTACTTAAGGTAGTTTTAGTGTTGCCATGACGAGCACATCCAAGGCTAATCCAATGTGGACACCCACTTTTCAACTTTTTCATTTTGCTTTATACCATAGCAAAACCCTCTTGTTTCCAATAACTCCTATAATATAAAGTAACTTCTTCTATTGAGCTAAACACCATTCCTTCCTTAGGTGCCTTGACCTTTTCAATTGCATCTATGAGCTTGTAGTTGCACTTGTTTTCCATATCTTTAGGCTCTACATCATTTACAATTTCATTTTGATCTATAACAAAATAATAGAACAAAGTTAAGGGGAAACAACTATAAATAATAACATTCACTAAACAATAACCAATGAATGATGAGTAAAATCGACTAATAATGAGAAAGAAACACAATGATTTCAAGCAAAATTAACGAGAGATTGAAAGGACTATCATACCATTTTGAGGGTCAACTTAGAGGGGCAAATCTTCATCAATTAGAAGCTGTGTAGTCAAATAATCATCTTCACACTCATTCCCAAAGCCGAGGGTGGCAAGTCCATCTAGGAGTTATTTCAAAAAAAGGATTTTTAAAAATATTATCAACCATCTAGAACCCAATATTTTTGAAACAGAGATTTGGTTGTGTTTCACAACATTGAATCACAAAAATAATTATATTCAACAAAAAAATAAAAGCCCTATTGAAATCCTATAATTATCTTTACTCACTGGGGAGAACTAATTTATTTTATACTATCATGCTAATTGTTCATTTTCATATGATCATGTTCTATACCGTGCAGTGGGTGTTTGATTGCGATAAAATTACTATCTTCTTCATGTAGTCCAGTAACTAGTTCATTTCTTTTGTGCAATTTTCTACCTTGAGTAGTTTCTAGAAAAGTTGGCTTAACCGGGTTAATGTATTCGTCGTTGGTCGATTGGGTCTTAAATTTGTAACTTTTTTTTTTCTTTTCTTAACTTTTCTTTTCTTTTCATTTGGATTGGTTAAGGTGTGGAAGTGTTGGGGCTCTGATAGGATCATTTCTTTAATCTTGAATTTGTCAATAACTATTTTATAAATAAAAAACTGAGTTCAAAACAAGTCGAAAAGGAAATCGGTGACTTAAAGCATAAAAGGTAACCATATTCATCCGTAACTTACCGAGAAAAATTTCAAAGAGATATACTTGTTGCTGTGTTGCTTTCCAGAGTGGAGAGAGTAAGAAGAATGGTGCGGCAGATTAGAGATGGAGAGAGTAAAGTAAAGAAGAATGACGTTTTGGAGAGAGAATAGACTAACGGTTTTGAACGTTTTGTGAGCAGCTTTCATTTAAAAAAAATTTGATGATACCACGTAGGCTGAGAGTCGGGTAAAAGTCGGTCTCCAATACTTCGTATATCATTACTCATCAATCAAAAGTGCATTTATTTGATTAATGTACATTGCAGTGTCTTAAAAAGGTCGAAGATCATAAGTCCGTACAACTTATTAAAAAAACAAAAACATTATCTAAATCTTCATGGAATCCTTTGATGTCCTGTATATACCATATTTACGTGTCTTTTTTAGACTGTAGGAAAGTGCCCCTAAATAAATAAATAAAATGAAAAAAAATTAGTATTATAGTTTGATCTGAAAGACAAGAGTACTGTTTGTTTTCCTAATATTTTAAAACATAGAAATTTCTAACAAGATAAATATATTTTAAAATTTTTAACTTTTATACATACATATTTTATCTTTTATAAACCTCAATAAAGTAAAAATTCTTAAAATTTCGAAAATATTCTTCAAAATTTTAACAAACAAACACTGCAAGGTGATATGGAACTTATCATACAACCCCTACTTTATTTTATTTTATGTTTTCTTTACTGTTCTCTTTCATCTTTCGTCTAAAGCGAATTTTACATCTGCTTTAACAAAAAAAAAATCTTTTACCAGAAAAAATTACCTTTGCTTTTCACTTGTACATGGTGTGCACGTCATATTTTATAAAAAATAAAAAAAGAAATAGTCCTCTCTTTTTTTTTCACCCCTCTTTTGTCTAATCAAATAAATAAACCTTATCTATTCGTACGAGTATGACTACAACTAATAGGAGAGTAAACTACAAATACGTACTACTCTGAACGTCTTGAGTCTTGTTGGAGAAGAAACCGAACACAAATATGTATTTTGAAATAAGAGTAAACCTTACAGTTATCGTAATTGTCTTTTGATTTTGTCAGAATTCTTGGAATTGGAAATACACCGGTGTATAATATATTTAACATAAAAATAATAACGTGCACATTTAGAAAGATTAAAATTTTTATTCTAAAGTTTCATAATTAAAAAAAAAAACTGCAATTCCATATAAACTTGTTGCCTAAATAGGAAAAAAATAAAGATTTAATAAACCTTGAAGTTTATACTATTTGTACAATAAGTAGCCTGCCTTCTGTGCAGCCCAAACATGAATTAGAGTGCGAAAAAGAAATACACTTTTAATTCATGAGTTAATATAAATTTTACATTTTACATCTTAAATTTTTACTTTTGAAATATTATATTTTTTTAATTATTAATTTTAGATATTTAAAAAAAAATTAAATTTTTAACTATTTTATATCTCTATTTAATAATAATATTTTAAAAAATTAATTTAATGAATTGATAATAATATCTTTAATACATATAAAGTGAGTCATGAGTGTAAAATACAAAATTTATAGTAATTTTGGTAGATAAAAAAGTATATTTCTTTCAAAAAAAGAAAGGGTAAATTGTGTTTTTTTTTTCATTATTTAAAATAAATAATAAACTATCTTAGTTGAGCATATTCCACGTTCCTCGAGCACCGGCCTTTTGTAATTGTCTCGGTGGTGGAAATTCGAACGTCTTTTACATCGAAGAAACTAATCATTTTTGACAAAATGTGGGAAGGGACGTAGTGGGAACCGCTGCCCGAATATTTTTTTTGAAGAATGTTTAAAAGAACCAGTTCCTTTAATGTGGCAGAACATATTCCGTAGCGTTTCTCTTGAAGTTCAGAGGACTTACATTCTTTTTTGGGCCAACTTATCAGAGGACTTTTAAAAGGCGTTTGTCTGTCAAGAAAGCTGATCAGAGGAGACTTCAAAACGGACCTCCTTTGTGTTCACCAAGTATTTCTGTTGCAACATTCTTTTGCTAAGAATGTGTAGACCAAAAAAAAAATATATATCTATATATATATATTTCTTTTGCAACCTTTGTTCCATTTCTTTTCCTTTTCCTAAGGTTTCCGAACCTTTTTATGATTCTGCTTGGTTCGCAAGCTATTGGAAAAAGGTGCAAATGTGTAGACCCCTTCCTCTTGATAATTAATAATGCTTGTGCTAAAGATTCCTAGGTTCTCTTTCAGTTCATGTTCTTTATCTTTTTCTTTTGGTTTTTGTTTTTGTCCGAGCGCCGTACGTAGTTCTTTTCTTGCTAGCTAGGAATCCAGTCCCTTTCTTTCTAACATGTTGCTTTTAAGAATTTAAAGTAACATGTGAACTCGGTTTTTGATATCGCATCCATCGTTCATATTGCAGGCAGATTGAAGTAAACAAGAGTTTGAGAAAGGTGTTGGAAGAGTGGAAATGATGGAGGGGGACGGACCGGACGGTTCGGACAAGGAGGGAGCAGTTCCTACTGGTCATAATGCGTTCACAGATATTGTGCTTTCTTGGTCCCTGGAAGAAATATACGACGAAAATCTTTACAGGAACGAGGTTTGCTCTGTTCCAACTGTCTGTCCGTACGTCTTGATTTAGTTTACTACAAGCTAGAGATTTTACAGCATATTTCTGGATAATGCACCGCTTCTAATCCTCAATGACGAAGAAACCGATGAAAAGGAGTTTTATATATTGTTCTTCTCTTTCGCCACAGTGGATATCAAGACCAAAAGATCAAACAAAATGAAAGAAAGATAGTGTGCATCATGATCTCGTCGTGAGAAAAGCATTGTATGTTCAGTGATAAGTTGGTTTGTCAGCGGCTAATTAATATTCCGTCTTTGTTATTTGTTTGACGTTTCAGGTCAGCTACATCTGGACATAGCTGATCTAGTTCAAATAAATGCTCTTATTTCTTTCTTCCGGAGACGAATCTTAGCTTTTCTAAGGAAAGGGTCTAAAAGCGAATCCAAGGAAAGATAAGAGAAAAATCGAACTTTTCTTTGTGTTTGATTACTTGGCTCTCAATATTTTTTTGGTTCTCAGAGTTGTTTGTTTTACTAATTAATAGAAGCTATTGCCATACAACAACTAGTTGAGTAAATAATTTGAGATTCAGTGTTTTTGTTACTGATGGATGGGATATTTCCTGGATTAAAAAGTAAAATCTTCATGACATTCATCAACTTTAGAATACTAAGATGCGTCCCTCATCTTTACGCTTCCACTATATTTCATCCTTCTAAAATTGAATTGGTATCATAGGATATTGGTTAATGCTGGATCAAATTGTGTTAGTATTCTAAAAGGTATCTCTGGAAATATTTCAACCAATAAGAAAGACTAGTGGTAGAGACTTTTGTGGCATGTTTTTGTACGATTCCTACAACCGCCACATAGTGAAAAAGAAAGAAGCAAATAAAATGCAATGATGAACGAGAAGGGAAACTGTCATGTTCTTGAGTGTTGATTAAACCTGTAGAAGATTTGCATCTGTTACTATTATTATCGATCATAACTCATTGTAAATTATCCTTTTCTCTAGTTTTAACTGTATTTTTCCGGCAAATAATTTGTTTATTTGTGCTTGTTAACCCCCAAGGTTTTTCTTTGTCATCCTTTTATAGGTAGAGAAGATTCCACAATCCTTTGAATCAATTGAGCAGTATTTTGGGTCATACGTTTACCCTTTACTGGAAGAAACTCGAGCACAACTGCATTCAAGTATGGAGATTATATCAAGAGCCCCTTTTGCTGAAATACTGGAGTTACAGGAGTCGAGGCCATATGGATCAAAATTGTATGATGTTAAGGTTGATCACTGGAAAAACAGACACAATGTTCGTGGTGAGGAGCCTTACAAGACATTGCCAGGGGATATATTTGTTTTCGCAAATGCCAAACCCGAGGATGTCACTGATTTACAAAGAATAGGATTACAATGGGCTTTCCTAGCTGTCACTAAAATTCCAGAGGATGAGCATGAGGGGAATGGCACATCTACTCTATTTAAAGTCAAGGCGTTGAAAGACATTGAAGTGGATGCTGGGATCAGTAAATCGTTGTTTGTGATTTTCTTGATCAATATAACACCTAACAAGAGAATTTGGAATGCGTTGCACATGCCTGGAAATCAAAAGATTATCAAGAAAATTTTGTGCGCTGATTCTTTTGTAAGTAACTTGGGATCTTCTGTTGCACTCATTACGAATATTTTTAAAAGGAGAGAAGAAAACACAAAAATCTTGGCTCAACATGAGAATGCCCAATTTTACCTAGTTATCCCAATAGCTTAACTAATAGGAAATGTTTAATTCAATCACTTAACCATTGTTTTGATCTCTTCTTTCTATCTATTTTCACTTGTGAAAGGCGATCTGCAAGTGTTTCCTTGTTTTGTATATGCATCAACTATGATAACAGAAATTTGTTTTGGTCCATCGTTTGTCTTATTGACATTTATTTCGGACTTCATGTGATGGATTTCTTCCTTCCATGTTGAAAAACAGATAGAGGAAGATTGTGATCTCTGTTCTGAGCAGAGTGATTGCGGCTGGGATGGGAAATTTGGGACCAGTGTGACAACTGGACTGGATAAGTCCCAAACCAAGGCAGTTCTTGCATGTCTTGATAAGATTCATTGCAACCACAAGTCAGCAGTGGAACTTATATGGGGTCCCCCTGGTACAGGGAAAACAAAAACCACTAGTACACTGCTCTTTAATCTTTTAAGGATGGGATATAGGACACTTACCTGTGCCCCAACAAATGTTGCAATTAAAGGAGTGTGCTCCTTTGTACTAAATCTTGTGAAAGAATCATCCGAAACAGACTTTGGGACTGATGGTCTTTCTTGTTTAGTGGGAGATATTATCCTATTTGGGAGTAAGGAGCGTCTCAAACTTGGTTCAGACATTGAAGAGATATATTTGGATTATCGAGTCCAAAGGCTTACAGAGTTCTTGGGGCCTGTGACTGGTTGGAGGCATTGTTTTGCTTCAATGATTGATCTTCTTGAGGATTGTGTTTCCCAATACCACATATTCTTGGAAAACGAATCTATCAAAGAAAAAGAACAGAGCAATGAAAAAGAAATCGAAGAGGGGGAAAGTAGGGACGAAACTGATGGTTGCAAACAAAAGTACGAGTCATTTCTTGATTTTTTGAGAGAAAGATTTGTGTCTACTTCAACTCCGCTCAAGAATTGTTTTCGTGTCTTTTGTACACATTTACCCAAGAAATACATCGTGGAAAACAATTACCAAAACATGGTCTCTCTTACTGGCCTACTTGAGTCTTTTGAAAAATTATTGTTTCAAGATAATATGGAGTCTGTAGTACTGGAGGAGCTTTTTTCTCGTTTAGAAATAGCTGAATATATGGGGCATCCATTCATCGATGATCATCTCAAGTTGCATAGGAGGAGAAAAGAATGCCTTTCTGTATTAAAATATCTTCGGAGTTCATTTAATGAACTTGAACTTCCAAGTGTTATGGACAAAGATTCAATAGTTGAATTTTGTCTCCGAGCAGCTTCCTTGCTTTTTTGCACTGCTTCAAGTTCTTATAAGCTGCGGTCAGTGGCAATGGAGCCTCTGAACATTCTGGTTGTTGATGAAGCTGCACAGTTAAAGGAGTGTGAATCAACCATACCCCTGCAACTTCCGGGTTTAAGACATGCTATTCTTGTTGGGGATGAGTACCAATTACCAGCAATGGTGGAGAGCAATGTGTGTGCATCCTCCCTTTGGTTTAATGCCACTTTTTTTTTCCTTCGTCGCATTATTATTATTTTTTGTTTAATTTGTTTCTTGTAGATTTCTGATGAAGCTGGTTTTGGGAGAAGTTTATTTGAGAGGATGATCTTGCTGGGTAAATTGAAGCATCTTCTGAACATACAGTACCGAATGCATCCATCCATAAGTTTCTTTCCAAATTCAAATTTTTACTGCAACCAGATCTTAGATGCTCCATATGTTAAGAGAAAAAGCTATGAAAAGCACTATCTTCCCTGGCCAATGTTTGGTGCCTATTCTTTCATAAATGTAGTAGGTGGAAGAGAAGAGAGGGGGGATGTTGGGCATGGTTGGAGAAATCTGGTTGAGGTTGCTATGGTTGTGAAAATATTGCTGAAATTATACAAAGGTAACTTCACCGCCATTTCACGTCTCATATTTGTATGACCATTTCAAGACTGTTTTTAATTGAGGTCAAGGCTAATCAGTTTCTACGATATCATTGTTCTATTTGTTCATGGTAGCATGTTACAGCCATTAGTAGGATGGTTTGATTATTATCTATTTCCTTTGATGTTATAGTAACGAAAGGAATTAGTTTAGTCAAAATGATTTAGTGATTTAGACTTTTCCAAATTGTAGTGGATGAGATACTTGTAAGGGCCTGCGTGTATATTTGGATTAATATCTTGTTCTATTTGTTCATGGTAGCACATTACAGTCATTAGTAGGACGGTCTGATTAATATCTATTTCCTTAGATGTTATAGTAACGAAAGGGATGATTTTTGTCAAAATGATTTAGTGATTTAGACATATCCAACTGTAGTGGATGAGATACTTGTAAGGGCCAGTGTGTATATATGGATTATCTTATCATACATAGGTGATTTTTGCTTTTCAGGCAAGATGCATTCTGATACATAATAGGTAGTGCTAACTTATCAGATGGTAGGACCGGAACATTGGATAGAGTAAAACACAAAATGAAAATCGATGTATTGAATCATTAGAAAGACTGCAAAATACATGTTTCTGTCATCAACAGTGGTCTTGTTAGGTCTTTATCCATTTATATGGTCTTACTTTCTAGATCTCTTGATGATGGAACTTCCTCTCTTGCAACTCTTTTTTGTTTTTTCATAATTTTCCCCTCTTTTGTCTTTCGCTTTGAATCAAGCTTGGGCTGGTTCAAGACAGAAGCTCAGTGTTGGTGTAATATCTCCTTATGCTGCTCAAGTAGCTACAATTCAAGAGAAACTTGGACGGAAGTATGGTAATATTGAAGGGTTTGCAGTGAAGGTGAAGTCAGTTGATGGTTTCCAAGGTGGGGAGGAGGACATAATAATCTTATCGGCTGTAAGATGTAATAGGTATTCATCAGTTGGTTTCATATCGAAACCTCAGAGAACTAATGTTG
The DNA here is from genome assembly GCA_003952965.2 of Morella rubra. Taxonomy (NCBI): domain Eukaryota; kingdom Viridiplantae; phylum Streptophyta; class Magnoliopsida; order Fagales; family Myricaceae; genus Morella; species Morella rubra. The sequence continues at coordinate 3,024,954 of CM025855.1, read as the reverse complement.
CTCTTACAAGGGCTAGGTAATACGGTATATGATCTCGTTCAACAAGTTTGCTTTTTGTTTCCATTTTGACAAGAATGGTGAATAACAATTGGCCCAATAATTCCTCTCAGGCACTGTCTATGGATTGTGGGAAATGAAAGCACACTAGCAAATAGTGACTCTGTCTGGAAATCCTTAGTCCTCGATGCTAAGAACCGTCAATGTTTCTTTAATGCTGATGAAGACAAGGATTTGCACAAAGCAATTTTAGATGTGAAGAAGGAACTTGACCAATTTGATGATTTGCTTAAGGGGGATAGTATACTTTTCAGAAGTGCTCCTTGGAAGGTATTTGGAGTTTAGTCCGTATGCTGTTCACTAGAAACTATTCTACCTTATTAATTTTGACTAGCAGCAATGTCAATGCTCTTTCCTTAATAGGTAGTTTAGTTTTCCTTATTAGATTTATATATTCTTACTTTTGCAATTTCAACAGGTTCTTTTCAGTGATAATTTTCTGAAATCATTTCGGAAATTGAAGTGTGTACAGCAAAAGAAATCAGTTATAGACCATCTGCTTAAGCTTTCCAGGGGCTGGAGACCCAAGAAGAGGAGTGTAGATCCAGTTTGTGAAAGTTCTTCACAGATGTTAAAGCAATTTAAGATTGGAGGCCTTTATATCATTTGTGCAAATGACATTGTAAAGGAATGGAGTGACGTAGTTGAGGAATTGAGATACATTCAAGTATTTAGGGTTTGGGATATTTTACCTGCAGAGGATATTCCAAAATTAGTAAAACGTCTCGACAGTTTGTTCAGAAAATATACAGATGACTTTCTTCATCGTTGCAAAGAGAAATGTCTTCTGGGGTATGTCTTTTGTTTTGCATTTTTAGAAGATCATTAGGGATGCTGCTGAATTTTCAAACTTGGTTCAATGCCTTATTTGGACCTTTAATTATTTTTTTTTCAGTTTGTTTAACTTTTTTTATTGATGCTTTTTGCACAGGGATTTGGAAATTCCAAAGAGTTGGTCATGCTCCTCAGATATTGTACGTTTTAAGAATGCTGCTAATAGTGAAAATGAGAGCGATTTAAATAGTTCCTCTGCTGATGGTAGAAGTTATGTTGAAAATGCAATGGTGAGTGAGAGTCTGATGCTGATGAAATTCTACTCTTTAGGTGTATTGGGCCAGTTGCTTTCTACTAATGAGGATGTTGAATTGGATCTTCCATTTGAAGTAAATGACGGAGAGCGGGAGATAATTTGTTTTCCTAGAAGTACCTTTATTCTTGGACGCTCAGGTACTGGGAAAACTACCGTTTTAACTATGAAGTTGCTGGAAAAAGAGAAACTCTTCCATATGGCAACAGATCTGTTCTGTGGTATCAAAAGCAATATTACTGAGCCTAATGAGGAGGTTGAGCAGACTATGCCAGAAGTGACAGGAACTATACTGCGCCAGCTTTTTGTGACAGTGAGTCATAAACTCTGTTATGCTGTGAAACAACACGTTTCTAACTTGAAAAAGTGAGTAGATTATATCATACAATTGTTGTTCCAATCTACTTTTACTCCTTTAATATTATCATTGGAATGCATGAAGCGAGGAGTTTCATTGAATTTGGCCAGACCTTTTGAATCTTTTTGCTTAATGTTTTGCCAGATAATATGTATTTAGTTCCCTCAGTCTTTAGAAATTCCAGTTGTATTATATTTTTGGGATGCATATAAACATCAATAAACCTTGGGGAGGCCCTGTGGCTTTTTTTTGGGTACTTTTTTTATTGCAGGCATGTTGTTAACGTGGTTAAGAATTTATATTCGAGTCAAACTTTTACGTGAAATTCCTTTCATTTATCCGGAGTTGTTAGCTTTCCTTATCCCACAACCCTCACTTGTGATCCTCACGGAACATTCCTCTATTTTATGTGCCTGGTAGTATGTTTTTAGCTTATGTTAGCACAGAAGCATGAAATAAAAAGTAAGTCTTTGTTTTATCAAAAGAAACAGGGGGAATATCCTTCTCCGGCAAATGTTTAGGTTCTGCTAAGTATTACCTGTTGTCTTAATAATTTGAGAAGCATCTCAATAAAATCTCATGGATTTGTTTTGTTAAAGAAATATAGACCTGCACTTCTTACTGCAATAGAGCCGTTTTCTAGCTATAGATAGTCCTTTTTTAACTTCTTTCTTTCATTTTTGTTTTTTTTTATAATATGTGCAGCGCTGCCTGTGGTGGCAATTCTTCAAAAGGAAGCAGTTCAAATGATCTTGATGATTTTGATGATGCAGCTCAATTCAAGGATATCCCAGATTCTTTTGTTGATGTTCCACCCAATTTATACCCTCTCGTTATAACATTTCAAAAACTTCTGATAATGCTTGACGGAACTTTGGGAAATTCGTACTTTGAAAGATTCCATGAAGTGAGGAAACTTTCTCTTGGTCCAGTTAGTGGTAGATCAGTTGCCTTACAGACCTTTATAAGAATGAAAGAAGTTAGTTATGAGAGGTTTAGTTCGTCATACTGGCCCCACTTCAACACTAAGATGACTAAGATGCTTGATTCTTCCCGAGTTTTCACAGAGATTATTTCTCACATCAAAGGCGGTGCGCAATCCATAGAGGCAAGTGATGGCAAACTCAGTCGTGATGAGTATATTCAACTCTCAGATAGCCGTGTTTCCAGTTTAAGTAAACAGAAGAGAGAAGTAATATACGATGTCTTTCAAAATTATGAAAAAATGAAGATGGAAAATGGCGAGTTTGATTTGGCTGATCTTGTGATTGATATTCATCGTCGGTTGAGAGTCCAAAGATATGAGGGTGATGAAGTTCACTTCATATATGTAGATGAGGTGCAGGATCTTACATTGAGCCAAATTGCATTATTCAAATATATCTGCAAAAATGTAGACGAAGGCTTTGTTTTCTCTGGTGATACAGCACAAACAATTGCGAGGGGAATTGATTTTAGATTCGAGGACATACGATCTCTATTCTACAATAAGTTTGTACTGGAATCGAAAGGAAGTGGACATGATAAAAGACGAGGGAAAGGAATAATCTCAGATATTTTCCATTTGAGGCAGAATTTCCGTACTCATGACGGGGTTCTTAAACTTGCCCAGAGCGTTATTGAACTTATTTATCATTTCTTCCCTCAATCTATTGATGTTTTAGAGCCTGAGACTAGTCTTGTCTATGGGGAAGCTCCAATTTTTCTTCAATCAGGTGACAATGAAAATGCAATTGTCACTATTTTTGGAAACACTGGAAATACCGGAGCGAGTATCGTTGGCTTTGGTGCAGAGCAGGTAATATTGGTACGGGATGATTCTGTTCGGAAGGAAATTACCAATTATGTTGGGAAGCAAGCTCTTGTTCTTACTACTGTGGAGTGTAAGGGACTTGAATTTCAGGTAATTAGCACAGGGTTTTTCTCCTTTGTTTATGATGCCTTCTTTCATATTTGCTATATCCAAATTTCGAAATATTTTGCAAGTTTGAAACAGTATGTCAAAGTGTATTTTTTACAGAGGTTTAGCAAACAGAAATTGAATTATCTTTATCAGTAATTGAGTGAGTCATGTTTTCCTGCCATTCTGATTCTTATTTTGACTATATGCAGGACGTCTTGTTGTACAACTTTTTTGGCTCATCACCTCTGAAAAATCAATGGAGGGTGATATATGAATATATGAAGAAACAAGACATGCTCGACTCAACTTTGCCTGGCTCAACAAGTTTCAATGATGCTAAACACAATGTCTTGTGCTCAGAATTAAAGCAACTTTATGTAGCTATCACTCGTACAAGGCAGAGGTTGTGGATTTGTGAGAATGTAGAGGATCTCTGCCAACCTATGTTTGACTATTGGAAGAAGAAGTGTCTAGTCCAAGTTAGACAACTGGATGACTCACTCGCTCAGGCAATGCAAGCTGCCAGCAGTTCAGATGAGTGGAAGTCACGGGGCATCAAGGTTATTATGCCTTTGATTTTGATCCTCTGTTTCAGAAACATATTCGCTGTAATTGTGATAGAAAACCTGGTTTATTGTTTAGAAAAAATCAGGTTGAAGTGACAAGCAGACTGCTCAACTTTGCGGGTTTATAGACTCGCTTCCCAATTATTGCTATTGCTACTAGCTCTTCTAGATAGTGTGCCATTGATATTGTCCCTAGATTGTTGAAATATCTTTGGCTCGACTATGAGTAGGAAACCTCAGGTTACTGAATGAAAAAAAAAATCCATCGTGATTGAATAATCTGATCATTCCCTTTTTTTAGTCTCCTAGACTATGGTTGTTTCCAAAATTAACTTTCTGAGACAATGACAAGGACGAGCATGACAGTGTCATTGTTGTTGGTTTCTTCTGCAGTTGCTGTGCCCTAGTATTACTTTTGAATGTGGTCGTGGAGGATCTATTCTTGCTTTTCCCTCTGTTCTGAAAATGCCACATCTTCCTATAGATGTCTAAACCCCATTTTCCATTCTCTTGCAGTTATATCAGGATGGCAACTATGAAATAGCAACAATGTGCTTTGAAAGAGCTGGAGATCCTTATTGGGAAAGAAGGTCTAAAGCTGCTGGGCTCAGAGCTACAGCTGACCATATGCGTCATTCAAATCCTGAAGCAGCTAATGTTATCCTTAGGGAAGCTGCCGATATATTTGAAGCTATAGGCAAGGCTGATATTGCTGCCCGGTGTTTCATTGATATGGGGGAGTATGAAAGAGCTGGTATGCATTGATTCTCTGATATTGGACAAATATAACCCCTTCCATATTTGACATGCATTTTGGTGTTATGGTTCTAATTTCCCTACTACATTTTTGTGAAACATAAGCATCAACTTAAAATCCCTCTGTTAAGGTGATATTAAATCTTCTAAGGTGATATTAAATCTATGCTGGAACTTGAGGTCACCGTGCTGATTTTCTGCTTGAGATAATTTGGGGGACCAGAGCCATTGTGTAGTGGATGGATTGTCTTAAGACTTTCAAGTGCAGGGACAAATTGGAGTATGGAGAGCGGCCACTATATGAAAAAAACCATTGAAAGTAAGACCATATCCCAACTACTCTTAGGACCCCGCTTATGTGGAACCAATACTGGATAATGACCCTCTTTTTTAATAAGTTGTAGGAGCAGAGAATGTAAGAGTATAAAGGTGTTCCTCAATTAGTTTTTCAACTGTTTACTTGGGTGTTATTTCCGTTACTTTTTTATTCTTCTTGGAGTTCCTCATATCTATTTGTTTGTCACGCAAGGTTTGAAATTCTTTCTGAGTTCTGAATTTCTGGTCATATTCGGTGACTCCATCAAAACTGATAAGTTCAGTTGAACAAAGTACAAGTCAGAATTTGTCGCTGTAAATTTCAAACTTTTAATTGTTGCAGGCAGGCTTTACTCAGAAAAATGTGGGGAATCTGAGCTAGAAAAGGCTGGGGAGTGCTTTTCTCTTGCCGGGTGCTATGAACTTGCAGCTGATGTGTATGCCAGAGGTTATTTTTTCACGGAATGCCTGAAAGTTTGCACTAAGGGGAAATTGTTTGATAAAGGTTTTGAGTACATTGAGAGTTGGAAACAAGCCCTAACTACTGACGTTGGTGTGCTTAGAAGAGGAAAAGAAATAGAAAAAATTGAACACGAGTTTATAGAGAGTTGTGCACGCCATTATTATGAACTTAAAGATCCTAGATCCATGATGAAATTTGTCAAAGCTTTTCAATCCATAGAATTGATGCGCAAGTTTTTGAAGCCTTTGGGTTGTCTTGAGGAGCTTCTGTTGCTGGAGGAAGAATCGGGAAACTTCTTAGAGGCTGCAAACATTGCAAAGCTGAGAGGGGAGATTCTACGGACAGCTGATCTCCAAGGAAAGGCTGGCAATTTTCAAGAAGCATCAAGGCTAATTCTTTTCTTCGTCCTGTCCAACTCATTATGGGCACCTGGAAGCGAAGGCTGGCCTTTAAAGCAGTTTACACAGAAGCAGGAGCTCTTGGAAAAGGCCAAGTCATTTGCAAAGAATGTGTCGGACACATTTTTTGCTTTCGTTTGTGCGGAGGCTGATGTTTTATCTCATGAGCAGAGTAACATGTCCGTGATGAAAAATCATCTGAATGCTTCTCAGAGACACAAGAGTGTAGGTGGTGAAATAATATCTGCTCAAAAGATAATAGATGCCCATCTTCGTTCAAGCTGCTCAAAGTATGTGTGGGAGGATCATATCGTCTCTGACCCCATAAAGAATTCAGAACAATTGACCTCTAGAAATCAAACTTCTGTAGAAACATTGATTTACTTTTGGAATTTTTGGAGAGATCAGATTCTGAACGTTCTCGAGTATCTCAGATGTTCTGAAACCCAAGATGTTAACGAAAATAGAAGTTATGGAGATTTCTGTTTGAATTACTTCGGAGTGTGGAAGCAATTTCATGATCATAATGTTGTTTATGTTTTGCTCAACTCTGATGCTGATTGGGTGAGAGAATTGGATAATGGAGTTCTTCGCCGGAGTGGAAAGTTGGTTTCTATTGATGTTCGCCATTTTGTTTCGACTGCTCGAAGTTACTGGTGTTCAGAATTACTTTTTGTTGGTCTGAAGGTTTTGGAGAATCTTGAAGCCCTTTATAATTTCACACTAAAGAATTCCCTCTCCATGTTCAGCGGAAGCAGGTGTCTTACTCTTATATTTGAGGTTGCAAAGTTTCTTTTGGAATCCAAGTATCTGAACTGCAGCCACCGTGATGTCGAGTTATTGCAGATATTTGTCAAATTTTCCACTGAATCTTACTTTGGTCTTATATTTCCCTTAGACTGGCGGAAATCATTGTCAGATAACATGCTTTCTCTGAGAGAAACCGAGGTTTCAAATAGTTTACTACAACAGGTGATATTTGAAAACATTAGGTTGCAGGGTAAGCTCACTTATGGGAGAATTGGAAGGGTTGTAATGGTAATTCTTGGAGCAGTGAAGATGAATTCTGATTTATGTGAGGAGATATTGATACGGTTTTGTGGGGATGATGGGAATCCACTCTGGAAGACATTGATTCAGATTCTGTGTGGGCATTTGAGATCGAAATTTCCACGTGGTACTGTGCCTGAGAAGCTAAATGAAGCTTTGATGGATACTTACTCGGCAAACTGGAGGAAAGAAAATGACTACATTCATCCGGGTTGTTTCTTGTATCTTGTTGAACGGCTACTGATCTTGGCCTCTTGCTTCCAAGGTTTCTTCATCACTTCAAAGTCTTCTTTTGCTGAATGGTTTAACTACCTAGAGGTAGATGCGAACCAACATTCCATTCCAGTGGCTGAAGGGCTACCATTCCTGGGAATTGTCTACAAGTTCATTGGTGATGTTGTTCAGCAGCTTCTTTATAATAAGAGTGATTTAACTGAATGGATCAGAAAGTCTAATATAACTGTGAAGGAGAACTACCCACTGCTGGTGTTAAGATTGGTTGCTCTGATATGTTTAGTCTATCTGAACACTGGCAGCTTTTTGGATTTGCTTTCTGATTTGCTTGGTCGGAGCTATATTACTGAGCAACTTCCACGGGAATTTAATGATTCCCTTCGGAAAAGACAGAAACATCCACGTAGTATGAATGTGAATATAAATGTGCTTGGTGAAGCATTTAAAAAGATTCAGAATCCTCTTGTTATCGTGAGTCTGGGAGAGAATTGCCCACAGTTTCGGTGTCCAGATGCTATTTTTGTGAACATGATGGTAAAGCAGAGCAGGGAGGACATCAAGAGAGTGTTGTTTCCAGAGACAGTCACAGCCTTGTCACAAGGAGCTATTGATGGGGGTGCTCCTAATTCTTGTGCTGAAGTGCTCTCTTCTGGCAGTCATGATCGGGAGGGTTGTGAGATTGCACCTTCAAACTCGACCAACATAAGTGGAAAAAAAGTGCGAATGAATTATAGTTACTTTTGGGAAATATTTGAAGCTCTCAAGTCTCTGGATAATGGTAGAGATCCAAAGAGCCTGCTGTCAAATCCCCAAGTAATGAAGGTAGCGCTCATTTCTTTCTAATTTTGTTGGACTCATAAGTGAGAGAGCATAGTCTAATTTGCACCGCGCTGAGTTTCCCTTTCCTATGTAAATAAATATCAGGTGGATTTGGAGAAGAGCATTAACCTTGTCAATACGGTTATGACTGAGCACCGTCAGAACAATATTGACCACAATGATGAAATCCCGTTAGAGGAAGTGGCGAGCATGCTTGATGAACTGAAGCAACTTTCTGCTGCATTGGATGTGAGGTCAGTTTATACATAGAATTTGGCTTTCCTTGCCTTTATAACCTCTGTTCAAAGGGGTCTTTTTCTTTTATGGTAAAATATTGACAATCATGTTGAATTCTCAAAATGACTTCAAAGTCCAAGCGATGTGAGTAACGCACGACCTCAGCCATGGAAAATCTTAAATCTTGGTTTTGTTTCCTAACTTGCTTTTACATAACCTTCTCAGTGAACCGGAACCTGGAAGCTTCATGTCAACGATTGGCGAACTTTCGAGGAGATTGCAGTCAAGAAGGCCAATTGTTGAACCTTTCTTGAGTCAGCTATTCGTGCAGCACGGCTCAAAGCTTGTGGTGGGTGATGAAAAGGACAGTGATAGCAGGGCTGAGGTAAATGACGGTGTTAATAAGGTTGACTCGAAGGCTTCAGAAGCTTGTGATTTGCCAGGAGCCAACAGCGAAAGCAGCAGGGAAGCAGAAAACAAGGGCAAAGGGAAGAAGGGCAAGAAACAGAAGCGGGGTAAAGGAAGCAGGAAGAAGTAGCTGTACAATGATGTTTTAAAATGTTCTTTTGTCGGCACATGAAAGGGTTGAACTCTACATCGCTTTGGGACAGTTCGAAAACAGGATGTATGTTGAACAATAATTGTAACGGGAGCATCCTTGCTTCAAACTCTTAACTCCTGAATTCCTAATTAGACTTCAGGGACAATTTGCTTGCAGCGCCAACTAGCTTCCCAAGAATATATCTAATTCCCAAGATTTACTGCTTAGGATAAAGCTTTTCATACAAATTAATGTTAAAAACGAAGTGATATTGAAATTGATGAATAAAAGATAAAATAAAATAAAATAAAATTAAAATATATTTAATAAAAATAAAATTTTTGTTTAACAAAAGCAATGAAAGACTCGTGCGACCATTAACTGTTGCAGAGGTGGTTGTCCCAAGAAACATACAAGTAATTTTCTTTTCTTTTTCCTTTTATCTACAACATGACTAAAACCAATAAAGTATGTTCGTACTTAGTAGACGTCAATAGGGGTTCTAACCTAGAGCAAAATCTATTGCACGAAATTCAGAGGGAATGAAATTTGATTAAATTACTAAAAAGGGAAGAAAAAAACCCAAAACTTGACAAAATTCACGATATTTAAGCTTAGCTGTAAATCAAAACTCAACCAATGTATTTAATGATCATGTCACCTTCCACCGCTTCAAAATTACTTGTAAAAATAATAAAAACAAATCCAACTAGGTGACCCCTCAGGTCCTAACCTTCCTAACAATGAAGACAGCAAAAACACCCCGTAGTAGAATAGCCTAATCAAACAAGCTGAATCCCATGTCATCATCTTCGCTCTCTTCCTTTGGCTCTTCCTGTTCACACCAATCAAGAAAAAGGGACTTGATCAGAAGGATATCACAAATGAAAGGATAATATATGCCCCATGTACTTGGGAACACAAGGACCAGCATGATAGATAATCTTTTCTGGCTATTGCAAGGCCAGTTAAGTGCTCAATTTGAGAGAAGACCTTTGTGCATGGTCCATCAGGGACATTTATCCGGTAATAGACTAATATACGCTGGGGTCAAGCATAATGCAAGCAAAGCACCATAATTATCACTGGTAGAGCAATTTATACCTTCTTTTTTTCCTCAACTGCAGGAGCAGCTGCAGCAGGAGCAGCTCCACCGCCAGCAGGAGCAGCCACAGCTACAGGAGCAGCACCACCGCCGCCGCCAGCAGCATTCAGAATCAGATCCTCAATGTTCCTTTTCTCAGCAAGCTTGGCAAAAAGGCTAGGCCAGTACGACTCGACTGTGATACCAGCTGCTTTCACCAATGCTGCAATCTTCTCTGACTGTCAAAAATTATATTCAAATCAGAAAATAATTTACAAAATGCCACCAAGTTTGCACCAGAGAAATGACTGTATGGATCTATACAAGGGCTTCAACTTTCTCCGAAAATCCAACAACATTTCATCCAAGTCTAATTACCAAAAAAAGAAAGCATCAACCCGCATTAACCTAGGGAAGCGAAAATTCCCAACATAGTTGAGAATTATTTAATAAGACCAAACAACATTATAGAGCATGAATATAAACTAAAAACAGCCCAAAACCTCTAATCAACCTAAAATGTATAATAAAATTACATGAGATAGAATAAACCAGCAATACGGTCTTGCTTCTCTCCGCCTTTCCTCAGAAGTTTTATTGACTTTAAAATCCGTATTAACACGAATCATAATTTTGCTTCGGTCCTTAAGGGGCAAAAAAAGAATCAGTTAACTCTAATGGATCTAATCTAATTTCATATTTCTTAGCCGACGTAGACATCATTCCGTAAAATATTTAGCTGCATACGTATATGAATAACATATTCGACAAATTATTCTACAAAGTTGCAATAGGAAAAAAACGCAAAACAGAGAACTAAAATTGGGCTTACGGTGATTGCGATTCCATCGTCGTGGAGGAGCAAAGAGGCGTAGGTACAAGCGAGCTCACCGGTAGACATTGTTGCAGCACTGAGATTCAAACGCACCCTTCAAATCAACAAAAGCAAGTTTAAGGGACACCTGGAGAAACCTTAAAGAGATTGAGACTGAGAGAGAGGGAACCTGAAAGAACCTTACACAGAGAGAGAAGACCTAGCAGAACAGGCACTTGAGGGGCTGATCGGATCTTCGGGAGGAGCTAGGGCTTTGGTAAGCATTTATATATACGCTGAGGGTGCTAGGGTTTTTATCTTGGAAGGGCCGGAGAGTGACCTAGTGGGCTTTTATGTTTTGGGCTTCTTATTTTAGTTTGTCTATTGGGAGTAAATAACCATTTCATGGGCCAAGAGGCCCAATCTCAGATATTAGCAGGCCGACTCTACCCTTATAACTGAACCTGTTCTATTTTTCTAAAATATGACAGCTATAAATATTTCCCGTAATTTCAAAGTAGGAAAACAAAACAAAAAAGTAAAAGCATAAAAAATAATTGTCGTTTGGATTGCTAAAGGAGAATCCGGATTGCACCACATGTTGCACGTGCAAAAACTTGAACAGATGCACTTTGGGATGGTGCCCGGGAACATTATGTTTGGTCGTTTTGAAAACGTTTTTTTTTTTTTTATATAATGATTAAGAAAGAAGAGTTTTTATGGGTTTTCATTAAAAAAAAAAATTTGTATTGTTTTTTCACACAAATTAAGGTTAATGATTAGATAAAAATTTTATTGAAAATTACAATTTTTTTTTGTGTGAAAAAATCATGTTTAGATGAAAAGATTTACAATGAAAAGAACTTGCTTTCGTAAGTGGAAAAGCTTTTTTATTTATGCTTCTGTTCACTTGAAGGATCGCAAGCATCCAATGCTGTGGCTGCAGTTCCTACCATTTGGAAAGCATGAAGTAAACACTCCACATACATAGTATATATACTTTTGGGAATCAAGCTGAACAGCCAATCAAGTATCCAAGCAGAGTTGCAGGAAAGAGCATGTGTGGCTGCGATCATCTCCACAGAGATCACAACAGTTCAACAAAATGAAGAGAACGCTTCATAGAGTAGAATCTCCAAGTGCGTGTCCGAATAAATATTGTTAATCACTTTGAGCAGACTCGATAATCAAACTTCAAAGCATCAGATGCAATTAAAACTTCAACAAATAAATTCTTCTGAAGATGTGACTCAATTGAGCAGAAAAATATTTGTTAACAATTTCTTCAAACTTAAGATACGAGAAAAGGGCAAGCAAAATGAAAAAAGAACAAAAGTTCAGCTCTACTATGTGTTTGACAAAATTCCCATTGACAACATTATGAAAATTGAGCAAGACAAATGCGTCCACATAATCTAGGATAGCCTTCATCAAGTTCAAATGTAACATCAGAGCAGAATCAATTCTCTAACAAGACAAGTACATTTGAAGACATCTTGCAGAAGTTTATTTGCACCACTAAGGTGCGGCCATGCCTGGACCAGTTCCTTGTCCTACTGCCTCCATCAATCAACATCTGCCATCAGGGCTCCCACTATTCAGATACGACGTCTTTTTTTGAGTCGACAGCCATTATGAGCACGTCTAGTTGTATCTTCAACATATACAATAGCATTCTTATCCCCTCGAGAATTAGTGAAGCCCTCTCTCCAGCTCATGATTGCTTGCCTTTTCCTTTTAAAATAAGTAAAACCTTTCACCTTCATCACAACTGATTTCAACCCCATATTCCGGGACATGCGTCCCACATGTTCTGAAGTTGCTTCAGCAGCATATCGAGAGAGTTTAGCTCCACCTTTCATTTCTGGCACACACCCTGCTGAGGCCTTACATTTTGTGTTCCCTTTAGAATCCGTAACTGTAATAAAAGTATTGTTACGCAGCATCTTTATGTGGACAATATCAGCATTCTGCTCAACATTATACTGAGGAAATTGAGAACGCCCCATGAAATCCTTTCCATCTCGCTCAATAATTCCACGAACGAAATTCATGGATCTAGAACTCCTCCCTGCCTCAGTGTTTCCCCCACTGGCAGAATAAAAGAAACTCCGAAAACTTAGAGCATAGGGTACAGAGACATCCTTTTTTACATTCTTCAGACCAACGTTCAACCCAGAAGTTCCTGCAAAACACCCTCTTGCGAAATGTGGAGAAGAATGAGAACCACCATGAATACTCTTGACACAACCTGCGAAACCCACACTGCCATCATCACTGACAAACGTAATTTCACATAGTTACTTATGAGCAAATGAATAAGTTGGCATTTTTCCACCCCAATTACAGGTAGCTTTCCAAACCAGACTAGTTTTCCTTGTTCATTATCTAGTTAGACAACCATTTTTGGTAAAATTAACATAGAATTTTCAACCGAGATCTACCGAAGATCAACCTTGTTTAAAAGATCCCAGATCAGTGAGTTTTTCAGATAAATGATAAGTCGCAGATACAAACGTACACCTAAAAAACACTCCCAACTTTTTCCTGAGTGAAAAAAGTAGTAGACGGAACACTTCAAAAGAGGACGAAAAGCCTGAAACATCTCAAGCTGAATGCGAATCCTTGCATTCTTTAACTAGGTCATAAAACTGCGCTGCCACCTACAATTTCTCGGTGACCAAACAGAGCATAAACCCACACGAAACAGAGAAGCTTTGCAATGGCCTCTAAGACGTTTGGTGGAATTTGTAAAATCCTACCAATCAATAAACAGATATTTTCAAGGACCAAAAAGATACTGCACAAAATGTTCCCATCGACCCAACGGCCGAAACCTAGAGCAGGAACTCACCGTCTACTCGTGGCGAATCTGCAGAGACAGACTTGGCTTCTTCCGATCTCGGAGCAACGCAGAACTGGCCTGAGCCGCCATAGAATCGAAGAAGTGATACGGATTTGGCTGCAAAGAGAGAAATCAGCGAAGACGAAGAGTAACGAGCAGCAGACCAAGAACGAGCTGTTGCTCGGCACCGCAGAATGGAAGAAGAGAGAGAATATGGGTACATCTCTGATCTCTCTCTCTTTCTTTCTATCTAGGTTTTAGCTGTTATTGTTCTTCCCTCTCCAGAGTTTTGACACTCGGATGTTTTCTCGCTATCGCCGAAGCATAGACGCTGGAAAATGAGGGCCAAGCCCAAGCCCCTGTCCGAGTCCTCTGCCAATAACGCATTGGATTTTATATTATAATTTTTGTTTTTTTCTTGGGTAAGTAATTGATATATAATTTTTGTTTTAGTTGAGAAGGTGTCTGCCTCCTGAATATCTATTCATTTTAAAAATTTGTTATAATAAAATAACTATGACGTAATTGTCTCTTTCCATCGTATCATTTTATTTAAATGATAATAAATATTAAAAAAATTATACTCAATTCATTTCTTTCCTCATATGTTAATTATCATATTCTGCCCATTAAGATTATTTATAAAAATCTCTAATGTATCTTTTTCATTAAACCCTGATCATATGTTACTCGTTAATATTTTATGCTTGATGATAACGAAATTGAATTGGTTCGGCCTAAATTGATTTGGGCCAAACAAGTCGATCATACAAACAAATCAACAACGATGAAAGACACATATTGCCTCTAAGCCCAAAGTAAAGGAGGCTACTATACGAAGCACGTTGGTTATGAGGCAACTTATAACGTGCACACCCTACAATCTTGACATCCTCATGTAATGAAACTAACTACACATGAAAAAAACGTGCATGAGGAACACTCCATGCAACACGATAGAAACGAGGGATCAAATATCGAGAAAAGAGGAGGACATGAAGGAGAGGCTATAAAAACAAAGTACAAAGAAGAATAAAAGTAATTGAGATTTGACAAATTGAATAATGAAATTATTATACAAAGGTACTAACTTAACCATAGAAGGTGTTACACCTTAGTGTCCGAAGTCATCTTTGTTATTTTATAAAAAGAAATACACGAAAATTAAGATGCATTTATTTTGAGTACTATTCATAAATTAACTAATTTATCAAGGCTTAAATATTTTTTTAATTATACGAACGATCATGTGGATTATCTTGTAGACTACTATTGAAAGGGCAAGACCTCGAATTAGTTATCTTGAAAATATTACATTACTTGACCGTACAGATAGTATAATATTTTTCAGAATAAAGATATCAATAAAGTAAAGTGAATTTTAGTTGAGAGCATTTTCGTAGGGCTATAACGATGTCTTCTCCTTGGATGTGATAAGTATGGCTCAATAATGTATTCAGCGTCCCGATTACCTTTTAAATTAGGTGATATTCTTTTCTGAAAATTTCTTAAAAAAATTTTTAATTGTATTTTCGTAGAACTGTGGTAAGTTTTGGTTCCTTGGTAGGTATGGCTGGTTACGACGCCACCCCTACAGCCCTTTAACTAGAAAAAGGACAATTTCGGTGATAAAAAAGTAAAGTGAAATTTGAGTCGTTGTTTTTACGCAACGGTCAAAAGGCACGGGGCATACAATACGCCCATTATCAAGCCCAAACCCGCTCAGATCATTTTCCAGTCCACAGCAGATCCAGCAACAAGACGTAGGTCCGAGTCCAAAATACCCTTGTATGCAGATAAATATCATCCCTTCCGTTTAGTGCCCTAGACCTTAATTTACCATTTCGACATCGCAGCAAAACGAAGGCCAAAAGTCTAGCTCTCTACTTCCACCCACAGCTCGGACACGCGCCGCTTGGTCGTCGGTGCGGCCCGCTCTCGATCCCTCGCATCTTGGATTCTTGGGTATAGTGCTCATCAAATGTTTAATGCTTATATATGTGGACCCTTTCGATATGTGGGTTTTCAGCTCATTTTTATTTTATTTTTGGATACCCTTCTGGAACGGTCTTTTGTCTGAGTTTCTGGGATCTTTGGCGTTGTGCGTAGGAGTTTCTCTCCGCGGATATTCGGTGGAGGAAGAGACAGTGGGCTGTCTTGTCCCCTTACTCCTTTTAGGATCTTCCTTGTTTGATTCTATCTCAATAGTTCTCTAATGGAATCTGAGGCATTGTTATATGTATGTATGTATGTATCGTACACATAACAAGTTAATTGAATGGAGGCTTTTATTTTTGGGGAATGTGTTGATTGGGGTTGTGTCTGAAAGATAAGATTTGAAGCTCATTTACTTCACGATCTTTATTGGGTATTGCTTGAGCTGTACGTTACATACTTATAAAAATGGATATCTCAACACGTTTTTGTGTGTGCGTGCACTCGCCCTTCTGGCACACACAAACACTCGGAGACAATGGAAGGGTTATTAGTAATTAATAAGCTGGGAAATTGGCTTGTTTAATGGAGTTATGATGGAGGCTTTGGAAAATTCTAATGGGTTTTTGCCGCACATCGTGCTGCTTATTCTACCTTGAAGCTTTTCTACTCTGCCTCCTGGTAGAAATACTTGAACTCAGTGGTTTATATTTTTGTGCAGCGATTTGCTACCTACAGAAGCTATGTTTGTTTTGATAGAGAAGTTTCCTGGGCAAAAAATAATTTGAGTAGTGGAATGGAGATGCATAAGACACTTATTTTAAACTGTGTGGTAAAGTATTTTTGGAGATAATTGGAGTTCTTAGCCTCATGATTGATTTAGGCACATAGAGTGAACATCTTGGAAGTGATCCTTCTTGTCCTTGCATCTCAACAAGGCATAGGGATCACCATGTCCCCTAGCCTCCATCTCTCGCCCCATCCTTGTCATCCCCAGGTAATGTTGGTCAGCAGGTGGATGGCAGTTAAGATGGCCGTTCAATGCGTATTGATGAGGTTAATGTTATTTGGATTGCCCTGCAGGGCTTCTCTCTCTCTGGGATAAGGTGGAGTAGGATGGGGTGAGGGATGGGTGGTCGGGGGAGAGGACATTATGGTAGTTGAGGAGAGTGATGGATGGATTGGCTGAGTTGCAGCTTGACTTTGAAAATGCTAATAATTGATGTTTACAACCCTCTTATTTGAATGGAAGGTGAAAGGATTCATTTTCAATTTTAGTTAATCTGTATGTCTCAATGAGTTTGTGCTAAAAGAAACGACTTTAAGATGCTTTTAGCCTTGTTTTTAGCTATGAATTCTGGAAAGATATGGAGTCTCTCTGTGATAGCATTTTTTTTCCCTTTTCCAATTATAGCTGAAGGTTATTGTATCTTCTTTGTCCTGGATGTGACTTTAAAAAGATTATGTTAGCCAACAAACAGGCCAAAGATTGTAACATTGTATGAATTGGGATTTTTGCGATGATAGATTTGAGTGTATGTGTTTGTTATTGAACTTCCTATGAGAGAGGCTGGAGAGATCTATGCTGAAATTCCTTTACCCTAGTGCAGTAAATGAACATAAGTGAACTACGGGTTGTGTTACGTATTTTCCAGGATTGTTTTTTCAATGCTGTTAAAGAGAGCTGAGTAAGGTAAATCCTGAATATATATCAATCTTACTTGATCTCATGACACCGATGCTTTCTTTATGATAGATGACAAGCGCTTGGACAAATATGAGCATTGCAATCATACATAGGGATATAGAGAGGGAGTGGGAGAATCTGGGTGGAGTTATGTGTGTTATATATTATTATTGGAGATTCTTGCTCACTCTCAGAAGATCTATACATCTGCTAAAATTCTGGAAAGGATGAGGAGGTCAAATTTTATTTCAATATTATTATAGCATTGGAGCATCTTGGAGCAAATGAGCAATGGAGCTTGTGGAGCACGGCTCACCTCGAGGATTGCTCTCTTGGTTTGCTTCATGTTTTGGTTTTGTTTTACTTTTGATATTGCCAACAGAGCACATCCTAATGATAATTTGACATCGCAATACCTAGAAAGAGTTAATTTTATGGGTTGAGAGATTGTTACTTTATTGATTGACGTTGTTTGTTTATGCAGCAATAATCTGCACTATAATCTTCCAAGTGTCAGACATGAGTGGTCGCTTTTCTCGCACAATCTATGTTGGCAACCTGCCATCAGATATAAGAGAATGGGAAATTGAAGATCTATTCTACAAGGTTTGGTTGGAAACAATTTTGCTCTTTTCTGCCATCAGATAAAAAATGTTTTGCTGTTGCGGAAGTGCTTTGAAAATGTCGTAGGGGTTTTGCATTGTAAATGTCTCCTCTTAAGCCTTGCAGCGATTTCTAGGCTTTGACCTGACTTTTCTAGGAGCGACACACTGGCACATGTCATTGGATTTGGTTCCAAATGGCTTTGTGCTAAAGTATGCTGTTTTCCATGGCTCAATGATGTTGATTTCCCTTTGCAGTATGGCCGTATCTTGGATATTGAATTGAAGATTCCACCCCGCCCTCCATGTTATTGTTTCGTGGAGGTAACTGCACACAACTTGATTTTTGCTCGGATATGATTAAAAAAATTCAATGTCAATAATCGATTTTTGTTTTCCCATTTGTTTCCAGTTTGATAATGCTCGTGATGCAGAAGATGCAATTAAGGGTCGTGATGGCTATAACTTTGATGGTTGTCGTTTAAGGGTAACAAGAGTCACGACATAGTTTTTAGGGATACTTTTTGCTTTCTTCTTCCTTGATTGATTTATCATTTGTTCTTGATGCAGGTTGAACTCGCTCATGGAGGTAGAGGGCCATCTTCAAGTGATCGTCGTGGTGGCTATGGTAGTGGCGGCGGCAGCGGTGGGGGCGGCAGTGGTGGGGGCAGATTTGGTATCTCACGGCATTCTGAATATCGAGGTGAATCAATTTGGAGAGTCTGTCTTTGCCAAAAGGGTTTAGGAGAACATGATGGCCTGCTGCTAGATATTTATATCTTTTGAGAGAGTTTGTTTTAGGTGTAATTTCGTGACTGATGTGTATTTGTGTTTGGTCTGCAGTTATTGTTCGTGGGCTCCCTTCTTCTGCTTCTTGGCAAGATTTGAAGGTGTGGAAATTTTTACATTCACTAGCAAGTTGTAGAATTTTCCCATGCTTCTTACCTGTAACCTTACTAGTAAACCTGGTTTCAGGATCATATGCGAAAAGCTGGTGATGTATGTTTTGCTGAGGTATCCCGAGACAGTGAAGGTATGCCTTCTTGTAGAATATGTCACTACTGGCTGGCATATTTCATTTTCTCCTTTTATTTTATTTTATTATTTTTTTTTGGGGGGGGCGGGGGTGGGGTTTGGAAAGCGTATTTGCAGTAGATTGCAAAACAGCTGTGTGGGACTTCCTCGTTCCATTTCTTGAGAAATGCAAATGCTCTCTGGGGAAGTTTTGAATGTTGCTCTAAGTCTCTACGATATGTTGCGTATGTGAATTATGGGTTGCATTTGGGGGGTTGATTTCATCTTCCATTCAGTCTATATAATCAAAGGGGTGAAACATGAGTTGGGGTTTGCCGGTACTGACAAATAAGACTAGCTATATCTAACTTTTTATAGTAGCTATAATCACTGGTCATTGTTATATATGCCTGTATCATCGGTTTTGTATTTTGGGAAATGGGTCCAGTATCAATAAGTCTCTACTATTGCCAGTGCGTATGACATCTCATATGAACTCTGCTTGATAATGCTTGAATGCTTAGATTTAACATCTTAGTAGTTCTTATGTAAGCCTGTTACTGCCGCTTTCAATATTATGAACTATTAAGAAGTGAGTCTAGGTGAATTCAGGCTTTTAGATGAGTCTTTTAATATTCTCGTGTTTGTGTCAGTACTCATATTATAATTGCTGTCACTTCAGGGACCTTTGGCGTTGTTGATTACACTAATTACGATGACATGAAGTATGCTGTAAGTTGTTGACAGATAGATAGCACTTGATTTGCTGTTATAGTGCTTCAATCTGATAAGAAAGCTAACATGTTGTGTGCTTTTCAGATTCGGAAACTAGATGACACTGAATTCAGAAATCCTTGGGCAAGAGCTTATATCCGGGTATCCTTTTCTTACTATCATTTTGACTATTTAGTTGGATTATTGTTAGCTATAGTATATTTTTGGTCCCTGGTAGGTATGTGCCAATTTGGTGCCTAGAATTTAGAATGTTCCAATTTTATCCTGAAAATTTTGATTTTGAGCAATGTAGTACGCCATCCATTAAACTAACATCACATCACAAAATTTTGATGTATTAATTTGGTTGGAAAGATTAAAATCTTCAGGGATAGAACATTTCAAATCAAAGGACCAACTTGGAACCGAATTTGTATTGTCAGGGCCAAAATTTGAGTGTATGTCCCTTTATTATTTTTCTGGATGTTGTGAGTTGTGTACTCATCTCTAATATTCTGCTGATGTATGTCCATTGTATGATCTTTACAGATGCTCACTTCTAACTTTAAGTTTATTTATCAATCCCATAACATTTTTGTGTGAAAAATGAGAGATACCAAGGTCTATTGACAGGTGTGGGGGGAGTTGCATATCTTAACTGTTTTGCACGTGTTTGCTTTTACTTCAACTGGGTCAGGTGAAGAAGCATGAGGGCAGTCCCACAAGAAGCCGAAGTAGGAGCCGCAGCCGAAGCAGAAGTGTTAGAAGGGACAGGAGGTACTGGCTTTTTACTGGTCATTTTTCTTTTTCGTGCCTTGTATATTTTATATGTAGGTAATCTGTGCTGTTTCTTTATGCAGTAAATCATTGGAGCGGTCTATTTCTAGATCTGTATCAAGATCCAGATCTGCATCTCCTGTCAAATCGTCCAGGTATCTGGGGTCTGCTTACCCTGTCTCTTTCATGCCTTAGTTTATCTGAGCCTGTTTTCTTACCTTTCTCAATGGTATTTATTTAAATGATGCAGGCCAAGATCAAAATCGAGGTCAGGATCTCCCCTCCAGGTAATTAAACTGTAGATTGTATGATGACATTATTGAGTGCGTGCATGTTGGCCCTGCGTTGCTGCAGTAGGTGTTACACGTGCTTCTCCTCTCCCTAGGGTCTACAAATTTTCTGGTCAAAAGTGAGACTTGCAGCTCTTGAATATCTATTTGGTAGGCTCTGGTACTCCCCATGAATGTTTAGGTCTATGTTTGGAATGTCAGAAATCCTACTTCATTCGCATTAAGTGAACTCTACCTACTTAGAAAAAAAAAGAAAAAAAAAAAGAACTCTACCTCATGTGGAGTAGACTCACTTTTATGAGAAATCAATCTATCTTTTCCAATGTTTCTCTTGTATCATCAGTTCTTCTTTCCATCTTTTGGTGCTCTTCCTTCTCTAAGGCCAGCGTTGCCTTTTTTTGATCCATTCTCAAGTGTATCAGAAATCATTTTGACTTTCATCATGGTTATTACGTTTCTTAATGAATAATTGCAATAATTCAGATTTTGGTACCATATTTTGGATATAACAAGATAGATAGACAATTGCTTAAGATGTTTCTGTCCATTGGGCTTTGGCACTTGTTTTTCAAGACCCATCATCATGCTTACCAATCGAAACAATTCTATTATTAATTGGATAAAGGAAGAAGAAGATAATTGAATCTCTCATTTTCCAAACTGCTTTTTTTCCATGAGGAAATCATGTTATGAAAAATTCTGGTAAGCTTATGTCAAGCTTAATCTCTTTGTAGGCACTGTCCGGTAGTGGCTGATTTCTGCGCAGGCAAATGTCGAAGCTCTTCCAGGCCTATTTGGTGGAGTTTGAGGAGAAATTTTCCTAGATTTTAAGTGGTCTTTGTTGGAATGTAGTAGTAATTTTCCTAGATAGACAAGGAATGGGCTGTATCGGGTGATATTATCCTGAAAGATGTGGTACTGCAAAACTGTGCATTTTGCCCTTTTCATTCTACTTTAGCTACAATCTGCAAGGGGTGCGTGTGTGTACGCTTTGTTATTTAAGTATGAACAGAGGTCACTATCTTGGAGGTTTGTGGCTTTTTGACTTTAATTATGGCGTCTTTGTTGGTTTGTAGGTCTATGATTTGCCCCCTTTTTTCCTTGATTAGATTCGGATGTGGTCATAACGTGTGATTTTACATTGAAAACGTCTCTGGAGATGGATATCAATTCCATTTGCGTTGAAAATCCCAATTGGGGTTTCATAAAATGGTTGCTTTTCCTACTGGGGTAGGCCATTTTTGGAATTTCTTTCTACGGTAGTCAAGTAAGTGAAGAAAAGAGACTCCAAAAAAGGCCTTAAATTAAATATTGTGTCACATCATCTTTAGGTTTCCTTCTTTCTCTCTTTCTTCTTTTTTTTTTTTTTTCCTATATCAGGTTTCCACTTTTTAACGTAAAAAGTTTATCTTTCTGAATACCTCTGGCTTAATCTTCTTATTTTAGGTGTTATAGAACATCATTTTAGTTTTGGTCCATTTTCCAACGGTTTTAGTAATTAGGATTTTACAAAATTTTATTTGGACAACATTAAATAGTGTGATGTTTATTTATTGTGTCTATTTTTTTAAACTGTATCTATCTCTAGGAGCCGGGTTGATGAGAGAAGGTTTTCATATGAAAGTTTAGTAGAACTTCTGTAAATATTTGTTAAATGTTTTTAATTTTATAATGTTTTTTTAAAATGATGTTTTCCTCTTAAGTATATTTAATATTAAAATCAATTTCAATCTCTTGAAATTTTTTTATCTCCTCATTAACCTAGGTTAAAAATCACAAAAATACATAACTCTGTCGAAAACTTATAAATTAATTCATCACAATAAAATCTTTCTTTCAAATATTTTTCACTTTCATAAATCTCCAAGATAAAATATTGCAAAAAATTTATTTTCTACGGTTCACACCACTTATAAATATTCGAAAATACAGATAAAATTTTTAGCTGACTCAACTGGAAACTCCGAGTAGGAGACATTTTATTTAGAAATAATCGAGTAGAAAATATTTATTATATTTCTTTATTCATGTTATTAAATTGCCAACATATATAATTTTGCAACATAATTTTACAAGCAAGCCGAAACGTATAGGGAGAGTTAAAAATGAAAAAAAGAAACTGAGCCGAGCCGAGCCGGAAAAAGAACCGTCCAGGGTTGAGCTTGCCACGAAGGCCCGAACCGAGCCGACACAACGTTACAATCCGCTTCCTCTGCCAGAACAGAAACCCCTAAAACCCCACCCCCTCCTGATTCGAAACAGGGATCTCCCACACTTCCTTTTTCTTTCAGCTCCATAGTTCTCAAAATTTCCCTCCAAACTCCTTACTGAACCAACCGTAGACCACCAACAGCAATAATGGCGTCGCGCTTCCAGGCCGTGGCGTTGGTGGCCTCTCCGTCGTACCCAAACTCCATTGCCTGGTCCGACGAGAACCTAATTGCCGTCGCTTCCGGTCACCTCGTCACCATACTGGTAATTCAAACAAACCAACGGCGTTCACGACTTGGTTCTCGTTTTTCGTTCAGATTATTTTTCTAGTATGAGTTTTAGAAAAGTCGCAAATGTTTGGCCTTGAGGGCAAAGGAATTATATCCACAGAGAAAGCCAAGTGTTGTTCACATCTTTTGCAGTCCGCCTCATAAATTCTACAATTTGTTTTCTTGTCACTGATTTTGTTTAGTTCGTAAGACGTATATTCCGAAACTCAAAGAATTTATAGTGATATACATCCTGAGAAAATTGCACTCTCAGACGTATGCTTAGTTGCTTACCTTGGAAATTCATATTCTGATTAGAGGGTGAATCTTCCTCAATGCTCAGGCAGTCTACATAATAGATCACACCATAAAATTGTTAGAGGAACCGCTTTTATTGGAAAACCCAGGCTTTTCTTTATTTGACGATCTTTGTTGTTCCTTCTTAGAATCCAGCATTGCCTTTTGGACCGCGAGGCCTTATCACAGTCCCCGCTGGTGAACCTTTTCCGATTGGGGTTGTAGATAGAAAAGGTATGTGTGGTATTCGAGCTGTGGTTCTAACTGCAAGTTGGCAAATTTGTATATTTGTAAGTTGTGGGTGATCCTTACTTCATGATCACTGCTTGGGAATTTCTACCCATTTGTTGACCAATTGCTAACTTCTGATGATAATGTATTAGAACCAAATTCTAGTATGGATGAAAGTAACTGGGCACTGTGGTTGCACCTGCTAAAATTTGTATGTGGTAGGGTTTAACATATGGATGAGACCTCAGAAAAGTTCTGAGATGCTTACCGCACACAAACTTTTTCAATGTGTACTGGGACACCACGTCAGATAGTTTGTGTCTTTCTATGGTTAATCGTGTCGTTACATATTATGGGATGTCTGCAGATTTACTCTCTGGTTGCTTGTTGCCCACCTGTTTATCCCGGGATCATCGACCTTGTGTTCGATCTATAGCATGGTCTCCGCTTGGAATGGCTCCTAACTCGGGGTATGAATGTCAGTTTCTGCTAACTGCATGATGACTTTTCCTTCTGTTTGCATCTTCGATATGTAGTAACTTATTTTTATGTAATTGGATGCCTAGAAAATCTCATAAAACTTAATCGTGTTTGCATATTAACTTGGTGCAGATGCTTGCTGGCTGTTTGCACCACAGAAGGACGTGTGAAGCTTTATCGTCCACCATTCTGTGACTTTGGTGCCGAATGGATAGAGGTATGCATTAGAGAAGCACTTCTTTTGGTGCTGAATGGATAGAGGTATGCATTAGAGAAGCACTTCTTGGTTTTGCTAGTGGAAAAAATAAGAAATGTTATCATCACTGAAGACTATACGTTTCTTGGTTCCTGGAGCCCTAGGGAATCGAAACAATTCTGTTTCAAATTTAAAATCATCCTTTATGTTTTAATGCGGTGTCATTACCCCGAATCCCGGTTCTACAAACCATAAATTTCATACTCAGTTTTCCCTCTGCTGACCTGCTTCAGGTTATGGATATATCAGACAGGCTTTATGGTTATCTTGCAAGTATCAACTTTGGAGAGTTAGATGTTTCTTGCCCAGAAAATACTGATGTGAGTACTTTCT
Organism: Morella rubra; assembly: GCA_003952965.2. NCBI lineage: Eukaryota > Viridiplantae > Streptophyta > Magnoliopsida > Fagales > Myricaceae > Morella > Morella rubra. The sequence continues at coordinate 3,000,331 of CM025855.1, read as the reverse complement.
TCTACCGATTCATGTGGATATGATTTTCTTGCTTACGCTCATGCCATACAGTGTTACTTGGTGCATTTTCTTAGGTGTTTGTGTAGCTCAATCAGCTCTAATTGTAGTTGGCTATTTGTGGTATCTGTGACTAAAAGCAGGCATCAGAATATGGAAGTGCAGAAAATCCGTCGAATTTTATTTCAAAAAGGGAGCCTAAGAGAAGAAAAACGTAGGTATTTTCTTGTAGATAAGAATTTATTTTTAAAATAGATGGTTTTGTAGTACAGGAAGAGCCTTTTCTTTTTCCTTGCATGGTCTATTTCGAGTAGGTAGCAAAACCACATTTACATACATCAAAATATTCAATACCTACACATTTACATGCATTTGTTTTCCACTTACTGTGGATCACTTTACATGAACTTATCATTATTTTGATAAATTTGCTGCAGCAATACAGGCTCTGGAGCTACTTGGGACCTACTACCATGTCCAAGTAAAAACAGGGATTCCACTGCTGGGTCTGCCCTGTATATCGAGATGGACGACGGACAAGGAATGAAAGAGATGAATAAGGTGAGGGCTTAGTCCGTACTTAGTGTTACTCTGGCAATTTGCCTACTATTGGTCTTCCCTAATTTCCAGATATGGGTTCATTGAATCGTTATTTCTTTCCGCTTTTACTCTATGTTTAGGTGTCTGAGATTCATTCTGACCGGCTGGAAGATGAAACTTTACACCATGTTGTCCCTGTGTCAGAATCTAAAGCAAACTCTCTCAACAAGATAGTAGAAAAGTGCACGCTGCCACAGATAACTGCAAATCAATATGCTTCTCACAGTGCAATGTTATCATCAATTGCTGTTGCCTGGTCACCATTGCTGCAGTTATCATCTGACCTCTGTGCAGTACCTCAAACTGGTTCATCTATTTCTCTACTTGCGCTTGGTGGCAAGTCTGGCAACATTTCATTATGGAGAATTTTTGTACCCGAATGCTACTCTGTCGAGAATAGCAGGGTCCCAACTACGGCAACCATAGTTGGGCTCCTTCAAGCACACACTTCATGGGTTACATCAATTAGTTGGGCTTTGCATGCTTCTGATTCTTCAAATCCTCAGGTTTTATTGACTTCTGGGAGTTCAGATGGAAGGTGAGTTCGGTATTTGAGTATAGTATTCGTAGTTCCATTAATTTATCAGTGCTATTGGTGGGTGTACTTAATTTTTTTGGTTTATTTTTTCTCATGGACAAAGAGATGTTGCTTTATTTGCTTCATGTCTTAATATGTAATGGAATTGTTCTCAATTGTCTTCAGCAAAGTTTCTGCCCCCTGGCGCCTGAAAAATGAAAAAGAAAGAAAGAAGTGATTTCTATGTGATGCTTTTTTGGTTTGATGGTGTTATCTTGTTTATCTAAGTTTCTAAGTTCCACATAGACTTGTAAGGAAAAGTTGTCTTTATGATTATCTGGTTACTTAATATGATCATCTATGTTTTTGTCTTGGTACATATATAATCTTAGTGATAGATTGGTGTTGCAAGTGTATAAGTTGCAGCAAATATGTGGATCATTTTTTGTTCGGCAAGAGAATTATGATCTTTGTTTTCATAGCTTTTGGAGTTGAGTGGTTAAACCAAAGAAGGTGATAGATGTGTATCTTAGTTGGCAATGTCTGTTTGGAAAGCGTAAAGCAGTTCATTTGAAAGGTTGCTGCATTTTTCCGTAGACAGGCAACTTGGAGAGAAAATAGATTGTTCTTGTGAAGGCATTGAAAAATTAGGTGCAGTACAAATCCTTTTTTCTTGTGTTCTTTGTATACATGCTGTCTGCTTGAGTTTCTTCTCATGTATATAAAATCTTATAAGCTTATCAACTTGTAATTAGCAAATTGGTGCTCATTGGTAGAATAGTTTTCTAAAGGTTTTAAACAGCCTGATGGTGGCCCCATTTCTGCTTATGATTGTTGGGATGCATTGAGTCGGTTGTTCTTTGAGGCCGAAGCCTGAGTGTCTGGTGACATTGTAAGGTCTTGTTGTATTGAAGACTAAGGTGGCAGCATTAGGAGTAGGTTAATGGTCTGAGCTAATGAAGTTTGGTTCTTGTGTGGAAGGGTGGAACTCGTAAAGCTATTCACTTTGGACTGTGCATTGGATAGTTGACCATGCAGTTGTTTTCTTAATGGTAGTTTTATGGATCAAGGGCCAAAACATCTTTCAATTATGGCTTTCAAGAAATATGTATAGTAATATCTGAAAGTATGTCAACTTCTTAGTAGTTGCGTGAGCAGATCTTTGTCTTCATATGGTCAGAATCAAGACATCTTTTATTCGTTACTGCAATTGCTATAAAGTTGATCGTTAATCTTCAGCGATAAACAATACCTGGAGTTTTTTTTTTCTTTTTCTGTACCTGGAGGTGGAAAGATGCATTTTTAATGTCTAAACTTTCAAGGGTTCAGGCCCCTTTTCTCTAAGAAATATTCTTGCCTTTCTTTTTAGTATTTGAATTTTGTAGTACGAAACTGCTTTATATTTTTTCTGAAAGAACTGAAAGTAATAAATGGAAATTGGTTTCTAGAGTTCCGTCTCATGTTTTTCCTTCACTGGTCTTTCAGTGTAAGGGTCTGGCTAGGGAAGATTGTGGAATTGCTGAACTCATCAGAAGTAAATTGCACTTCCCTTTTCCTATTGAAAAAGGTAGTTCTTTCTTTTGGTAGTACCTTTTTTCTGCATGTGTTTTTATGTTGGTGGATCAAATATTTCCAGTTTTTTGAACTTCTATATAGGTTATAATTGCTGATACTGCCCCAGTTTCAGTACTCTCACTTAGTATGCCAGCAAACTCCCTGCATAAAATGCTCTTGGCAGTTGGCAAAGGTTCAGGATCTTTTGAAGTTTGGAATTGTGACATATCTAGTGACAAGTTCGATAAAGTTGGCTCATATGATGCTCACGACCATGTTGTAAGTATCGTGTTCCTTATTAATCTTTAGGTACATACCAATCTTAAGTTGTTCAATAATAAATTCTGTCAGGTTACAGGCTTAGCTTGGGCATTTGATGGATCTTGTTTGTACAGCTGCAGCCAGGTATTTTTAGTTGATGACAGTCACATGATAGTATTTTTATTTGACTTCCATTTACGTTTTATTGTCAATGTTGCAGCGCTGAATCAGTTTTGATGGAATTTACTTGTTATATTATGCTTATATAAGTCTTATCTGGAATCTTCTGCCTGTTATAATACCTGAACCTGAAATACATAGGTTGGTCACAAAATAATGTAGCTCTGGCAGATTATCAGTCTATGTCTTAAGCTTTGCTTGAAATGACTTGTAGCAAGACTTCAGTATTTTGGCAAAATCAGATGGAAGTACCAGTAGTTTTTTATATTGGCACCCAGTAGAACTGAAATTTTTTTGCTGTACAACCTTCAAAATTTTCCAGATAGAATAATCAATTAGATTATATTAAAATGCCAAATACACAGGGTTTGCATTGTGAAAGTTTTCCTAATAAGCTAGACTGAAAGAATGAAACAGAGAGGTTAAGCAAGCTTGTACAATGTCTTTGCTACATGAACTGATCCTAAATACACCATATCATCTTCAGGATGTTCAGATGGTTGATCTTTTGCATTAGACAAAATTGTAAACCAGTATTTTTAAAGATTAGTTCCCTTCAGAACAAGTAACTTGGAAACAGTAGGGTGATTTATTGCCTGCCACTGTAGATATCAGCCGGCTTTACATGACCTGACCAAATTGAGCTCATAATTTAGGAATTCCTAAGCTCAAAATAATTCCAAAATGTAGATGGAACATGAGTACAGCAATTTGCTGTTATGTTGCTACCCTGTTTGTCATGGCAACAATGTTGCAAACTTCATTCGTATGCTCTTTTTACTTCCATAACCTTTCCTAATTATTTGATGACAATTTGTTCTAAATGATGGTGGTAGGATAATTTTGCGCGCAGCTGGATTTTACATGGGAATTCCCTATATGAAGTACCCATTCCTCTGAATACTCCCCGTCTTAGGAGCTCGGCTGATGTATGTTATTACCTTTTCTTGTCTCCTTTTTTTCCTAGATTGTTTTTATGCAGTTCTGACATAATATAACTTAATTTTGTACAGATTCCCGACGTCTTTACTTCATGCAATGGTGTGGCAGTGTCCCCTGGAAATCTTGTGGTTGCTATGGTGTGACGTTTCCCCCCATATTGTTTCTCATTATTTGCTTTTTATGCCATTAGTTTCCTACCTTTGCATATTTGGGATGTTTAGCCCTTTTGGTCACAGCTATCTGAATGATTAATTCAAACCTGGGTATGTCCTTTATCCGTTTATTGTTCCTATTTGCCTCTTTTTTTTATCTTTTTTTGCATGAAAATTATCTGATTTTCAAGAGGTTGATCTTGTCATTTCATGTGATATGGGGCCAAGGATGGAAGCCATGCTGTGAGGGATTGAGATGTATGGATTTTAGTTCCTCTCCCTATCCCACTTTCCCCTCCTGAAAACAAGAAAGTGAACGAATGGAATCCACTGCAACCTGCTTATGCAGTATCAGTAGGGTAGCCATACTAATGCAACTGCTTATGAATCAATACGAAAATTTATTCTATTTGATCTTTCAGCAGCCAAAATCATCATTATTGCTGTAATGTGATAGTAACAACTAACACATTGTCTTTGACATGTGCTTAGCATTTATGTTTCTCTATGAATCGCATAAATTAGAATGCTTCCTTATTATATGTAGAGAGAGAACAAACTCCAAAATTACCCTTAAGAAAAGCAAATTCATAAATGATAGTGATCTTGTTTGCAAGAACTTCTCCATCCCTTGTTTGTCGGTATCTCCTCAAGACTATTATCATAATTTTGACACATTTGAAGGAAAATGGTTAACTGTAGAAGCCTATGCAAAGGCATAAAGGTTTCTGCTTTTACTAGAACATATCCGTGTGACTGCTTTCTTGTTGTTTACTCTTCTAGGAGGGATCTGTTGAAACTATGGGAAGATAAGGGGACAAAGGATGAGGATGCAATCCTGGCCCTGTAGATTGAGCTAGTAGATTTAAATATTTGCTTGTGTAGCTCTTTTTTTCCTTTGTGTATTAATTAATACTCAGTGATACTCGTCCTGAAATTGGGAAACTTATATTTCTGTGTACTACATATCAAAAGGCAATGATTTGTGCATAATTGTTTCAGGTGCGCAATTTGGATCTCGATCTATTGGATCCAATGTACCAGGCAAGGTAAGACGTCACCTGTTGTAAGTTATGTCCATGCTACATTGCTTCTTGTGTATTTGTGATTGTAATCATATGAGCGCATTCTGGAAAGTGAAAAGAAACATAATTTGAAAGGAGGACGCTCACTGGAGTTCCTTTATAAAATGAAAAGAAAAGTTGACACCTTAGGAAATTGACGTACTCTACACACATTATTAGGGCTCATAAGGCAGTGGTTGAGTTTTACTGGATTGGTGGGCAACAGCTGGATCTTTTGTCAAACAGTTCCCCTCAATTTGATGCCAATGAATTCCCCAGCTTTGCTGAGAAGGAATTGACCTGTTGGGAGTCCAATATTCATTGGTCATTGAAACAATGTGGACATTTGGATAAGCCTCTGGTTCCTTGGGATCTCATAGCAGCATTACTGGCTTTCAAGCAGACTGCTTTGAAGTTTGTAGAACGCATACTGCTTAAATGGCTCTCATTTTCATATATGGTGTCTGATGTTGATCTATCTGCCGAAAAGATTTTGCCGCACGTCTCTAGAAGTTTATCAAGGGTTAATTCTCGTCAGCTGCACCTCCTAAATATAATCTGTAGATGCGTAATGCTACCTGGGATGAAGGCCGATCAAAGAAATAACAAATTGGAGAACTTGGGAGGATTTTGTGATGCTGAACGGGAGCAACTGACTATGTGGGCGGAGGTACTTTTCAGCAGTGAAAGAGAACTTCGTGAGAGGCTTGTGGGTTTTAGCTTTTCCACATATATAACTCTTGGGTCTCATTTAGCCTCAACTGCTTCTCGACCTGGATATTGGTGTCCTGTTGGATTAGCACAAATGGAGCAGTGGGTTGCCCTTAATCGTGAACATGTAAGGGATAAACTGAAAGTCCTTGCATCAGAAGTTGGAAGGCATGAGGGAAGGTACAGATTGTTTCTGTCCTATATGCTACGAATTTCTTCACCCAAATTATGTCATGATTTCCCTCTTTTTATTGTTTCTAGTACAACTAAGAACTACGCTGGTCATCTAATCATTTGCTTTTCCTCAAAACAACAGACTTCAACGCAGCGAAGATTTAGTAGCAGAGAAATGTAGCTTTTGTTCAGCATCAGTTCCATTTAAAACACCAGAAGTCGGCTTTTGCCGAGGTATAGAGAGTAACAATGACATTGGTCAGAGCCACAGACTACCAAGGTGTGCGGTCTCTATGCAGCTTTGCCCCGCTACTCCCTTATGGTTCTGCATCTGTTGTCATAGACGGGCTTTCCGACTGGCACCCGAGACTCTTTTCTCAATGCTCGGATACCCTTTAGAATTTGAATCTTCAACCCAAACGTCTGTTGTAGAAGTACGCTCAAAACCTGTGTGTCCCTTTTGTGGGATACTGCTACAGAGACTACAGCCAGACTTTCTACTATCTGCCTCACCGGTGTAAAAAGAATATTTCCTGCGTCACCAATGGAATGATGGCCTTGGCCACGTACGCCATTTAGATTGTTGATAAGAAATTATCAGCGGGCGAAAAACTGCTGGAAGCAGCTGGGCATCTGGGAATGTTCGTTTTCTAAGAAATGGTAGAAATTTTAGGATTTTGATGAAATTGTGAATATTTATGTATGTTAGAGTTTTATCAGTTTTTGTGTAAAAGTTGGTGAAAAGTTTAAAGATATTTAATTTTTATTAGAGTTTGTAAAAATGTGTAAAAAGAGATGATTTGATGTAATTGTTTAATAAAAAAATATTAGAGTTAGGTGAAAAAATATAGAGATAAGATTTGTTTTTTTTTTAAAAAAAAAAAAAGGTATTGGAGTTTGTGTGAAAAGTTCTTAGAGATTATGAAAAATGTATTTGTGTATGAATTTTTGAGATTTTAGATATTCTTTTTGCAAATTTTGTTATATATATTTGTATTCTATAATATTTTTGCAAACTAAGATGTCCAAATTTTTACATAGGCTCTCTCCAAAATGAAGGAGTATAGAAGCTTCGTACTAGATCGTCTGTAATTTTCAATCCTGATTATATAATACAATTTGAAAGAGATAAAATATAATAAGTAAAATTTGTACTATTTAATATTATTTATATAAAATTTTAAATAATATAAATTTTATAATAGAATTTACCTACTGTATCTATCTCTTTTTAAATTGTACAGTAAAATTCAAATCGGAAATTATTGAAAATCGGCATCCCTGCTGAACAATTTACCCTGGAGTGGCCTCGCGCCGAATTGACTATTTGGAGATCCTTCTGCTTTGACGGATTGCTTTATGGCCCAAATTAAGCTCTCGGTTGTAAAGCCTGGGCCCACTCAATCGTGTTATGGGCCCGGGCCTGACAAGGTAGGCCGGCTCTCAGTAATTGACAATTGAAAGTATTGTCAAACACATCCCCCTCTCTCTCTCTCCCATCTCTGGAGTTTCGTGGGCGAGTTCTTGCAGACCCGTCCTGGTTTTTTTGTGACTACATACTTGTTTGATGATTGCTTAACAAGAAAAAAGAATTACTACTTGATTAGAATAATATATAAAAATCCTAGGCAAGGACGCTCATCTTGACCCTCAAATTTTTTGACTGAACTAGTTGGGCAAAAAAAAAAAAAACCTTCTCTGACTGAACTGACTCATATAAAATAGACTCTGACCGAGACAATCGAATTTCGGGGTAGTGCAGCTTGGTTGACAGGCGTACCCGGGGCGTGTAAGGAGTTTCAACAGGGCTTTGGTGAAGTCTAGGAATTCTTGGAAGCTGAAAGGACAGAAGCCAAAGAAAACCATCTGTTTTTTGACCGACACCAACATCGATGCTTTTACTAATGTTTACCATGCTGCCAAGAACTGTTCCTCCCCGTTTGCCTCTCCTATTTTCCTCTCTTTTACACCTTTTTCTAACTTGGGTTTCCTCTCTCTGTCTCTGTCTCAACGTTCTGGTCAACCCCTTGGTAATATTCAAACATCTGTCCATAGCATTTGGTTTTGGTTTGGCTGGGGAGAATTGACTCGGCTCAGCGTTGTAACGAGCCCGTTAACCCTTTGACTGGAAAACAGAGGACTCGGCTCCGTTTGTCTTGCAGCCTCAAAACAACTCCGCGAGGGGATGGGTTTTGACCCACAGGCTCTAGAGTTCCGTAATGTGGGGAACAAGTTAGATGGCTACTGAATGAGCGAATAGGACTCGCCCACAATGAATCACGCCCCCACGCATTTAACAAACAAATTCATGCACCAACCACTTAAATAATCCCATGTGAAACGTGCCCTATTAAATCTTTTTTCTTTGTACCCCACTTCTGGATTGCTTGCTCATAGTACACTCATCATTTAATTATCTGCAGGATGGGGTTATTGGAATACGACGTCGATTAGTTTAACTGGTCAAGTCTTTTTTATAATTGACTAGGAAGGAAACTAGAATTAGACATCTAAGGAGCCAATTACGTAAAAATAAAATTTGGACCTTGGAGGGGTCAAAATATGAAAAACAAAACAAAATTAATATTCTGCTGCTGATTACGCGTCAGTGATTGCCATGTTTCTGTAGACCTCCGATTTATATGTTGTCGGCTATCAATGATTCGACCGTGTGAAGAACTTCGGCATCAATTATATGGCCTTTTAAATAGAAGCTACTCGGAAAAAGGAGTAGCTCTTTGTTAATTGAGCCCACGACCCACGTTTCTTAGGACTTTGAACTCGTCCAAACTCTTTGGGCAAATCGATTTTGCACTTCCCAAAACAACAACATTTGCTGTTTGGGCAAAGCACGTAGACGTTTTCCTGGGATGTTTTGGGGTTTCTTTACAAACATAATTGACCCAAATAGGAGAAGCGTTCTAAAATGCTTCGTCTTCTTAAGCTTTTTCTTTAGATATAAATTGAGTACCATCATTGGCACCTCTGGATAACTGAAGAGTCTGAGGAGGGAGGACTGAGACTTGTGGGTGGCTCAGTAAAGCTTCAGGCCCGAGAGGACCACTCCGTTTTGTTCTTTTTCCAGTTACTGCACTGCAAAAGGACTGCACTCTGCAGCATCTCCCTCTCTTCGTATCATTTTAAGCGAACTGTGCTTCGTGAGAGTACTTACTGGGAGTGGTAGCTCAGCAGTCTTTTACTGATCTCCAGATAAGACCTTTGCTTTAGTGGCTACATCTCCTGAGCCCAAAATTGCACCCACTGTGAAAAAGCCTGCTGCGCTCAAAATAGGTGCAATCCTTTCTAGTAGAGTTCAGTAATCTTCTGACCCCGAATTGTAGAAGCCCTTTAACTTGAACACCTAAGATGTTTTGAAGATTTCCGGTAAACAGGACCAGCTAAAAGATCAATAAAAGCTATGTTAGAGTCTAGATAGAGAGATTTACATTAGATACTCAGCATACTAAGTTCGAGTCAGGTGGACGTGAGATTGATACTTTTACCTATTATTAAACAAGTTCCAAACTTATCAACTATAATGCTGTAAAGCTAGTTCCGTGGACACCCCTTCAAAGAATCTGCCGTGTGGGACAGATTAAGGCCACCAAGATAGCTCTCTTGCTGATTTAAACTCTTTTTTTTTTGGTTTAAACTAAAAAAAAAAAAAAAAAAAAAAAAGGCTCTTCAAGTTTTGATGTGCCCTGTGATTTATGAGATAAATAATAATAATAAACGCTGAGGAGATTTAAATTAATTCCCATGCTCCATTAATTCGATTTAATAAGAAGAGTATTATGTAAATCACCTTTATCACTCTTTTTATCAAGAATTTTAGATGCCCTGCATTGTGTCTTAACATGCTTCCGTTGCCATATACTTCCACCTAACACGGTTGACGGGCTGAGGAGAAGGATTTATTTAATTATAGTAGCAACAACAACCAAAAAAAAGGAACCCCAATTTAATAATGCAAAATTCATGATTGGACTGATTTGGAATATGTACTATTTTAATGAACAGAAACCAAAGATTCTCATCCACTGAATATTTATGATTTTTTATTATTACATCGTTTCAGTGATACAAATTGCATCCTGGGTAATGGAAAAAAAATTGCATTTTCTTTTGCTTATATGGCTTAATTTCCTCAGGACCAAATATTTTTATAAATAGTAAATCAACTCCTTTCCAATTTGTCCCATTTGAATTGCTAACCTGTTAAAACTTAAAAGCAACATTGATTGGTTGGCAATAGTTTTTTTGCTGAATTGGGTGGCAATAGTTTGATGTTGAAAATGCGCTCCCATCACATCTTTGGTCCACCGCCAAGGGATGGCTGAGATGAAACATTGGAGCATCATAAGCTGGTTGGTGGGGTCTACAGAAGAAAAGCCCCACCTTTGGCCATGGACATAAGTTTCCTGAAATTACTGCATTTGTGGGAATCAGGTTCACTGTCATTGTACCAGAAAAAGCTCCACTAATTGCATAGATTCTTACTCGCTTTTTCTAGCAACCCATTGTAATTATGCACTACCAAAGCTTATCCAGACAGGAGCATCACAAAAAAAAACCCCACTACCTTGGATACATGGTTAGATAGATTGGAAGGCTATTAAGATTTCTAATTGTAATTTATTAACCTAATTTTAGTGTTAATGATCTCGACAATTCGAATCGAGAATTACATATTCTAATTTACAACGTAAAAAAAAAAATCTTATTATATATATTTTTTAAATGTATATGTATTTATCTTAAGAGTTTAGGCTAAATTTAATATTGTAATATTACATAGAATAAGTAGGACAGAAATTCATAGGTGAGGGTACGCCAAGTTGACTAATCCCAACAAAAAGCTCGAGTCCAAATTCTAATGTTTCATTGAAGTTACAAGCCAACTAACTAAGAATCAAATCTATTAATCTTTTTGAGTAGGTGATAACCAGATAATCAATTTTGGAACCTATAGAATTACTATACTATACATCTCCCTATACTACCTACAACTATGGAGGGGATTAATTTTGCGCCCGCATAAATAAGCTGCTTTTATTATGGATTTGTCCCAACTTGATCTCAATCAGTAGGCTTACCGTACGACAAGCTCCAAACACGAGCAACGATCGCTTGCCGTAAGTATCAGACTTGTAGGTAGCAGAATTTTTTTTGTTGCGGGGAGTTGAACTAGGGTCTGACTGTCGATAGATGGTACCCTTGATCAAATTATTTACACCTCCACCTCCCAAATATTTGTTTTTATTACTACCAAATATAGCTGGAAAATTATGTGAAGTCCAACACATTTAGCCTTTTCCTGATGTACAATCTAATTTGATCAATCTAACTGTTCTATAGATGGTACCCTGATCAAATTATTTACACCGTCAGCTCCTAAATATTTGGTTTTATTACTACCAAATATAGCTGGAAAATTATGTGTAGTGCAACACGTTTGGACTTTTCCGGATGTACAATCCAATTTGGTCATGTTCTTCCAGGCATTCATCTCTGTCCAGAGTCGTTTTAAGTTTATCCAATTTTCTTCTCTATCCAAATTTTTCTCACAAGTCCAGTTTGTTCTCTCAGAATAATTTGATTTCTCCAAAACAGCTTTGTACGGCGCCGTTTGGAGATTGGTTATCTCTACCAAGCAAAGTGTCTTCCTCCACCTTTCACCAACCTAAAATGACACGCGGAGCCGAACCGTGGCGAGTTGTAGCATTTTCTTGTCGCGAGGAAGCAGTGGGCCCCCTAAGGTTGTCTTTTGATCCGTATCCAAACGATGCCCTTCTCGAGAAAATACTGATGTCTGTCACTGCAGCGGATAATGACAACCATGGTAACTCTATCAATTAGCAACCAGATCCCCACGCACACGTGGCGTGGGGATGTGGACGTTAACTACGATGCGTCTAATGGACACGCACACATGCTATTAATGCCAGTAATTGTGCGCCCAGTTTCCCCCACGAGTCATCGCCGATGCGGCCTCATCATCCATGCCTAATGGATGTTCTAGGCATGCACATCATGCCATGCCATGGTAACAATTTGTCAAATTGCCTGATGATATTTCTAGAACCTTATCTCTATGGAAAATCTCTAAGCGACTAAAGTTAGAAATTCTTGGTAAAAAATCCGAACTAGTGTCCTAATCTTGCTAACAGTAATCTCTATTATCCGGATAAGTTTTGGAACCTGAATAATTTTGCTTTAAATTAATTACCTTATTTGTATTCAACCTTTCTTTTTTTAATCATGGAAAACTTTTCAAATAAAATTTTCCTGAGGTGTGATAAATGGATCACTGTGAATTTTTTGGTTACCATAATAAATAATTTTTAATTTTTTCACTGGAATCTGATAAATAAATAAAAAGATAAACACACTTTACATCCTTCAATTATAAAGATTTTGATACTTTACATCCTAAATTATTTGTTTATCAAATTATATTTATCAATATGAATTTTAGACGTTCTGCATCCTCTTTTTAAAATTATCATCAATTTAAATGAAAAAGTGATTTTTTAACTATCTTCATTTCACTGGCTAAAAGAAGATTTATTTTACAACTTGAAGAAATTTTTTAGCGAATTCATATTGTTAAAAATCTCATAATTAAAGAGTACAAGTATATTTATCCTAATTAAGAATAAAAATAAAGTAGATCATGCTCTAACAACTATATATTAACTACAGCTTTTATTTGTTTTGTTGTAATCTCATTTATAGAAAGTATTTTCCTCACCTTTAATATTTGGAGACTCACTTAAAGTGTGGTCATTCGAATTGCGTAAAGTAACTTCCCTTAAAAAAACTGTGATCTTGTTTCAAAAATCTTTAAATTCTCTTAGTTGTCCCTAAAATTTAACTTTATCTCTCTATCCAAGTCTTCTCTAACTTTGTGGAAGATTTTAATCTTTATCAAAAAATCAATTCAAAAAACATATTATTTATCTATAATTTAATTTTTTTTGAAGACATATATATTTTTTGAAAAATATTTTTTATTTTAAGAAAAATATATTATTGTATTGTTACATATGTTTATTTTTAATTTATTTCAAAATAATACTAAGAATCAAGTTTACTAATCACATGAGATGTATCAAATATTAAAAAATGCTTTTCTAATGGTAGATTTGAATCCTTCATTCAACAACAACAAACTCAATTGACAAAGACTTTACTTAAATAATAATCTTTTATAACTATAGAATAACACTTTTCAACATCCATGATATTGAAACTTCCAGCTGCAGCTTATTTTAAATTACGATCAAGATTTAATTTGTTTTACTAAAAGCACACCTTTTTCTCTCCGACAAATTATAAATTAAATTAATTTTAGAAAAAATATTTTTACCTATACTTGTTCTATTATATATCTTCCTAAAAAAATTAGTGTGAACACAAATTAGAAAATACACACCTTTATTATAGTATTGGAAAGTTGTGAGCATTTTCACTAAATTATTGTTGAAGCTAATATATATTTGTACCATGCACAGTAATTCCTTTTGGCATTTTTGTATTTAAGCTGACCTTTCAAAGAATAATGCTACGTCATAACACACAACTGGAGATAATAATTAATATTAAAAGAAAAAAAATATTGAGATGTAGAGAATTATTTGGGGTGATGACAAACTAAATAAAATATTGGACCTCAATTTCGAAGAGAAAGGATTCTGATTTTATTTAATTGAGAAATTATTTACCCTATTATTATTTGAGGCGCTGCCACGGGAATATGCCCCTGGCCCGTGGATCATTCTTCGATGCTGAATAATCTTCAAATATCTGTTTAACAAAAGGAAAACGGATTTAGCAGCGCATGGGTCATCACTATCATCCATGTATGCATTATGTCATGCATGACATGGTGGATGAGTGCATGGGCAATTCCGGAATTACGAAATAAGTTGGATTTTATGGGTCTTCTTCAGCTATATGCATCAGCATTTTGGGTTCTTGTGAAAGAGAAGGTCCAAAAAGGCACTGCAGCTTAAACCGACGATCCGAAGAATAAAACACCCCTTTCCTCTCTCTCTCTCTCTCTCTCTCTTTCTCTGTATAAACATCCTCAGTAAACACAATACTGGTCGTATATAATTATTTAAAGGGGAAAAGAAAAAAAGTTGTGCTCTGTTTCATTTCAACCACTTTCTTATCATTCCGCTGAGTATTATTTTTGTTTCTTGTTTTTGGTTTCTCGGTTTCTAATCTCTTGCTTAAACGATCTTGAGGTGGGTTTGGTCCTGTTTCAATGGAAATGCTTAGATAAGCCAGGTACGTGTTTCTTCAAGAGCTTTATTCTTCTGGGTCTTCTTGAAAAAATTGCGAACTCTAAAATCTTTATTTATCTCCAAAATCATGGACTCTGATCAGTCGTTCGCAAAATTATTACAGAGAAATCTGAGAAAGATTGGAAGGACAATTTTTTGGTACAAAGGGTCTCTGTGATCATGGCAGTTGCTGAGAATGCTAGTCAAAATTTTGAGAATACTACTACTGTGGTATCATCGTCTGAGTCGAATGCACAGAATGATCTTGAAAATTCAAAACCCAGAAATGATTCCATGGAGAACAAGAATGATCAGAAGGAAAGACCAGTGGCGGGGACGGCGGCAACGACTTTCTCAGTGGCGACTGGCAATTACAAGGTTCAGATGAGTCCGATGGCCAATGGGTTTGACTCCAATGGGGTCAAGAGCCAGCAGATGGGGGTGGTGAAGGCTGGTGGTGGGTATGGAAGTAATAATCAGAGGGCTAACGGGGCGGTGGCGAGGAATGGAGAGGATGGGGGTGAGAGTTTCAAGAGGGATATGAGGGATTTGGAGGAATTGTTGTCCAAGTTGAATCCCATGGCTGAAGAATTTGTGCCTCCTTCCCTTGCCAACAATCACGGTTACTTTGATGGGGGTGCCGGTGGGTTTGGGTTTACTAACAATTTTGTAGTGCAAACTAATTTTGGCAATGCCAATGCCAACGGATTGAATGGTAGAAGGGTATGTCCTTGTTCACTGTCGTTTTCTGCTGTTTGGTTGCTTAGAGTATGGAGGACAAGTAGTGATAACAACGTTTTGAGTGTTATTCTACCAAAAGAAAAAGAAGCTAATCTGAGTTTTGTGTTTTTCATTTGCTTTGGTTTCTGAAGATGAAAAATACGGGACTCAAATATGTTACAGTTGAATTTCCTCTAGGTGTTGTATAGTATAAAGGTGTTAAAACTTCCATGCCTTTTCTTTTGCACATTCTCTCAGGATCCAAGTAGTAAAAAGGTGCTTTGTTTTTAGCTGATTGTTTTGTTTTCTTGACATTCTGTAGAGGAGGAATGGCTATAGTCAGGGGAAGCGTAGGGTGAACGGTAGAATGACTCCGGCACAGAGAGAGGCTATGATTAGGAGAACTGTCTATGTGTCTGACATTGATCAACAGGTGAAGAGTTATATCTGGCTGTCTGGATTGGCTAAACTATATCATTAAGTTCTGTTGTACTTATGTTCTGCCTTTTTCATCGTTGGAGATTGATTCTCTATATTGTTCACGCAGGTTACTGAAGAGCAGCTTGCAGCTCTCTTTCTTAATTGCGGACAGGTAACGGTACTTCCACTTTTCTCACATGTATCAATCACAGTTTCATACTAATGAATTGTGCTGATCACGGTCTTCTGTATTTTTGGGCCAAAGGTTGTTGATTGTCGCGTTTGTGGCGATCCTAACTCCATCCTCCGTTTTGCCTTTATCGAGTTTACTGATGAAGGTATTATCATCAAGGCACACGCTTCATTGATATTTATGCTACACTCGTGTTATATTGATTGATAGTAGTATACTTGCAGACGGTGCAAGGGCTGCCTTGAATCTGTCGGGGACTATGCTTGGGTACTATCCAGTAAGAGTGCTGCCTTCCAAAACAGCAATTTCCCCAGTCAATCCAACATTTTTGCCAAGGGTGAGGACTACATATAATATCGTTTGTTTGTTCATTCGAATAAGGAATGTATTTCTTCTGCATTGTGGTTTCGAGAAACAAAACATCAACGTGTGCTAATCCTGTATTTTTTTTCTTTTTTGGGGGCTTCTTTTATGTTTTAATGATTGATAGTCTGAAGATGAACGTGAGATGTGCTCAAGGACTATCTATTGTACAAATATTGACAAGAAGGTAATTTTTGAAATGTCTGAGATAATTGTAATGTGACTAAGGGCCATAATGGGCCGATTATTTTGGCCTCAAACTCATGGTTCAGTTGTTCACTAATTCTTTCTTCATTTGGTTCAGGTTACCCAAGCAGATGTCAAATTCTTCTTTGAGTCACTTTGTGGAGAGGTTTGTAGCATTCCTTGTGAAAAGAACGTTTTTTCACTTAAATTCTTATCTGTGGCTTATTGGATGTTATTTTCATAGGTTCAACGCTTGAGGCTACTGGGAGACTACCATCATTCAACTCGTATAGCTTTTGTTGAGTTCACAGTGGTATTACCTCCAAGCTCTTGATGTTTTTATGTTGACTATTTAACTACTTACTTGTGCGTCCTAGCTATTTGAGGTCTGATAGACACATTACTGTTTCATTATCTTTGAAGTTGTGTTTGCAGTTCTAGCTTGACATTTTGGTTCATTTCTTCTCTATTGCTTTCCCTTTTCTTTTCGTTTTGGGTCTTTAGTTAAGCACTTTGAATTTTTTTCAACTTGCATCTCTTTGTTTGGGTGCTCACATTTTTGGGTCTTTTGTTTCAGTCCTTAGATACATGATGAGTCGTTATCAAGCATGCCTAAGTTCTAGTACTGCAACCTAAGCAGCAGTTTCATGAACGGGAAGTATTTTCTCTTATAAAGGGAAATAAAGAGAAATCTCGGTTTATGCTTTTCTCTGTTGATGGAATAGTGAAAACTTAGCATGGTCATTTAGATATACCGTGGTCTCGGTTCTTTTTCCTGTCATAAAAATGCACACTTTGCCCAATTGTGGCAATGATGGGGTTTGGTATATTTCAGACTGTAGACCTGAAAATCATCCCAGAATTGAATTGGACTACCATTACCCTACCAAAATAGGATTTTTTATTGCCTCCAAAGAATTTTTTCAAAACATTTCTTTACCTTATTTTGTATTATGTTATTGTCAGTGTTACTCGATGAGTGTGCTCACTTTTAGAATTATTTCCATAAAAGCTTAGTTCTTGATGGAAGGAGGCTCACTATATGTAAGCATGGTTCCCGACTGAACCCAAAGAGTATTACAACAGCGTTGTATAATAATTCCTCCTATAAAGATACCCAGCTTATGAAAATATGTCATTCTTGATTGAACTAGAAGGGTGCATGCGTTTCACTTGTAGTGACTGTCCGCAGTAAGCAATTTAGGTAATTGGAGTTATTAGGAGAACATTATTTTTCCATTCTAAGATGTGAAATGGAGTTGCAAGTGGATCTTGGGGGGCCGATCTGGTTCTGTTGGAAGGTAGGGGGTAACATAAAGGACTGGTTCGTTCACCTCATAATTCAAGTCTTGACCATGCAGTTACAAGTATGGTACCACTTGAGCGAATATGTACATCATTTTTGACAAGTTTGGAATACCATGGTTGTGAGAAAATGAGATGTTGCTTTATTGGCATAGTTTTCCTGGCCTGTGGAGTTGTTAATCTGTGAGTCTTTAACCTCGGAATTTCTGCATCATGGCTACTGAAAAAGCTCTTTCCTTCTTGGCTATTTTGAAAAGACCTCTTCCCTTTAAGATGGCATAAGATTGCACCTGCCAATGGGAGCCCTTTCTTCGGCAATGGAGGACTCTAAAGTCATTAGCTGGCAACTGGATTGCGGCAACTTACCCTTTTTGTTAAGCACCATGATTGATGCCCCCTGGTCCCTGTTAGCTGAGAAGAGCTATGATCGTTAGGAAATTTCTCAGCTGATCGTTAGGACATTGTTTATTCTGGACTATATGTTTCAGAGGTCTTAGCAGCTGTAGTGATATCTGGCTCTAGGCATCCACCTTGTGTGGAATAAACATTTTGCGCTGGAATAGGAGATTGGCGCTGGGACCTCTTTGGTCGGCTATGTGTTAGTTGGAGGATGCAAACAGCACCATGCATCTTTTGCTCTTACTTTGAGCAAAAATGCCGTATTTGCTGCAATCACTGGTCTTTCCGACATTGCTAGATACTTTTATGTTATACCATTTGTCCTTGTTCGGTGCCACCTCTGGCTTCCTACTCTAGTCATTTGCTTTGCTCTAAGTTCATCACCACCATCTCTGCCATATGCTTCATGATTTCCCAGCTTACCATAAAAGATGAGTGGCATTTTATTGCCCACCAATGTATTGTAAAAAATGAGCGAGTTCTTGTTTTCTCATAACATCTTTCCTACAGTAGACGCTGCAACCTGTGGATACTCTTTCCTTGATTGCCTAGCAATTCCTGTTTTAGAATAGGAGTGGCTCTTTTTAGTTTTTTCATAATATCTTTCATGATATAGACGTGTAACTTCGAACTATTAGAAAAGATAAAAAACTTTTTGGTCTGCTTATAACTTGTGGATCTTCTTGCACTTCATTCTCTCCTCAATCACATGACAATACTTTTCATCCTTTGCTTACTAAAATGATGAATAGGGGTACTCTTGGCTATCTTAGGGTCAAATTTTAATATTTTATGCATATCTAGTGGTAGTAAATGTACCTTGCATATGTATGATACTTCAGGGATTTGACTTGGACTAACCAGGTTCTGTGTATTTTATTGCTTAGTTGAGCTTCTTTACAGTCGGAAGGATGTAAGGCTATGATTATCTGTTTTGGTGATTGGATATATATGTTCCTAAAATTTTAAAGAATGGCCTTATATGTTGTGACAATAGTCGAAAATCTTTTTGTGTGTTTCTAGTTAACTAAGTTGTCAGAAAGTACCTGCATGGAAATCTGGTGTTAGATTTTCAAAATATGGACTCTGCAAAGCTTGTGATTACTTCTTCTGAAATTGAATTACCAAATTAAGGGGCGCTGCACTAGTTAATGTCCATAGTTTCCTAATGCATTTTGTTCCATCTTTAACTTGGCTTATGAATGAAACAACTCCTCGGAGGAATGAATACGAATTAGAATTGTATTGACAAATCCCCCCCCCCTTTCTCCCTTCCTCCTCTCTCCTCCCTATAGTTGTATCATGTCGAACACAATCGTTCTTGATTCTCCTTCCCTTGTTACAATGCCATGGGGTGTTATCATTTGTCGATAATGGAATAAAAATGAACCATAATGTATTTGATACATTGTGACTTATATTTTGGGTTGCGTAAGTATATTGCTCATATCCTTTCGCAGGATGTTGTTGTATGGGAGTCTTGGACCATGTTACCATCATTTTGCCAGGAACAGTCGCTGTCCTCTTTATGATACGATATTCTTTTAAGTTTTGCTTGGGTCCTTGCTTTCAGTTTCCTTACTAAATTTGTTTTTATGAAATAATTTAATTGGGCATGCTTTTTTGTATGCAAAACCTCAAGATTTTACCTTTCATTTTACTTGATGAAATTTTGCTGGTGTGAATTGGAGAGTTTATATAGGTGATATCTCTTCTATGCAAATGATTGTCTTGTGTCGGGAACTCTTGCAGGCTGAAAGTGCAATTGCAGCGCTCAACTGCAGTGGTGTGGTTCTGGGATCATTGCCGATAAGGTGGTGTAGCAGACTTTTTTTGTAATTACTGTCTTTGTCCTTTTCTATTTCTATTTCAGTTTCTTCTTTCTAGATTTCTGTATTTATCCTTATGTCATCCGTATGCAGGGTAAGCCCGTCAAAGACGCCTGTTCGGCCCCGTGCTCCTCGCCCTCAGCTGCACTGAATCACCTTTCATGTTTGTTGGACTGATTTACTGCTGATAGTTTATAATTACATATATACATAGTTACAGAAAATATCTCAAGGCACTTGTGGCATTTATATCCAACCTTTTTTGTTCCTTGCATTGCAGTCGGGGATCTTTGTTACCTGAGGGAGTAATGGGTTCTTTGTTTAGCTTTGTAGAGTTGGATGGGATTACGAGTCTCTCTATGGTTTAATCATGCTGGAAAATGTGATGAATTCTGTAAGGATGGTCCTGAGTAATTGGTCGTTGCTAATGACTTGAAATTCTCTGGAAACTTCTTTTTATCTCCGGTATTCATTAGCTCTTATGGTGCTGTTGTCATTTTTGGTAATGTGAATGTTTAGTTGGGTACTACTTGCTAACCGATCCTCTGTTTCACCTGTAAATTGCTTCTGTTCGCAAGCATAACCACCACCCTAACCATATCACAACCATTCCATCACTCCCATCACCCAGTCATCATCCTGCTGCTGTGTTGGCTTTCTTCACTTCTGCTCCCAGCTACCCACCAGGTTTAATTTCCCATTTATCAAACTGCCTTTGACTGGTCTTTGGTTCTTTCAATTGTGACTTCCTGGAGTTTTTAAAGTTGTCTGTGAGAAGCCTTATTCATCGACAGTGCATCTTGATGTGGATTGTATTGCTTTGCTTAATGCATTATCCAGTCTCGAATATGTTTGACCTGTTGGAATGCCAACCAATTAGTAACCGGGATCTCAAGTTAGATTTCTTGCTCGTTGCATGGTGTGAAAATACTAGTCAGAATTGGCGTGGTCATCTTGGAAGAGGTCAATTCTCCTTCGTTACAATAGACTCGAGTGGGTTTTGCGGTCAAGATTAGGCGAATTTGGGCCTGGTTAATTTGGATCTGGATGATGTATTTTCCTTTTGATATCTGGATGAAGTTGATCCCATTGGTTTCTTTCAAATGGTAGAAGATAAAGTTGAGGAGGAAAGAGAGAGTTTTATAAATGGGAAGTAGAAAGAAAACAATAAGATTGTTCCCTTTCTGGTGCAAATTTTTTTGTCTCTCCAATATTTCGTGGAGAATTTTCGGTTGGTCTAAAAGGAAAACAAAGGAGCTAGGTTTGAAATGATCGCTATTGTCAGCCGGGGGGAAGTTCTTAGATCAACTGCGAAAAAATTCATTGGTAGAGACCTTGTAGCAGATGTAGGTAGTTCAATCTTGGAGGTCCAGGTGCTCCTCCGATAAGCACGAGCCTGGTGGTCTTTTTCTCTCCAATGTTTCGTGGAGAATTTTTTGTTGGTCCAAAAGGAAAACAAGGAAGCTAGGTTTGAAATGACCGCTATTGTCAGCTGGGGGGAAGTTCTTTGACCAACCACGAAACAATTCATTGGTAGAGATCTCGTAGCAGATATAGGTAGTTCAATCTTGGAGGTCCAGGCACTCCTTCGATACGCACGCGCTAGGTGGCTGGCATTTAGAAGTTTAGAAGCTCTTCTCGATCTTTAACAACGACCAATCAGGTGGCGTGTGGATCTTACGTGTCAGACCATTTTGTCTTTTCGCTGGCTCCTCTCCTCTAGTCGCTGATTCTGCCTTCTTTTTCTGTCGTCGACTTTCTTTTTCCGTTAATTTTATCAGTTTGCTGTCCTTCGTAGACTTTCCACTATTTATGGGTCTCTTTCCATCTGTTCGGGCTTGGTTTTGTAAGGCTATTAGGCTCCTTTGCTCGTTGACCTGTCACCTTCAGAGGGTTTGACTTACCCCTTAGAGCATGTACATAAGTTTTTCAAACCTCCTTGATTTAATGAGAATGAGTTGTTTTCACTTTTTTTTTGTAAATAAAAATAAAAATGTTCGCACAAAATATTCATCCTAAACAAGTTGATCAGGGAAGAAAAAAAGGGGGGGTTTTCTAAAAGAAGCCCTCAATGCGCATAAAGTGAGGAGTTAATTGGCCATACGCAGTCAAGGGAAATTTTTTTTTTTTTTTGTGTTCTAAGCAAATATGAAATCCATTTCACTAAAAACCATACAAACGTGCTGATACATACGATCACGGAGGCTTGTGATACAAAAAACGGGGCGGGGCCATAAAGCCCATTACAGCAGCAATTCCCTGGTAGCGATATAGCAATATATCCATAAAAGCCTTATTTCTAACAGGACTATGGCTAATATGAGGGACCCAAAGGACTGGTGAATTCTCTTCTAAAGCAGTCCAAAGCACCATGCAAGGTAACGCACGTTAAAGTGGTTTGAGCTGGGACTATGGGGTCACTGGCACTTCGTTCCTTGGCAGAGGCTTCCGAGTCTCTCTACATGCCTGTATGGTCCTGAGTAATAATGACCTCTGGAGGTATTCATTAGAATTTTTGGTCTACTTGCTATCACCTGTAAATAAGCATTTGTCATCATCCTGAATTTTGGAAATTGTGACTGCTCCTTATTCATCGTGCGCTTTGCTCATTATCCAGTCTCGAATATGTTTGAAGCGTAACCGGGATCTCAAGTTAGATTTCTTACTAGTCCATCTAAGAGGTCAATGTTACAATAGACTCGAAAGATTAGGCCCTCTCCTTTTGATATCTGGATGACCCATAAATGGTACACCCTTTCTGGTGCGTCTGTGGAGAAAATAGGTTTGAAATGATCGCTATTGTCTTCTTAGAGCGATTCCCCACAATCTTGGAGGTCCAATAAGCACGAGCAATGAGAAAAAAGGAAAACTAGGTTTGAAATGACCGCTATTGTCAGCTGGGGGGAAGTTCTTTGACCAACCACGAAACAATTCATTGGTAGAGATCTCGTAGCAGATATAGGTAGTTCGGAGGTCCAGGCAAGCACGCGCTAGGTGGCTGGCATTTAGAAGTTTAGAAGCTCTTCTCGATCTTTAACAACGACCAATCAGGTGGCGTGTGGATCTTACGTGTCAGACCATTTTGTCTTTTCGCTGGCTCCTCTCCTCTAGTCGCTGATTCTGCCTTCTTTTTCTGTCGTCGACTTTCTTTTTCCGTTAATTTTATCAGTTTGCTGTCCTTCGTAGACTTTCCACTATTTATGGGTCTCTTTCCATCTGTTCGGGCTTGGTTTTGTAAGGCTATTAGGCTCCTTTGCTCGTTGACCTGTCACCTTCAGAGGGTTTGACTTACCCCTTAGAGCATGTACATAAGTTTTTCAAACCTCCTTGATTTAATGAGAATGAGTTGTTTTCACTTTTTTTTGTAAATAAAAATAAAAATGTTCGCACAAAATATTCATCCTAAACAAGTTGATCAGGGAAGAAAAAAAGGGGGGGTTTTCTAAAAGAAGCCCTCAATGCGCATAAAGTGAGGAGTTAATTGGCCATACGCAGTCAAGGGAGGCAAATATGAAATCCATTTCACTAGTGCTGATACATACGATCACTTGAGGCTGGATACAAAAAATCGGGGCATAAAGCCCATTACAGCAGCATAAAAAGCCCTATGAGCTATACATCAATGGGCCATAAAAGGCCTGATTTCTAACAACTATAAAGGCCTCAATATGACGGACCCAAAGGACTGTGAATTCAAAGCAGGTCCAAAGACCTGCAAGTAACGCCACCGAAAGTGGCGGTCTCCGGAGGAATGGGTAGTCACGCACCGCACTCCCACTTCCTCGAGAGAGCATCCACACCAGCACCAAAGGACAATGAGGTCGATTTGCTAAATTTCTAAATAGATTTTGTCTTCCTGTGAGCATATGGAGGAAGCGTTTAGCACCCACATTGCTTTTCCCAGTCAATAAAGATACATCATGTACGGGTCGCACGAACAAGTTTGATCACTAAAGGCCTATACACTCTCGATCCTCACTGTGGAGCTAAATGGGATGGAGACAAACACAGCAAATCGAAATGGAAATTTCCCAAAGTTGGATGGTGCGGAATAGTGGTCAAAGGAAAGTGACTAGAAAGGAACTTTATATATGGAGTACTCTCTTGAATAACAGGCATGAAGCCACCCATTTTTTTGGCCTTCAAGGTACTTGCATCCAGTTACAACCTATGAGGACAAAACCCTTCAACCTCCAGCAACGAATATGAAGAGCTAAAAGTACAACTAGTGTCTGAGCTTTGGCATTGCAGCGACATATTAATGCTGGCACTGTGGTCCAGAGATATAGAAGCAATCTCCTGAACCACTATATAATTGGAGGGCATGGGTCGGAAAATGTGTATCAAAATCAGTTCATATAAAACTATATTAATCCATTGAAATCTACAAGGAGAATAAGAAACTAGAAGAAGACTTTGATATATATGCAACGTGAAGAATGACAGGAGAATGAATTTGGTTCCAAGTTTGATTAGGAGCAGTCTCTTAGTTCCAAATGACACGTCTCCTTCGATGAACTACCAAGTGTCTTCTATGGTTTGGTTACTTCTCCCAGCACACCACCGATTCAGGCATGTTGGAAAGGAAAACTTTACCACGGCCTGTTCCTTTCTTTTATCTGGTATCTGTAATCTGTGTCTCTATGTAATCTTTCCTGCTGTTTCTGTTGACTCTTAATACTGTTGTGATGTATGGAACATTGCTCATGAAAAATTATGCAGATGAACTCTGTTCAGAACCAGTTCTTGGCACTCCTGCTTCAGCAATTGGTGCCGTGACTGGGTTTTCTGCATTCGTGTAGATAAGAGAGGTTACAAGTAGATTTCTAAAATTAAGTGATTCGAGCATGTTTACAATAGAGGCGCTGGGTTAGAGACTCAACCAGTGGAAGTATTTGATGGAGAAGCTGAAGTAGGAACTTGCAGGCCCCCTAGTGGACGGTATTGCTGCTGATACAAATAAGGATTTTGTATGATTTTGGGGTTGTGAATGGCACTGCCATCTCCATGTTGGGCGTATGAATAGCAATCATAGACTTCATGAGACCCAGATGCTATAAAGCCATTACTATAAGATGGTAAATGTTGGCCACCATATGCATTGTAAACGCTCTGCACAAAACACCAATAAATTCACAAACGTTACCATACACTCTAGTATAGATGAAGCTTTAGGACCGAAACTTTTTCCAGGAAAACATACCATCGAATACATGTCTTGTAGGTAATAAGGGTACCTGAGTTTTGAAAGGAAAACGTTTAGGAGACAATTAGCTGCTAAAAAGAACAGATGCGTATGAATTGTGAAAAACACTACAATTGCATTCAAATCTATTGTTTACCCATAGGCTGAATATGGAAACGTGTGTTGGGGGATGTGTGGATGGAAGTATGTCGGGGGGCCTTGAAAAGGAACAGGTGCCATGGTTCGCAAAGATGGTCTGAATTTCTCCATTCCTGCAATTTTGAGAGTTATGTTCATAAGCAACATCACAAATTGTGTACAAAAAGAACCGAGAAACAAAAAGTTTGGGACAAAAGCCAGAAAATTTGCAACCTCTTGATGGAGTGGTTGGATAATTGTTTCTTGCACCGAAGGCAGCAAGGTTACAATTAGCTCTTCTTCCATCAATCACGGGATACTGGTATCGACAAGCTCTCCTGGCTGAATCCGGATCCTTGAACGTTACCTAACAAGCGTAATCAAAGCAAAAAGTAAAAGGCAAACATAGATATTTTCAAATCAAGCTATTTATAAAAGTATACAGAAAAAGGTGGTTAATTTACAAAGCCGTAGCCTTTTGATCTTCCCGTGTTCTTGTCTACGATCACAGCAGCCTCCAGGATCTCTCCAAATTGCTCGAAATAACGTTTCAGTGTTTCCCTTTGCGTCTCCCAAGCCAACCCTCCAACAAAGATCTTGGTGTAGGTCGTGTCACCGGACCCTGTGGCATTGTTTGCGACCGCCGTATTACTCTGCCTCTGTTGATACATGTACACCACAATATACCAAGCCCCAGATAGCTTCTTCTGCCACTAAACCAGCGAGACCTCGGAAAAAAACCAGACTCCAGAAGCCAGAAACTAGAAAGGAAGACGACTGCGAATACGAGTTAGAATTAACCAATCAATCAAACGAAAGCGATGAGAAATTTTTCACCAATATGTGCCTTTTTTGTACTCTGCTTTTTGTTCTTCTCTTTCTAGCAAAACCCTACTGGATTTCTAGAGTCACGTCCTCTCAGATTCCACAGAGAAAGTTACGTTATCGAAAAACACTAATCAGTGCTATTTAGATGGATGCAAAGCAAAGGAGAGAGGAGGGTAAAAGACGAATGGGAAAAACAAAAGGGAAACGCAGAAGAGAAGGAAAATATAGGAAAACTTACGTATAGATTAAGGACTTTTGGAGTTCCATATCAAATAGGAAGCCGAAAAAAACGAAGAGGAAACAACAACAAAAAAGGCGTAAGTGGGCGAAGGACAAAAGGTGCAACTGTACACGAAATTTCCAATAGAATTTCAAGGTATTTTTTCGTTTCCATAATTAACTTCTGCCATATCATTGCTTTGGGAACTTTTTAATGGGTCCAAAGATACGTGCCTCGCTGTAATCAACTTCTCAATCTCCTTATGTTCTCACCTCTTTCCATCACTAAAATATTCGTTTTCCAATTTTTTTTTTTTTAAAATTGTCTATCTTAGCAGCACATAAATTATATTGCACATAAGAAAGAACAACTCGCTATCTGCCGAATATATGTTTATCGGGATTCCATTTTGTGGGCCGGCCATGAAAGAACGAAGATCCATTGACTGCCGCTTTAAACTATTATGATTGAGCAGTTGGTGGTTCCGGCGCTTCCTTGGCAGCCGGATCTTTAGATGCGGCGTATCGTATAATTTTTAGGTTCGTTTGGGTTTGGTCTTTTTAACTATCTTTTATTTCACAAAGATTGAGTAGAGATATTTGGAACGTGAAGTGATTTTTTACGGTTTACCTTCAAAACCAAAAGTATTTTTGAAAAAAAAGATTGTAATTTTTTTTAATAAATTTTCATGCAACAAATAAAAAATTTTATGTTATTTTTCATAGAAATAGAGGTCAATGATTAGTTATTTTATTATTATTATTGAAGATTATGTTTGTTGTGTGAAAAACTTTGATGTTTGAATTAGAAAATATTTTTGAAAAAAAAAACATTTTATAAGACCTTAAACAAACATAGACTTTTTTTTCTACATAAATTTTACATGTATTTTTGTTGGTCAGAGTAATATCTTTGTGCCGTCATGACGGAAGCCATCACAGATGAGCCTAATTATAGTATGCACACAAAGTTACAACTTTGCACATCAATTAGTGGATAATGCAAAGTTTAGATGGTGAGGATGCTTAATTGAGGCATCCTAGTAAAAAAAAAAATTAGTAGGGGCACCACTATATATTTTTTTTAATTTTATAAGTGAGAATTTTTTTTTTTTCAGATTAAAAGTTAAAGTTTATCTTCACAAGGATCACATGTTAAGATACGATCAATCCAAAAAGTATGTGCTCCAATTACGAACTAATAATATACAACCTAAGTGACTGTAATAAAATTTTGTGGTGCATGTTAATTTATAGGAGAAAATACATTTTTCATCTGCAAATTATTACAAATTTTGTATTTTACACTTTAAACTATCACTTTTGATACATTAATACTCTAACTACTAATTTTAGACATTTTTAGAAAACTGTCAAATTTTTAGACAATTTATACCCTCCATTTATCAATGCTAGACACTTTGCACCCTCTATCCGATAATAATGCCTCCAAGAATTTAATGAATTGATAATAGTATTTTCAATATATGCAAAGTGGGTCAAAGACATTATCGTCATTTTATTCTAAAAATTTGACAGAGGCAAAAAATACATTTTTTTCCTAATTTATATTTATCTACTGTAATATTAGTTGTTGAGATAAAAATCGATGTCATTTAATTTTAGAATTAAATTACAGATAAAGGGTAGGATATAGAAACTTATATTTGTACAGTAACATGTAACGATATAAAGGGGGCAATTACCTTAATTTGAGCCCATATCTCATGCTCTTGTGGGGCGGAGCCCAGATTAATGCTCCACCTGGACTACTACGTAGCCCAACTTCTGATCCCCCTAGCCCAAAAGTTGTTGGTAAATGAATAAGCATCTTGTGAATCCAAAATGGGCTTTATATTATCAATGGGCCTAAACGAAAAAGAGGCAACCACATGGATTGTTCTAATCTTGGAAGTGGGGCCTTACATGGTAATCATATGGGCCTCATTGTGCAAGACTAAATGGAACCGGCCCACTAGGACGTCCTGAAGTTGGACTAATGGCTTCCTTACCCCAATTCAACGCATTCTGCATCCATTACTTTTGGAACCCAGATTGGCCCCAGTGATTTGATTATATTGTTAATTTCCTACTTAAAAATATATATTTATATATATATATATATATATATATGCATCCTAATCAATGACTTAAATTCTTCATTCACTTGTATCCGGTTAATTATCATATCTAGATGATATCAGTTTTGTTGGTGATCATCTCTAAAAAAAGAAAAAAAAAAAAAAAAGGGAATCACATCCTAATTGTTGGATGGTTAGGAACGACATTCACTTCTAGTACCCCGTCTGAGTCAAGATGAATTGTCTACTACCTACTATATAAGACCTTTCCCTAGGCATTTTATCTTGGTCGAATCGAAAACAACTACTATTATGTTGTTCTGAACATTTTGAGCGATCACGAGCCACAACTTTCATAGACAGATGATGATGCCGGATTTTTAGTCTAATCCAACAGGTGAGTAATGGGCCACGATCAAGCCTTCTTTTAACTTGAAGTGGGGTTTGGACCTGCAAGGAAAACAAGCTGAAAGGGAGCTTCTCCGTAGAGTAAACCTCCAATACTTAAGTTGATTTTGGAGAAATTTAGCTTGAGAGGTGGTTTCAATGTTGAGATTTTTAGCACTTGGGGGTCATTATAAGAGCGTATTGGCCTATATCTTGCTTCTTCTTGAGTGAAGCTTATGGTGCACGATATTTTAACTTTTGCGGTTGATAAAGAGTTAAAATGACAGAAAAACCTTTACTCAAGGTGCCTCGCTCTTCGTGCTAGCAAGTGAAAAAGAGAGCTTTCTATTGTGGTTTTTGAGCAATTTTGAGGAGTGGCGTCAGTCACGCTGAGGCCTTTGCAAGCCAGGTATGGTTTAGCGGGCCAAAGCCTTTCGAATGCCCTTTTGAGTCAAGATCTGCTGGGTGTGCATCTCTTTTAGTCCGTAAGTTTTTTAGTATTTCGCTTGGGATTGACTGGTTCAATTAAGTCGATATATACAATCTCATCAACAGATACAGATTCATGTACTTGATTAAACTCAATTAACTTTTGGAATCACTTTTAGCATAGAAAGCTCATTTTCTCTTTTGAATAATTTTGGGGATCAACAAGAGCATAAAAAAGTCCATGCTCTTTTTTTTTTGTTCTCTTTTTCATATAACATTTTCGATGTCTGCTTGAGATCCCTTGTCCTTCAAGGAGAGGATAGAGACATGCTCACCACAAACAGCCATTCGTAGTGGGACTTCAATTTTCCTTTTAGCAACCCAATCAAAATCAAACACTTGGGCTATAGCTTACACTAGGGTGAGACTTCCATCAACATTTACACACAATAAAGAGGACTAGAGTTCCTCTTAACAACCCATTAGAAATCAATCCCAAAGCTTAGTGGAGGGTCTAAAGAAGACGAAAAGGGAAAGAAAAAATGAACAAAACGTGTAGGGATGCTCCTCTTTAGGAATGGAGAAGAGATTCGATCACTTGGACCAAAAGAGGAAAACCAAACCAAAAAGCAGTAGGAAAAGGTAGCACAAATCAACAGTTTCATGCTGTGGTCATGGGATCCACTGGATTCATTGAATTTGCTGGTTTGATCGAGCTAGTGGAAATAGGAATTGACAATAGAGGGAGGTAGATTGCCTCTAGATGGGGGTTACTGCACCACTAGGCCTTCCTACAACCGTAAACGGTCCCACAATATATATGTTTGTAGGGTTCGGTATACTTCCAATTCTCTTAGATGCTTTCCGCTCTCTGTCGTTTATACTCCAGTTCATCTTCCTACCCAATTTTTCAAAGCCTAGTGATTGTGATTCTCGATAAGCTTACTGTTGTTCCTGTAAGATATATCTGCATAAACTGTGGCTTACAGGTCACATTTAATTTGATTTTATTTTGGGGTGATTAGTAATTTATTCTCATATGATAATTATTCATTGTATTTTAATGTGATCTCCATAAATAATATTTATATATAATATAGATTGAATCCCAGTTTGCTTCAATCTCCTTTTGCTGAGAATTGGAAAACAAAATTTAATTTGTCTTCCTCGCTAGATTCTTGAAGATCAAGTTACCTGTTCCACTCGGCCCTTTCCCCCCTCTCATGGGCTCCATTTCGTTGGGATATTTTTCCAAGGATCAACGCTCCTTTAACCGGCCAACAGACAAAGTTGTCTTTTGTGCACCACATGGCAGAAATTTAGTTTACTGGTCCTATGAACCAATTGGTCCCCTTAGTACCTAAAATATAAATTGGTCTTACCTGTTTTCAACATTCTAGCCATTAATTCTTCAGATTTATTTGTGGCATTTTGAGAGCCAAAAAGATATGCTTTAATAGGTTAGTGGGGAAAAAAGCAAAAAATAAAAAAATAAAGAACCTAGAGAAGGCCCCAGCTAGGGCTAGAAAGGAGGGTTAGGTTCTTGGGACATGGATGTGTTGTACTTAAACAGACTTAGCCAGTCAACCATTCCAATAGACTATAATTACATGCTTACTTTTGTGGACATGGGAAATCTTTGTCCTACGATTCCCCCCTTGTTTTCCACAGATGTGATAATGATATGCTCTTAGTGGAGTCCCCAAATGCCTTCGAGCACTTTAAACAAGTAGGTTTGTTTATTTCCCTGCTGAGATGTAGTGGGTTAGCATTAACTCTTGGTAATAATCTATGTATTCCCTTGGATGCTACATAATTGATGCTTTGTGTATACAGACTTTGAAGGCTGATGAGTAAAATATCTCATCTTCTACCTGTCATGTTGGGTAAAGTGATCTGGAAATCTTTAGTATCACAAAATTGTAAGTGGGAAGAAAAGATCGTTCATTCCAAACAAAAGCAGGTAAATCAAGGACTAGGAGTGCAGCACTGCTGAATTTGACCTATTTTCAGCTGGTTGGGTAGCAGTAAGCTTAGAGGTGCAACTAGAAGTTGAACTCCAATAATCTTATCAGGAAGCTGCATATAAGAAGAAAATTGAATCTCAATGACACAAAAGGACTCTTTGTGAAGTTTACCAATTATCTTTTAGATTTGCTGCTTATTTCTCTTTTTACCTCTTTGGGATTTTGCTCCATCAAAACATCTCTTTTACCCCTCAACCCATTAAAGTACCATGCTCTGTCCCGAAAAGAGAATAAACTTATGTCTCAGTTGGCCTTTTGCTAAGGGGCACAGCTCAACCAATAAGGCCCCAACTTGATAACCTAAACCATGCTGTCTCAACTGCACCTCTGCAGAATATTCAAAGGCAAAGAGACCTTATCTTCAAAAAACAATCAGATTCTTCTACTGCACTGCACCCTATAGGATATTTTTGGTTTTAGAAAGGGACTAGTGAACATATTCTTGGAATTGTGGAAAGAGTTAAAACAGGGGAGGGTCATGCACAGTAGTCCCAGTGGATTAAGCTCCCAACTCTAGGATCATCATATTTTCTCTGCCCCTTCATTATAGGGAAGAAACCAAACAAATTTCCGTTATGCTCCTTTGACATCACCAAACCCATAAGGATGATGCAAGTACAAAATAAGAAAATATAAAATACATTTCAACGAGATGGCCTATAAGCATATGATATCAAGAAGCTCTTTTTACCCTTTAAATCTGTTCGTGAAGATTTCATTGTCTCATGCCCCTTTCATGACCGACTTTAGATTAGTCTAAAGTAGTGCCTATCCTGTTACGTTACGCCACTTGTGCAGTCACAAAGTTCATTTATAGCGAATGGGCTCCTTGTGACACAGACAAGATAGGGCTTCAAGTTGTATAAATAGAGCTGGAGACCAGCCTGTATGAGCGATGCCCATGCGCAACCTTCCACTAACCGACCCCTTTTGCATGCGTGTTGACAATTTTTATCTTTTTTTCCCTTTCTTTACACCAAAGTTTACATCCCATTGCCTCCTTGCTTTGGCTTAAGATTCAATTTGGCTACTTGTTCACAATACTTTTTCTTTGGTCACAGAGTTTTTCCATCACTCCAGTCCTCAACAAAGAGACCCATCATTTCTTTGACGCTTCCTTAATATATTTATATATATATATACCCTTTTGCCTTCGCTGCACACTCATGAAACCTTAGCTGCAGATCTCTCTTCTCTTCTCTCTCTCACATAGACCATACCTGTCTCGTTTTGTAGTCCTTCATTCAGTTACCTCTTTAGCTGTTTAACACCTGCTAAACCTTAAAAGACTCACTCCAATTCCTCCTTCTTGAGTTGTCTCTCTCTGAGGTGAAATGGGGAACTGCTTTGTTCTTTGTAAACCATGCATAGGAATGGTTGCAGCAAAGCATGGGAGAGCTTTACAAGTTGTGAAGATGGACGGAAAGATTTTAGAGTTCAGCATGCCAATTCTTGTCAAGGATATCTTGGTGAACTTTTCCGGCTCAGGTATTGGTTCGTCCAAGGAAGCTTATGAGCATCTCCCACCTAATTATGAGCTGAAGATTGGCAAAACTTACTACTTGCTGCCTTCCGTGAGCGCCGTTGATACCACTAGCCCTGCAGATATTTCCTCTGCTGCTGAAACCGACAAAGGCAATGGTGTAAGGAGGATTAAGATTGTTATAACGAAGCAACAGCTGCAAGAGTTGTTGACAAAGCAAGTATCGGTTGAGGAAGTTCTGTCGGGACTCGAGAAACGAACGTGGAACACTGTCGATTCCTCGACAAATAGGAAGCCGAAGCTTGAATCGATCCCCGAAGGATGCGAGTAGCATTCCAGTAGTAATTCGATAGATGTTGTAGTGTTTTGTCTAATCGTTAGCTTCACTGAAAGATAAAGATGGATAGGAAAAAAATTGCAGCCACTTTATTATTATCCAAAACAGGAGATGAAAACTCTTCTCATCCACTTTGGGTTCGATGTCTTTTTTGTCAGTCAAATCTTGTATAATACACAGCGAGTGGGTTTGTTTCGATCTTTCTGGAGTTTTTAGGACACCATTATTAGCGTTCATCAAGAGACCAGTTGATAATTGACAATTACCACTACAGGTGGTTGCCATGCACTCTTTCCGTTTCTTGAATCAGTAAGAAATAAAGTTTCAACTTCACCCTCGCAATGGGATTTTCATGATTTCTATTATCATTATTAAATTAATATTTTAAATACGCGTAAACGTTTTCTAAAACTTCTTGAATGGTTATGTTATTTCCACGAATATCTGGAGAAAAATTCTGGAACAGATGATATCAACTGAATATCGTGAAGAGTTCCTCTGTTTTGGACATGGTCCTTCGAGTCCTGAAGCGTTCCATATCACTTGTTGTCCCTCCCGATCACAAGTTGTTGTCCAAGTTCAGTGCCAAATCCAACACCCTTCTGCATAATTTAAGACTCAGAAGTCGTCAACCAAGTTGTTCAGGAAAAAAAAGAAGTAATCATGATTCTAAATGTTGCAGTTCTAGAGTCTTGCAATTTCCCACACGTTGCTAATGTTACATGAAGAAAAATAAAGGTAAAGTGTTATGTCAGCTTCGTACAATTCTTTGTAGAAAATGATGCAAAAACTATCAATGGTTGGTGGTCTCTCCTGATCAAGCTTGGAAGAGGCCAAATAGACCTTTAGCCGTGAGACGGAGAATTGGACAAATAGAACACTATGCGAGTCAGCGTCAGCTACCACTCCCACAGTAAACGTAGGTGGTTTGCACACCAAAATGTTACACTTCTTCCAATTTTAACACAATAAAAAATTACAATATAATCTTCATTCTTATCAAATTATTATTTTTTATTATAATAAAATATTAAAAATCATCTCTCTCTTTACTATTTTATCAAATCTAATATCTTAAAAGTTTAACCTCCTCAAAATTTTACAAACAAACACACCATATCGTCAGTGATTCATATACAGGGGCGAGAAACTTTCAGGTTTCAACGTCCCAAATCTCAAATTTCCTCTATAACCAGCGACTTCCTTGCCAATGACTCCAGCACTACGTTTCCGACCAAACACACTAAAAAGTTGCGTTTTCATTGCTGTAAACTCATGATTCCATTCCATCGAGTCCAAACAATTGTGTATCTTTAGTTTCTGATTCCCTTAACACTAAATCCAAGTAGAAGTTACCTCCATACGATATGATATGTTATATCCAACACTATACAATTCGGGAGAGTATTACACATTAGAGACCAGGGGAGAAGGGAAAAAGAGCAGTAAACTCAGAGGAAGCACAAAATTCGTGAAATCTCTGTAGAAGCAACAATATAGAACATACACCTAATTCACTGAATGTCCACGTCCACGACCTTGCGTTCCACTTGGGTCTTCGGAATTGTAATGTAAAGGACACCATTCTTTAGCTCTGCCTTGATCTTATCCTTCTCGCAGTAATCAGGAAGCTTAAAACGCAAGTCATAGGAACTGACACTCTTGCTATAAAACGAGTCGTCCGCACTTTCCTCTTTCTTCTGCTCTCCTTTTATGAGGAGCACATCGTCCTCCACTGACACCTTAACATCATTCTTATCGAGTCCAGGCATGTCAAACCGCATCTTAATCTCATTCTCCTCCTCTTTTATTTCCCAAGGAGAGCGCACTTCCCCTGCCGATCGGTTCCTGCCAGGGAACGTCATGGCATCCTCGAAGAGACGGTCCACAGTTTCTAGCATCTGGCGCATGGTCCTCATTGGGAACAATGGGTCCAATTGAGCTGCGTATAAAAAATTGCAACATGTTTAGTTCTCTGGGTTAGTTTAGAGCAACTGGATTTAAAGCTATCCTATTTTTGTTGCCGATGATGATGCTATTAAAGAATTGCCACTTGAGCTTAGGGACACAACAGTAAAGGTTCATATGTACGGCCTTGATTTTTTTTTTTTTTTTTTAAATTTCCTTTAACCATTTCCCACATGAGTTCCCAAGCTCTTGCATTTACTGAGAGAGCATCACTTTGTCAAGAACATATGAGACATAACTGCAAAAGCGACCAACTCATGAAAATATTTAGGGCAAAAAAAAAAAAAAAGAGACCAACTCATGAAAAAGCTCAACTGATACTGTTCTGGTTTCCAATGGAATAATACTTTTTGGTCCAGAATGATCAAACTAGCTTTCTCTTTTCCATGCTTTTCTTTCTTTCTTTGGATTTTCTCCTCTGTCCTCGATTCAGCCCCTACTATTCTTTTTTTTCTCCTCCCGAAGTTAACGTAAGGTATAAAGGTAGCAGAAGTAGGACCTACCTAAAATTCCAACTCTTGATTATACAGTAACAAAAATAAAGGGGTAGATGTCTATTTACTATTCAGTGTTCCTATTGTAGTTTATATTACCCTTGCTTATACAGTGCTCTTCTCTTACTGCTGTTGCAAATACTATTAGTCTTCTGAGAATTTCTCGCTAATTATTGTTATTATTAGGGGATATTTTTTTCTAAGTATTACTTGGGGATATTTAAATGACTTGTACGTTGATATTGTCTACTTAATTACTTAAGCGTTTTCTTTCCCACTTTTCTTGAGGCAGGTGAGTCCAAAACATCACCCTGCCTACGAGAACCCCACTAAACTTGCACCAGTTTCTGAGGCGGCAAGAGATGGAGCCAAAGCATACGAGAAAAATGAACGAACAAATTTAGTAAACTACCCAGAAGCTTCCCCTGCAACCTAAAGCATGTGTATAGGCGTACCAATCTGCTTATTGCGAACATATATTAACACTTACCGAAAGGTGAAACATCAACAGCCAATCTTCTAGGCCTCCTATCCACCGCCGTCCCTTGGTTGCCCGGATTCATGACTTGCAGGTCCACAGATGTGTCCTTGTTATCTCCACCTGCCTGAGCTCTCACCAATGACAACCTAGATGGCTTAACGCTACCAAAACTCCTTGATGGGAAGGCAACGGAGCAGGGCACAGTGTTGGCTTTAATTGAAGGCCTGGCTTTGTGGGCTGATAGTAAATGCGAAGATGACCAAGCTAATGTTGCAGCCATATTGCTCTTACAGAGGTGGGACCTAAGTAACGAAAGAAGTACCCCGACGAGTGAGAGCAAAATTATATGACAGAGACCCTTGGAAACTTAGAATGTTGGATGATCGAGTTGAGAAGCAGGGCCAGAAATATATAGGCAAATTAGGGAAGTTTGGAGAGGGATCCTGAAAGTTTGAGAGTCTGAAAGTTCTAGACCCATTGATCGTCAACAACCAAAAAAGAAATGACGCTTTCCTGTTTGTAAGTTTCTCATTGTTTCGGGAACGCTCTAGTACAAATCCTAACGGGGAGGGAAGGAATTTTGCAATTTGACCCTTGTATCCTCCTTATTTGATAATAGCCCCGTACTTTCTACAGAGTTGATAAATTGCATTCTTGTTCATTAAAGAATAAATTCGACCAATAGGAATTATTTGTTAATTTCTTTTAAATATCAAGAAAAATTTAGACTCCAATGAATCCAGTTGAGTTTAAAGTTGAAACAAATTTTAAAGAAATTGACAGATTTACTAATCAACACTTATTTAAATTGCGAATTTTTTGCTCTAGTAGTTTGAACCCTAAGTATGCACCTAATCCATACTATCAAAGACCTTCCACTGTCATTTGAGTTACCTAGGTGGGTTACTTGTTAATTTTCCCTACACGTGGGATCATGCCATAGAGAGTGCCCTCCCCAAAAACTCTTCTATTTTCTCCATACATCCTGCCAGATGATCCAGTGTCTTGTTCTAGCAAGCATTTGTCAATGACATGTTTTAACCCGTGCCTTGGCCTACAGACATGCTTAGGTAAAGAATTCTAAACCATTCCACCCCCCACCCTAAAAAAAAAAAAATGGTTAAAAACCACCCTAGACCTCGACATTTATTCTGCTAGCCAGGCACTCTACCAATGAGTAGCATTTGCACCAGTGGCGAGGGATTGGCCCAGATGAATACTAACTCCATAAGCGTGGGTTCCCAGCCTTGACAGCAAGTTCCCTGCACATTAGGCCTGCTGTGCTTCTTGTGGGCATACTCCTAACGTCCATGCCTCCAATAGGCTACCTTAACATTACACCATTTTGCGCCTGCTACTCATAAGACCTACATTCTCCGTTGTGCAATACACTGGTTGGTCCACACCATGCTCAGGCAAGGCGGCAACACTATTCTTCGCATGTTGTACACGCCTACCACTGCTGAAGCTAACCCCCAAGTCTCGAGCAAATATTATGCAGTCATCCTCGAAGCGTGCCAAGATTAACATGCTTGAGATGGCACTGCTTTTTGTCAACCTCTAAGCATCGACTCAGAACATATGTTCATATTATACCCTTCACATTCACGTGGTAATGGAACTGACATTTATGGAAAGTGCCACCTTCTGTCGCGACCATTTGCAGCCGAGTCAAGGGACTACCTGTGTCCGGGGGACCAAAGTCCAGCATTGAATGCACTTAATGTTCGAGAAGAAAATAACAAAAAAATTATAAATCTAAGCAGATCACTGTAGCCTATAATTAAAGGGTAAATTACATAACCCTCGTGGTTTCACGTTAAGATAAAATAGTCTCCGTCGTTTTAATTTGAACACATTAATTCCTCTAATCAGCAATCTATTACAACGTGATTTCTCTGTCAATCTCTCGTAAAAATTATTAACAAAAAATACTGACGTGTCAATAATTTGCCACGTGAATATCGATAAGCTGACAAATTTCAAAGTGTGTAACACCAGCTCATCCGAATTTTTAAAACGTCACATAGTGTAAAATTTGGGCCAAAAAAAATTGAACTCGTGAAATGAAAACTCGCCTATCTCCCATGTTCTCCCCCCCCCCCCCCCCCGGCGAGCCCTAAGTTCTTCAATTGTTCTTTCGACACCAAGGAAAATTTTGGTTCTCTGTGATCATCTTCTGGGGCTGGAAGATTAAGATGCAGTTGTAGAACCTTCCTTTGTTTCTTCGCTTCTTGTGTCTCGGGACTGAATTCCCACACTCATGGTTGTTGCAGTATTCATGAACGATGTGTGCCGCCTCATATGCCCCCCCAAGGCTTGGCCGGACGAGAACTCAGAGCCAGATATCGAACACTCGTGAACCTTGGATTTGTGGGTATTGCTATACAGAACCCTATCTGTTAATTGCAGTGAAAGGACTGTGCTAGTTTTGGTAAATTAATAGTCTTCTACTCTTCTTCATCCACTGCAGCATCAGGGCTTCTTCTCATCTGTATTAGCCTTGGGTTTCTTGTGACTGGCTCTATGTCCACCAAGCGCTTGGAACGAAGGGAAGCACCAGTTACACGTCTTGCACTGGTAGGCATATAAAGTGGACCTATTACTAGCTGGAGGCACGGGCTCTGAGACTTTTTGGCTATGGCCTTGAGCCAATAGAATTAAACAATTGGCCATGTCCTCCGCTTCTTCCGCGGACCGCAGTACTGCCTGTGACTTCCGTTGAGGTTGCAGGAGAGGTTGTAGCACGATCAAGTCCACCAGAATGGGATAAAAATTGAATAACTCAGGGCTCGCTGGGGGAATGGGAGAACAAGGGAGATGGGCGAGTTTTCGGCTAAGTGTGAACGTGTGATTGTTTTCAAAATATTTTCAAAAATTTTTCATAATTATTTTTTTATCAATTTTAATAACTTTTTACCGATCTTAATAATTTTTTATAAATTTTAACTTTTTTTAACATATTTTTTATTGATCTCAAATGAATTTATATTACTTTTTAAAAAATACAAATACAAAAAACTGTTTTAAGATTCAAATCAAACATAGTCTCGTTTCACGGGTTTAATTCTTTTTTCCATTTTTTTTTTTTTTTTTTTGCCCATGATGTGTTAAAAATTTAGATGAACTCGCATTTCGCGTGTGGAATTTATCAGCTCATTAATATCTACCTGACAAATTATTAACACGTCAACTATTTCTAATAATAATTTTATGAGAGACTTATTATGATAGAATTGACGGAATACCACGTCACAACAGGTAGCTGATCACCTAGAGTAATGTATTCAAATTAAATTAAATCGAAGGGACCATTTAACGCACTTGAGGCACTCGGTATCAATTATAAGTTAAAACAGCAGAGCCCTTACAGTTCCAGCGTGTTATCTTTGAAATTGACTCCCTGAGTGAGCGCTCAGCTGCCTGGGGATTATTGCCCGAGTTCATTCCTTTGATTTCCTACCCGATGCAAATATAGAGCAATTAAATCATTAAATTTGTCAAAAGTAGCATTGGTGTAGTAGCCTTAATAAATAGAAAGAGTAGTACAGTTCAGAAAGCAACGAGAGAATCCAATACTGTTTTGACTGGCCTACCAGTTCCTGATGGACAACCAGTATTAAATTAAATTCTATAGGAGTAGGAGTAGTAAGTTGTTGCAAATCCTTTACTCAAATTGAAAGCTCCTTCGGCTTCCACAGAGATTAATAACAATAAAATTCTGAAGTTCCTTCTAACACTTCAAACCCAGTATGCAGAATGCAGTATGCAGCACCTCTCATGATCGTTCCCAAACTGCTTTGGATGACTAAGATAATCCTAAAGTTTTACATGTTGCTTTTCTATTGGAAGATGCCAAACACAGACATTAATCATTCTCACAGTCTATTCTCTCACAAATCCAAATCCCCAAAAACGATCACCTCTGCTCACTGAGACTCTTTCAAAGCGTGAAGCCGTGAGAATTTCATACTAATCTTTTACAGAAACATAAAAAGTAAAAGCGCCCTCTCTCTCTCTCTCCCTCCCTCCCTCTCTCTCTCTCTCTCTCTCTGTGCTGCAGCTTTCATTAGTCTCGAGAGAACTCTCTCTTTTATGTTGTTTCCAACTCTCTGTCAAAACACTCCAGAAAGTGTACCATGCCACAAAAAAAAGACACTCATCTCTTTTAGCATTATGTACTGAAACTATTGGCGTTACATTATATATACTGCAGCCGGCAGCGTCCGCTCAGACATGCATGGACTAGCAATATCAATTTGAAGACTCGATATTTGTTATTTCCCCCTCATTTATATCTCTGGCTTTTCCATTTAAAGACTCCAACTACTCGAGGAGGTCCTACGAAGTAAAGAAAACCAGAGAGTCTCCGACATGCTTGGTGAATGTTCCCATGGGGAAGACTGGGGGAAGCTCGTGGTTGACTGTTGTCAAAAGGGCTTTCAGGTCTCCTACCAAAGAGAATGAGAAGAGAAGCAGTCGAAGGAGAGAAGAAAATGAACAGGAGGAAGAAGAAAAGGTAAAAAAAAAAAATGATGTCTTTAACGCTTCGCTCATTGCCTTATAAATTAGTTCTCGGAAACATATCGCCATGGTTTATACTTCAACACTGCACAAAAATATGTTTATCAGGTCTCTTCAGCAAATTATCTTCAGGGTTCAGGGAAGGCCTAGGGAAAAAAAAAGGCTTTAGAGAAGAAAAAAAAATATATTTTACTTCGAATGGTTAATCCCCCTAACTCATTGTCCCTTGAAACAACCAGATTCAAAGAGATTTATTTCCCTTTTGTGAGTATATAATGTGTTTCTGGGTTTGTGCAGAAAAGAGGGAAGCGAAGATGGGGTTTCCGGAAGTCTTTGAATCAGGAAACTGTTATACATCACTGCGAACCAAGGACCGTAACCACCAA
Source organism: Morella rubra (assembly GCA_003952965.2). Taxonomy (NCBI): domain Eukaryota; kingdom Viridiplantae; phylum Streptophyta; class Magnoliopsida; order Fagales; family Myricaceae; genus Morella; species Morella rubra. Next base: position 2,959,503 of record CM025855.1, on the reverse strand, counting down.
CGCTAATATCACAGGAATCACTCGTGTTGTCACTAAGGCTACCAATCCTGTTTCTGAGGATGCAGATGCTGAGCAAAGACATGCCTTCGCAATAGCCATGGCAACCACAGCTGCTGCTCACGCGGCAGTAGCAACTGCCCAAGCAGCTGTGGAGGTTGTTCGGCTCACCAGGCCTTCCATGTTTGGGAGAGAAGAAAACGCTGCTATTGTTATTCAGACTGCCTTCAGAGGATATCTGGTCAGGAAGAGACCTCTGTTTTGCTATTTTGGGTTAGTTAATAAAGTTTATAAGCAAAAGTAGTTTCATTGATGTATGGTTGTGGTTATGTAGGCGAGGAAAGCTCTTCGGGCACTTAAGGGGCTGGTAAAGTTGCAAGCCTTGGTAAGAGGCCGCAATGTTCGAAAGCGAGCAAATATGACTCTTAGATGCATGCAGGCTTTAGTTCGAGTCCAAGCTCGGGTATGTGACCAACGGAAGAAGGGGCATTCAAACGAAGGGACCGTAAGTTCCGCCCTCAGTGAGCCGAATAGCTTATGGGGATCTCATTTTACCGAAAGGAAGTCCACGGTACAAAGAAATTAGTTTGAGATTTTTTATTTTAAGTTTTGGCTGCTTATTTGTAATTTGGTTGCATAGTTTTCTATGCAGGCTGGAGACGAAAGCAACTCCGTCGATGATTGGACCCATTGGGATGAGCATCCACAAAAAATTGAGGAAATTCAAGCGATGCTAGAGAGAGCAAAGGAAGCTGCCCTAAAACGGGAAAATGCCTTGGCTCATGCCTTCTGTCACCAGGTTTTGCTCCCTTATTCTGTTCCTGTCATATATACTCCCTAAATCTTCATATGTTGCATTATTTAGCTCATCGCTACACTTTCGGGCATGATTGCATCAAAGATGTGGAGAACTGGTAGGGACACAACAGCAACTGAGGAAGAGCTAGAAGAGATACCTAAATGGCTTGAGCAGTGGACAACAAGGAAGCAATGGGAGGGCAGAGGCAGAGTGTCATGTGATCAAAGAGACCCGATAAAAACAGTTGAGATTGACACCTGCAGACCATACTCCTACCCTTCCCCGAATTCACAAAGACAGCATAATATACATCATAGCTACCAACAGCAGAGAGCCAGTTCATTTTCTGTGGGCTCTCCTGTCCATAGAGCCCACAACAATCTCACTCCCCACCCAGCAATCACACCATCCCCATACAGGACAAAGCATCTCCATGTGCATTCGGCTAGTCCTCGATGCTTAAGAGAAGAGATGAATCAACCAATGCCTCGGGCGCCTAGAACAAGCTCCACTTACAAGCATGTAATGGGAGTCAATGGAGGTTCTGGGACCACAACAATGCCAAACTACATGGCCGCCACTGCATCTGCCAATGCTCGGTTTCGGTCACAGAGTGCACCAAAGCAGAGGCCTTCAACCCCAGAAAGAGAAAAGACAGGGTGGTCGGTGAGAAAACGCCTGTCATTCCCAGTTCCTGATCCATGTGGTGGTCTTGGCAATGGTGGCGGCACTTTTGATTATGGCTTGAGGAGTCCAAGCCATAACACCATTCCTGGGGGACATCTCGGAATGGAGAAGAGGTCAAACATGTCATTTTATTGCACTGACGGCATTGGCGATGACATGTCTCCAACTTCAACCCATTATCTTACCAGGTTCTTGAGGTAGGCGCTCTGCACATGAACGGACTCTCATGGCAAAGATGATTACCAGTATGACTACAATGATGATGTCTAGCCGTCACGCATTTTCTACTTAAAAAATTCTGAACTGGAGGTAGACGAAGTAAGATGTGAGAGGAGGAGCATGTTGAACGGGAAAAGTGGACACAAATATCCTAGTCATCAATGGATTTCAGCAGACACTCTCATTAATCTTTGTTAGAAGGAAATTAAACTTTTATCTGTTTCAGTCACCACATCCAACGATCTTGTTTTGTACACTTCTGCTACATCTACGTACTCTGCAACTTAATCATCCAAAGTGGCCAGATGCAGCTATCCAGCACATGGGCTTAACGCCACCCAGGCCCCAGCTAACCACAAATAGAGTTTTTGTTCACATAGTAGGACAAAGTGGTGAAACTAAAGGCTAGAGAAAAAAGAGAAACCTACAAACACATGGCCCTCTGTACTCTGCAACTAAATCTGCTTTGTTCCCCAAACCTTTAAATCGGATGTGTACCGTGTTCCACTCCTTGACCTTATTCCTTTCTTCGCAATCACATTCTCGCAAAGTAGATGGATGCATTTTTCGCTTATTCTGTTAGTTAATTTTAGCAGCAGGATGAGGGTATGAATGAGTACTCATTAGACCACAACTTTAACAAGGTTTCAAAGAGATTCTTCGCGTGGGATTTTGTCCACCTTCATTCAACAACGTGAGAAGCAAGCACAGCTTCCAAATATTCTCCATATCCCACAACATAAGCAGAAAAGACATCCAAGAAGGTTCCTCAAGAAATTTGAGGGCAGAAAAGAAGTGAAGCTTAATGAATTGTATAAATGCTAAACCTCGAATTTAGTAGGCAACGTCCCCTTCCTCTCAAAAAAATTGCCAATAGGAGGAAAGAAACAATCAGATGACCTAGAGAAGAGTAACTCAGGTGTGGTTAAGTATTTTTTTTTTGGTAATCCAGATCACTATTAGCGTGGGTGGTTAATATCAACATAATTGGGCTCAAACCTATATGCTTAAGTTTAAACTTTTAGATTAAGTGGCGTCCCTATATGTTATATTATGAGCCTTGCTAGCAGGCTCCTGTGTTCAAATAACTCTGCAAGGAAGTGGTGACTTAACTGGCGCCTAGCCTTCGTTAACCAAAAAAAAAAAACTAACCAACACCTTGAGTCCTGTTGAGAGGAGTTCTAAACAATGACAGGCCGATCAGTCAGTACTATCAGGTGGCCCATAACGTTGCAGGCCAGAACAATAAGCTCTTGGTAGAACCCACAATCCCAGTGGTTTGGCACTATCCATCCGGAGCATATCTGCCTGTTCCGAAAATACTACTGCCTAGATGAAATATTGCATTGACTTAAAATCTGTAGATAATTTGGGCATGAGGAGCAAGGATTTCTGGGCTCGCATACCGACACACTTCGCTTCTCAATAACTAGTGACACATGTTTCCAGCAGAAATTTCATGGTCAATCGTCAAATATACTCTAATGCCTTAAACACGCAAAATCTTAGAAAGTAGATACCCTCCACCAGATCTACCCGCAGCACCAAATCCACAGGTTGTGCCGCCAGATACTGAACCAAGTAACTAAATTAGTAGAGCATTAGCATCAGCTTGCTGCCGCTAAGACGCACTGCTGTTGCTCCTGAAGTCCCGACCCCGGAGAAGGGGATAAGGTCCTTGGATTCACATCATCAATGTCTTCTTTCTAAGTGAGCGAGCATAACATCATCCATATCTTGTGACTATATGCACTTGCAGGGAAAGTCATAAAGAGACGAAATCCCAATAGTGTAGATTAGAGAGAGAGAGAGAGAGAGAAGAAAGATATTTTCCAGGACAACAAAGATGAGCCTCACGTACAACCGCCCGGTACTGACAGAACAGTAAGCTAAGAAGACCATACGGCGTCCTCTTCAGAAACAAAGAAAGATAATAATTAGGCTCTGGAGAACAGTAAAAAGTACGGGCGGAACGGTAAGCTGATGAAGAAGACCTTAACTCTTAAGGACATCCTCTTTCAGAAACAAAGAACACAATAATATGCACCAAGGATAAAAATAACAGAATAATAATCCTTCTCAATTAAATACATACCCAAATCGCTCAAACAAACAAAAAAAAACATAAACCTATTCATTGTCGACAACTCAAAATAAATGTCCCATTTAGAAATTACAGAAATGTTTGAATTATCCAAAAGACCTCCTAATTATCTCAAGATCATACATAAAAGTAACCAAGGAACTTTTTCAAAAACCTGCCAACCTAAAGAGAAAAGTAACGATATAGTCCACCAGGTTGATTCAAGGAGAATCATGTTGCAAAATCACTCTTGATTCAACCAAAGCATGGCGATCTCAGGAGTGGTCCTTGAACTCCCAAGGGTTGGGCTGCTATTACCGCTACTATCAGACAACGAAGCAAATGTTTTCTGGAGCACCCCAGACGGCGATGAGACCATAGTCGCTGCAGAACTATTTGGATCACCGTTCCCAGCAATCGGAGAGGATGGATGTGATGCCGCGCCAGGGGTGATAGCAAAGGTACTTGGCCTTAGAACCTCTGCTAATGGGCCACCTGGGGTGGGAGTAACTAAAGAAGCAGGAGTGTGCCAGCTTGAGAGGCGGGATCTCCTACCACTTCCATTATTTTGATCCCTTTCCATTAGGCCTAAGCCCATTTGGATTTGACCCATTTCTTCGTCAACGGAGTCACTGCCACCCATTGACAGAGTGAGTGAAGAGGGTGACAGCCCATCTGATGAGACAGAGCACAGAGTGCTCGAGCTGACCATGTTTTCCTCTGTTCCTGTGTTAGACCATGCATCAATGAAACCCCTTGTTGCTCCAGTGCGAGGCTCTCGTGTAGAAATCATATCTGGGCCGAGGAACAAGGGACAGTCTTTGCTCTGTGGATTTTCGCAGGTGCTGAAATATGCATATGTATTCAGATTCGGGGACTCCTCTGGATAGTTCTGTTTGAAGACAGAACCTTCGGTCTGAGAGAGCGTCTCAGGAGTGAATCCCATTTTAGTTTGCATCAGAGGATACCACTGTCGTTCAGTCGTAGCCATCGGAACAGGTTCTCCTTTCACCATCCAGTCCAAGCTCCTTTAAAAATGCAAACATAACAACATCAGGCACCCAAGAATGCCCATCAAAGAGTTCAACAATAATACTACCTAACCAAGAATTAACCTTCAATTCTTGCCACCTGAGAAAGCAGTCGAAATTACTGGACAACAAAATACCTTCAGTTTGTCTACATTAATTGGCTCCTAAAAGCCAAGAAGATCGAACAGGCTAAGCCTTATTCCACTTTCCGAGATCCCAAATAACAAAAGATTAAATCTTTTCCCTTTCCTCTTCTCATGCATTCGCACCAACCAACCAGAGTCATAGAATGACAGATACAATGGGTTTCCGAAAGATAGAAAGTATAACCCACCTCGGTTCCTTGTGTGGCGGAATGGAGACCATAGAAGGCTGGTGGAATGGCTGGCCAGAAGTAGGTCCAAAAAAATGAGATGAAGGCCCATTGGTGTCGATTGTGGGGTTAGAACTCGCCATAGTAACAGAGCAAGTAGGAAGAGCATTATAATCTTCGCAGCGGATCCTCTTGATGTTGCTGCTGCTGTTGTTCGCATGAATTTCCACAGGCTTTCTTGAACGGGGACGGCCTCTGTGCAAGTGGCGCTCACAGTACTTATGATCAGGCGCCACATCTCTGGAGCACCTCCATTTCTTCCCATCCGTTCTCTTGCACCTCCCCGGCTCAGGATCTGTACTGCTTGACAACCTCAGGTTCAAACCACTATTGCCCACTGCCCACCAAACCATAAAATTACAAACCAAAAATTGAAAATTCTAAACAAATGTTGCATAAGGTGAAACCCGACTACAACAACTAGAGAGGAAAGAAATTAACCGATAAAGATTGAAGGTAAATAACCAAAGATACAGACTTCAACACACACAGACACCCTGAGCAAACGCACATCAAACAGACGCAAAAGACGATCATTTGTGCAAGACAAAAGCACTCTTGAGGGAAGGAAGAATAAACTTTGTGCTCGTGTCTCTGAGAGAGACAGAGGGAGAGAGGTAGCGAAACTCAAACGCACACATCAAAGAGCAAAACCACCCATCATGGAATATCAAAGAGAATGAAGAGGGAAAGAGAAAGCGGGACTCCATAGACAGACCATAGTGTGTGTGTGTGTCCATGTGTGGAGGGAGAGAAAGAGGGGAGGGGGTGTAGAGGGACAGAGACGGAGTCAAACCCCCGTCAAATCATTTAGAAGGAGAAGAATGAAGCACATCATCATGAAATCAAGCATAGTCTGAAGAACAAAAGTCAGAAAGAGAAGGGTCATTACAGGGAGAGAGTGAAGCAGCCGGGTCTGAGGGAGTTCTGCTAACGGGAATGAGGAGCTCAGAAGGAACAGGAACAGAAGCCATCATGTACTTATATATCATAGCTTGTCTTTCAAGCTCCTTCCACTGTGCATTCGTAAAAGGAAACCCCAAAGATGCTGCCATCCTCCCTGTACACATGCCACCAAAAACATACACATCCTTAATGCCTTGAGACAAAATCACCTTTGCTCTCTTTTCAGTTCATATAAATGGGGAGCTAAGTGTCTCGCTTTGCAATGACTTGAAAGAAAAGAAGCACAAACCTGGGGATTTGGAGGCAAGGTGAGGAGCAGAAGTGGAAGAAATGTCAAAAGGCTGCACAGCTCTTACAACTGCACCACCACCAGTAACAGAAGCACGAGAACAACCAGCAGCAACATCGTATGCATCAATTGTTATAGACCTGCTGGTACTTGTGGGACCATCACCATCGCGGACCTCACTGTCACATGATGGAAATGGACGGTGATGATTTTCATGATGAAACATAATCGTCTGGTTAGTAACCCATTCGATGCTTTGCAGCCTCGCACCCAACTTTGGAACATCACCACTGTTCTGTCTTGCTTCCTTGTCTAAAACGTCAAAGCCGTCGATAGTCATAATAATAATAAAACCACTTTCCTCAAATAGAAACCAAAAAACTCTCTCTGCCAAAAGAACAACTCCTCAGTCCTCACCCCACCCTACAGCGCCCTAGACCAACCTTTTTAATTTTCTGCAAAGGCAAACTTCTAAGAGACCACTATCATTTGACCCATGTCTTATGCAGTTATGCCTCTCGCTCTTCAGTTACTCTCTCTCTCTCTCAAGCTGGGTACGATTTTTTTTATCAGAAGTACTGTGGGGGCTGATGTGAGATTTATGACCGAGAAATGGGTTGCCGCCATTCTCGGCCTCTGCTATGCCTTTGCTTCCATGCTTCCAACATTCGCACCATACTTGCTAGTAGACAAACCAATAAAGGCCACCTTTTTTTTTTTCTTTCTCCTTCTCTCTCATCATTATTGAGGCATCTGTCGTTTTCTGCTGCATAACCCTAACCGTACTAAATTCTCCATTGGGAAATGACCATAGTATTACGGCACCCATGCCTTTTTTTTCTCCGTCTCAGCCACCCCCCATTTCTTACCTAGGAGCATCAGGGACTGATTCAAGGTTGTCTTTCTATGACCTGCTAAAAGGAGTCGGTGCTTGAAGATGTGAATTCCAATCTTTCTTTCTTTCAATAAATTTAGTTTTTTTTTATTTCATGTGTAAAATGAATGGTAGATCAGTACTACGTTTTACTTACCAAATTAAGGATTAAAATGGATGTTTTATCTGAAGATTAACGAATAAGTATGCTTCTAACCAATGAGAATGTTGTCATAATTATATTCAATTGGGAATTTTAGCTATTTTAATTAATAAATAAAAATTGACCATATTTTTTTATGAATTAACCAAAATTATTTTTTCCATTATCATATTTTTTTCTAATACAACAAAAAATTTTCTTTTATTGGGGGAGTTTTTTTTTTTTTTTTTTGCAAGCATCATTTAGTGGGGCAGTTAATTGCTAGACTTGGAACAAGGGAAAATAAACGCCTCCAAAACGGTGATACTTTTTTCTCGTTCCGAGCACCGTTAGGCTTTTTGGTGCCTCGGGGACGCAACTCATTGGGCCCACTGGGCCTTAGACGTGGGCGCTAACTAAATTGCCTTCTTTATTAGTATAGCAGAAACCACTCACTTAGTTAGGCGTCGGAGCCCACGTCGCAGACAAGTGCCCCGCACCGCTGTTCGCGTAATTCGATTCGCGAGTGCTCTGCAAACGCTGAAATGGAGCGTGTGGGAAGGTGTATGGATGCGTGGGTAATTAGGATGAGATGTAGACAGGACATGAGGCGGGGATGACAAAGAGATGAAAATCTGGGCAGCTTGTGTAATAATGCGGTTTTGATTGGAGTTGTATGGAAAATACAAACAATACTGTCTTTAAGACGGTGGCGGACTGGCTGCTTGGACCTCATTGGGTAAACGAACGGTCGTTGATTTGGATTTTGGTAATGAATGGGTTGTCTAGCAAATTGTTATTAATAAATTAAACCTTTCTAGCTAAATAGAACCAGATGAGAAGATCCAATCACCTTACTAATTACTCAGAGAATTACTAGAGGTATGGTATTACATAGAGTCTCCTAGGTCTAAATCAGTAATATTTTTTAGTATTAGTATGAAAATTAGTAATGATGAATGAATCTTTAGGTGTATATACCTTACTTTTATAGGTTTGGAGAGTTATAATTCAATTAGAACTTGGACTATTAAGACAGTTAGAACTCCTAATCCTACTTGGGGTCTGATGCTTCTTATTAGGTATTTAAATTATCAATTGATAATGTTCGAGATAAGATCAGGTCAAGGGATTCTCCCAAGAGACTTGTCTCTTATGATGGGTTATTAAGGACCGCTTGGAATTCGGCTTTTCGAATGATATGGGTCAACCATTTTATGGTCTATCAAAATATATATACATATACTATAATACTCTCCATATATTATTTTAATACTTTCAAAATTTCGAGCAATATAAACTCTAGGATGAGGTTTACATGTTGTGTAACTTGTATTTATCTCATCCTAAATTGTACCATAAATTTAGATAAAAAAAAAAATTTAGGATCATTTTATTATTTAATAACTTTTATAATTTTCTATATACAGTTCTACACTTGTAACGAAGATACCTTGTCAAATTTTGAAGGCTTTGATAGTAGATCTTCATTAAATCAGAATTTTATAATTTTGTTATACTGTATTAAAATGTACTTAATTTTGTTTAGCTAAAAGAATAGAAATGTACTTCATTTGTAATATGATGAATTTGCTAATTCTTAGCACATACATTATTCGTCTCTTTGTTTAAAATATAATCAGAAAAACTTTGTAAAGTCTTAGTTAGTTTTGATCATTGAGTCAATTCTAGTGAGTTCAGTCAATCAATTTTAAGTGCTTATTTAGACACCAAATGGAGAATTATCGTTGTTTCTTAGAAAGCACACTAGACTCTTAAAACCCTAGTAATCCAAGTTACAAGATTGTCATTGAATGGTTATATGTAGAGCGAGACAACAGCAAGAGCAAAAAAATTGATAAGAGAGAGATTCTTGGAAGGAAGCATATTGTTAAAGAAGATTTAGTGATATTTGACAAGTAAAAATTTTAAGAATTTTGAGTTTATAAGAAAAAAATTTGAGTTTAATTGTTTTATAGAGATTTGTTAAAAAATTAAAGAATGTTTGATTGTAAAATAATTTTTATTAAAATTTGTTCAAAAAATAAGGAGAGTGATAATTTGATGAATTTTTTTAATAAAAAAAGCAATGGAGTTAGTTAAAAAATAAGGAGAAAACATTTGATGTTATTTTTTTAATAAAAAAGATCGAACTTTGTGTGAAAAAGAATTAGAATTTGTGTAAAACTTTTAAACATTTGATGTAATACTGAGTTTTTAGAAAGAAAGAAAAAAATTGTAAAAAACCCTGAATATATTTGCCATCAAACATCCGCTTAGGAAAGTATGGGTGAGAAACACACGTGGTATGGAGACGAAGGAAGAAGAGGGCATTGAAGAAAGGCCAAAAAGGCTTGGAGGAGACAGCTGGAGAGGCAAATGGGCTGTCCCTATCAGCTGAACAAAACAAACCACCCTCTCTTATCCCCTTCTGCTAAAAACCTTTCCTTTCCCTCGTTGTTACAAACCTTCGAGATGGAAACGTGACTTGTACTCCACCCACTCCTCCCTCCCTATTTTTGATTCATGCTCTTATCGGACGGTCAGGACATGTGCTCTGACGATCGAGTTATTTACCAAATAGGGTTAGACCAACCGTGCATTTATAATACGAGCCGTTTCCAATTTTTCACCTCGACAAGCGGACCCGCCATTACTTCTCCCAGGATTCCCCCCACCTACTTTATTATCTTGCCACAAAAGCCAACACACTCTCCCTATTCCCACGGCACCAGCCCACCCCTCCCCACCTTTCCTTCTTTTGAGTCTTGGCGGAGTTGTAACGCATATCAATTAAATTGAAGAAGCTCCCAAAGTCATGAGGTGAGCGGAAACATGTTTATTTATGCTCTCAAAATTTTTTTTTTTAATGATTAAGGAAGATTCTATATTATTTTTAAGTGTTCTTGAGAATAATGGGATATATAGAAGAAATGTTTGAAAAAAAAATTATTTAAATTTATTATCTTATAAAATGTGAGAGTAACAAACTATGTTTGAAAAGAAGTGTTCTAAATATTAAATAAGACATAAGACTGGTGTACGAGTTTCTTTAGTTATCGAAAATTGTTTGAGAAATCTTACTACATGAGTTATGTTGGATTTAAATAGCTCAAGATTATAACGGCATCAACAAATTCTTTTTTTTTTTTTATAATTATTAAATAGTATTGATTAGTAATCAACTTTATTTTTTCAATCAAGTGATATATTTTCTAATTTTAGAGGATAATTAAAAAAAATTTGAAATATATAGTTTCAATTCTTTGTCTATAGTATTAGTCATGTTTAGAAAAATGACTTTATGAGTGAAATTATTCAGAAAATATTATTATACTTTGAGATATCGATTTCTCTGGATATACTCGTTATATCTTTCAAATAAACTAAATAAATAAGAGAAGTTCACAAGTATTATTTACTTCGAATTATTTGAAGCCCCCAAAGCTTCCCAAGCTCTATTTATCGTCGATTGTGTTTTGTTGAGCTTTGCTTTCTCACATAAATTTGCTTTAAATCACCATCCGTACGATTCCAAAATCATGCCCGTAAGGCGCTCGAGAGGCTGAAAGCGATACATCCCCTATCGCTTGGTTTGTGTGCCGAGTAGCTTCCAAGTTACCACCGTCAAATAAGTACCGCCTTAATAGTTTTTTTTTTTTTTCTAGGCACCGCCTTAATAGTTAATAGTGTTCGAAAATCGCTTCTATATTTCGGTTTGTGCTCATTTTTACCGACACAGTGGGTGTCTGCGTGCCGTACCAGTCTATCCTCTGAAGAGGCTTCATCCGGACCTAGGAATGGGCTTTTATATTTGTTTTTGTTTTCTTTTCTCTGGGCTATGATTTAGGACCCTACCCTTGGCCATTTTCCTACTGTTTTTTTTTTTTCCTTCTCTTATGCTTCTTTTGTAGAATTAAACAATAAAGTCTTATTAAATAATTTTTTTTTTTATGGGGCCACTTTAAGGACATGTTAGTTTATAAAAATATTTTAGAATATAATATAATTTAATAAATATATAAAATTTTAAAAATTTATATATAAATACTAATACTTGTTACATAATTTCTAACAACTTTTCACACAAAATTCAATACCTTTTTTAAAAAAATTATAACAAATATCCACTCTTTATACTTTTTCACCTAACACTAATACTTTTTTATTAAACAATTACATCAAATTATCTCTTTTTATAACTTTTTACAAACTCCAACAAAAATTAAATATCTTTAAAACTTTTCATTACTTTTACACAAAAACTTATAAAACTCCAATCTACATAAATATTCACAATTCTATCAAAATTTTAAAAATCTTAACAAAACGAACATCTTCTAAGACTTTTAACTTTGTAATTATATAATTTGTATAGAATGGAACTATGTAAACTTTGAAATCAGTTGAAGTGTACGTAAATTAATCTATATATTTTATTAGAAGAAAAAAAATGATAAGATAGATGCAAGATATAAAAAACCCAAGTTCTAGAAGAGACATGACAACATCCAACTTCTCTTACCAATAACTATATCCGTGATTTAAAGGCCTCATAATTCTTGATGACTCAATAGGCAATTTTAAGAATTTTTTTTATTAAATACACTTTGCACTGTATAATTATGAGAGTTTTGATATTTTACACTCTTAGTTAAAATTTAGAGAGTTTAACTTTTATTGAAATTAGTAAAAAATTTAAGAATGATTAATTGTAAGATAATTTTTATTAAAGTTTGTTACAAAATAAGAAAAATAATATTTAATATGATTTTTTTAATAAAAAAGTATTAAGTATGTGTGAAAAAAGTTATTGAATTTTTTTTATTCTAATTAAGAAATAATTTTTTTATTTAGTTTTCTCTTAAATTTTTATTTGCTGATTCTATTATGATATAAATGCGCTTCAAAAACAAAAATGCAAGGCCACATTTTGCGGTCAAAAGGTTCTCATTGTCCTGTCAATCCTCTCTCCAGTCGCATCATCGAGCTATCAGTTGGGAATATGAACTTTCATATCCGGGCACTGCTCCCGGAAATGTTTATAATTTATGTGTTTCCTTTATTTTTTTTTAAGGCATTTTATACTCTCCATTGGGTTGTTACAGAAGGGCGAAAATTTAATAATCGAAAAGAAAAAAATTTTATTCTTAGGCCCAATTATCGACACCAAATATTGAGGAGCTATTCAATGGAGAGTATAAAATACCTTTAATTGATTATTGACACCTAATTTTTAATGGGGATTATAAAATGTCTTAACTGAGGCAATTTATCTATTATTGATACCTAATTTTGACTCATAAGCATTTTATACTCATGACACCAATAGGTATGAGTTCAAATATTTTTTATTTACATCAAATTATTAACTTAATGGATACTCACATTGTTAGATCGGTTCGAGTGTAAATATTTCATTATTACTCTATCAATTAAGTCAGTGAATATTATAATTGAGTCACATCTGTTCAATAATACACAAATGAGTAGAGCAAAATTCTCTAATTCTCTGTTGTCACCTTAAAAAAATAAAAAAAGTTTGAATTTAGTACCCTATTTCATGGGCCTTCATCAATTTGACGAGCATGTATCACGTACAAAGCAAATGGGTTAAAGCCCAAATGAAGCTGACTCCCAGTATCTTTCTCGTTCGTTTTTTGGTTGGGGTTTGGTCTTCCTTTTAAATTTGACTGGCTTCAATAGCATGATAAGGAATGAAACTAGTGAGAGTCCCGGAGGTGTGGAAAATGGGCCAAAGGGCCCAATAGGACAGACCAAAGAGTCCTGGAATTACATCCTCATGCCTGAACAACGCTGGCTCTAGATTTTTATTTTTTTTTAAACGCTGGCTCTAGCTTGCTTCAAGCATTACCGCAGGAGCCTGCTGGGAGGTGGAAAATCAGAGATGGCTGCGGAGATGGATAAGATGGTGGAGGAAGAGGGCCAGCGATATGCCAAACAAGTGAGCCAAAACCAAAACGGGTGTGCCATTAAGCTGAAATATATTGGGAAATATCTTATTGACATAAAGCTTATGTCCATGGAATCACATTGAGTGCGTGTAAAAGATGGAGAGAGAGAGAGAGAGAGCTTGGCTGTGGAACATAGAAAACATCATGGAACTAATCAATCACGTTTCTTTTTGGTCGTGCGCTCCGTGGCGGCTCGCCAACCAGACCCATTATAGAAGCTTTTCTTTGAATGCAAGTGTGGGCGCATTCTCAGTAGTCAGTAGTCAGTATTCTGATTCGAGTGTGGAGGACGACACCACCAAACTGAGATGGTGGGAGCTATTTCTTTCACATCTGCTGAAGTTCTGTGGATAGGGGCGGCTCTGTTTTTAAGTGCTTTTGGAAGTCGGGCCCCACCGCACCGCTCAAATAAAGCATCCCAGTCTGACTCTCCCTGGAAAAGCTGTGAAATACAATCAAATATTCATCCAAAAACAAAAGCAAACCAAAAGAAAATTGGAAAACCATGCTGATTCATTCAGCCTCAAATTGCAAATGCATGGAGTATCATATCACAACCCATGAAAGCCGAAGTCCTCTGTTCTTCTACTGTTCTATATTATAAGTAGCATGTTCTTTTTGCTCCGCAACAATGTTTAGCAATCGTACCATACTGTTGCTTCTTTCATGCTATGTTCTCTCCTCTATTGGGCTTCTTTTCGTTTACTCAGTCTCATTGCCTCCATCAGCCATATACCTTCTCAAATTCTGCCATAGCCTTCCCAGATATTCTCAGCGTTTCGTGCCATGGAATGCGTCCGACTCGTCATCTTCACCTTGCCTATGGCCGGGAGTACGTTGCTATCCCAACAACAGCTTTCAAGTCAAGGCCTTAAATCTTTCAGGCTTTGGACTCTCCGGTGTCTTAAACGACTCGATTTCCTATCTCTGCCTTCATAAACGTTTGCTCTCTCTTGACCTCAGTGGCAACAGTTTTAGCGGTGGCATCCCTCAGCTACTTGGGAACTGTGGCCAGCTTAATACTATTCTTCTCAATGACAATAGCTTCCAAGGACCAATCCCTCCGGAGCTTTTCAGATCAAAGCAGCTTTTACGGCTTGATTTGGGTTATAATTCTCTCTCTGGTAATATTCCTCCTCAGGTAAGCCTCTGCATCCACCTTGAATACATTGGATTATACAACAATTATCTGAGCGGAGAGCTTCCAAGTGAAATCTTGTCTCTTCCACATTTGAAGCGTCTTTATTTGAACACAAACAACTTTACGGGGTCTTTACCAGAGGTTCCAACTTTCTGTTCAATATCTGACATTTGGATTCATGAGAATGAATTATCCGGATCTTTACCTCCTTCTTTGAGCAATTGCCATAACCTTACAATGCTTATTGCATCGTATAACAACTTTGGAGGGATTATTCTACCAGAGATCTTCAAGGGTCTTTTGCAACTTGAGGTTCTCCATCTTGATGAAAACAATCTTGAAGGGGAAATACCAGAGACTTTGTGGGGCCTTGAAGGATTGCAGGAGCTTGTTCTTTCAGCCAACAAGCTAAATGGAAGTATACCTGAAAGAATTGCTCAATGCCATTTGCTGACAGATATTGCCCTCTCGGGTAATAAGCTGGTAGGTCAGATTCCTCGTTCAATAGGAGATTTAAAACGATTGGAACATTTGTTTCTCTTTGATAACATACTTGACGGCCCATTACCTCCTCAGCTTGGGAGCTGTGCTTCACTTGTTGAACTTAGACTGCAGAATAACTTCATCGGAGGAACAATTCCTCCAGAAATTTGCAATCTTGGAAATCTAAAGGTCCTTTTTCTATTCAATAATCATATCAAAGGCCATATTCCGCTACAGATTGGTAGAATGAGTAGTCTTGTGGAGTTGGCTTTGTATAACAATAGCTTGTCTGGAAGCGTCCCACCCGGTATTAACCAGTTGACAAATCTCACCTTTTTGTCCTTGGCTCACAATGATCTCACGGGCCAATTACCATCCGAGTTAGGCAAGAACAACTTTCCTGGTCTAATTAAATTGGATTTAACCGGGAACAACCTATATGGACCAATCCCTTCCAGTATATGTTCTGGCAATAGTCTTTCAGTTTTGGCACTAGGGAACAACCGTTTTGATGGAAGTTTCCCAATTGGCATTGAAACATGTTCATCTCTTAGGAGGTTGATTATTAGTAACAATCTTTTGCAAGGGTGTATACCTGCTGATTTGAGCAAGAACTCTGGAATTTCTTTCCTAGACGTTCGAGGTAACTTGCTTCACGGAACAATACCTCCATCATTGGGTTATTGGAGCAATTTGACCATGCTTGATTTTTCAGAAAATAGATTATCTGGCACTGTACCTCCAGAGCTCGGTAAACTTGAGCATCTTCAAATCTTGCGACTTTCTTCAAATAAATTGGCTGGAAGGATTCCCTCTGAGCTGGGACATTGCGCAAACTTGATCAAACTGGACCTCGGCAAGAATGAACTTTCAGGAAGCATTCCTTTGGAGATTACCTCACTTGGAAAACTGCAAAGCCTTTATCTTGAAGAGAACAAACTCAGTGGAGCTATTCCTGAGACTTTCTCTTCATCTTATAGTCTGTTTGAATTGCAGCTTGGAAGCAACTTGCTAGAAGGCCCTGTTCCTTGCAGTTTGGTTAAACTTCATCTCTTCAGTTCAGCTCTTAATTTGAGCAATAATAGGCTAACCGGTAATATCCCAGTATGCCTCGGTGATCTAGACAAGTTAGAAATTCTTGACCTATCAAGCAACAGATTCTCTGGTGAGGTACCAACTGAACTAAACAGCATGATCTCCCTTATCTTTGTGAACATATCATTCAATCAACTTTCAGGAAGACTCCCTTCTGCTTGGTTAAAATTGGAGGCTTCATATCCGGGGTCTTTCCTTGGAAATCCAGGACTTTGTTTGCTCGGCAATGAAGAGAAATATTGTGAAGAAGCTAGAAATAATCATACAAGAGAGCGAGCGTGGGCTGCTGTGATTATTGGTGTTGTAATCTCAGTGACTTTACTTTGTGCTTTAGTTTTAGTAATAATAGCTAGAGGCCTCGGGAAGAAATCTACTCCTGGTCAATCTCCTCTTCCTGATTGTCGACCAAAAACTGAAGATTTACCTCAAGATTTAAAGTTTGAAGATATTATGCGTGCCACGGAAGGCTCAAGCGACAAGTACGTGATTGGAAGAGGCAAACATGGGAGTGTTTACCGCGCAAAATCTGCAGACTCCCGAAATGACTGGGCAGTCAAGAAGGTGGACTTGTCCAAGACAAGCTTTTTATGCTGGAGATGAGGACTTTAAGCTTAATTAGGCATCGCAATGTAATAAAGATGGCAGGGTATTGTATCAAAGATGGATATGGTTACATTGTCACTGACTACATGCCAGGAGGTACCCTTTTTGATGTACTGCATCGGAGCGAACCACGCTTGATGTTGGACTGGGAAGCTAGATACCGTATCGCTTCTGGTGTTGCACAAGGCCTTTCCTACCTTCACCATGACTCTGTGCAACAAATAATCCATAGAGACATCAAAACAGATAACATTCTAATGGATTCTGAATTGGAACCAAAGATAGGAGATTTTGGGATGGCGAAATTGGTTAATGATTCTGATTCAAGTTCCACAAGGTCTGTAATTGTAGGAACCTTGGGTTATATGGCACCAGGTTGGTCACAAATCAGTAGGATGACTTCATTTTCTTTGCTATTTATTGAGACATTGAGGTTGATTAGAAGCTTACGTTCTGCCCACTTGAACTGACCTATGCTTTTCGTGTAATATTTCAGAGAATGCATACTCGACTCGGTTGACAGAGAAATGTGATGTCTATAGCTATGGAGTCGTCCTACTAGAGCTTCTTTGCAGAAAATTGCCAGTCGACTCCTGCTTTGAAGACGGCTTAGATATTGTCTCCTGGACAAGAAAGAACCTGCAGGAAAACGATGAGTGCATTTGCTTCCTCGATGAGGAAATCAGTTATTGGGGTAGAGATGGACAACAAAAGGCACTGAAGCTGTTGGACATGGCGCTTGACTGCACTGAACAAGTGGCAGATAGGAGACCCTCCATGCGAGACGTTGTAGGATTCCTTACGAAGTTGAACGATAACCATGCAAGAAGTGTAAGTACCAGAGAATGTTAAAAGATATTCGATACAAAATCTTTTACTTCTTTCATGAAATTTTAGCTGGAGTAGAAATAGGAAAAAAAAAAAAAAAAGCGAAAAAGCAAAGCCACCTATTTCGTTTGGTCAGATGCCTCAAGCATATGCCATATCACGTTAAGCAGAATCCCACTAATCTACGAGCCACCTAGCTTTGGCAATTTGCAATAGAAATGTTCCAAGGTGGGCAACGCAACTGGTGAAGACAGTGTTGCAAGTAGAGAGGAAAAAGAGCTAAACCCTTGCGACTATTAGAAGATACAGTCCCAGACAGGGTACGTAGGAGAAAGAGCATTTGATACTGCCAAGTGCCAACCATTAAATCTAGTGGACGAGGCGAAACGGGGTAAGAAACGAAAGACTCAAGTCTTCCAAATGGAACTTGTAAATTCCTCCGCAGATGACCTGAAAGTTCTTCTCAATTTGCTACGTACATACGTAGATTCTCGACGGCGATGCAATGTTTTCTAAATTTCATCCCCAGCCCATGAACTACGCCAAGACTTCTGCGCAGTGTAGGTCAGATGTGAACAAAAGTGTATGCCCCCTTCTTTTTTTACCCAAAAAAAAGTGTATGTTTTTTGAAGAACTTTGTCAATAGGTAACTAAAGTCTTGTCTTTGAAGGAATCACCAAGTTAATTTAAGGAATAATGTTCTATTTGCTAAATTTTACATTATATGAATATGTGCTTTTCTTCTTTTACATTTTACTAAAGAAAGGAGAAGTCTCTGCCGAACACAAGATTTACACAATGCACTATATAATTCGGTTTATCTTATCATACGATATCTGTGCCTCAACTTCTCTCTCACAATTTCAGAATGACCATCATACAATGAACGTTTTTGGAGAACTTTTCTTATACTCCCTGTTCAATTTTGTGCGTATGGCCGTTAGTATAAGTATTGGCAGCTGGCTTGTGGCACATTTCTTAAGATTTGGCTAAGTTCATCTACCACAATATTCCTTTCAAAATCTAGACACTTCCAAGACTGACAATCCCTCTATGACACTTATATTATAGAGATATTGAAGGAAATTAAAATGAAAGTCTTTTTGATTTTCATATTAGAATGATCTCTTTCATTGGTTGGGGCTGTAGTATAAACAAAAGTAGCAGCATCTCCACTGCTTGGACAGGCAGTGGTAACTATATTGCACTTGTTCTTGCTGTTATCTACTCAGTATCTCTATCGTTTGGACAATTGTCATTTCTGCTATCGAAAAAACATCTTCATTGATAGTGATAACTATATTAAACTTCCAGTTTAAATCTTTATTTTGGAGCATGAATCAGTGAAGCACTTGGCAATAGAGAATCCTCGGTGGCCTTAGTATTCCCATTCACTTAGGAACCACTCTACTTTTGATTGGGTAAGGATTCACTTGCTGGCCCAATCTGTATCATTGGGTTGACCTGTTGGTTTTATCCGTTTTGCTGCTATTCTTATGGATGGTATTTGGTTTACAACAAACCAGGTTGTGCATAATGGAACTGAGTGTGGATGCATGGGTAATTGTTCAGTAAATAAAGAGTCAGACATACTTAACTGACAGCACACAAAAATCATTCACATGATTCAAAGACTTATTAGGAATTGCTTGCTCCATCATTTCTTGCAGGTTAGGCATTGCTTGCTGCAAGTTAAGTGTAATTTTGTTCCCTAAAAGAAACTCATCACCCAAAATAGATAAACTCCCAACAAATACTACCTGAGTACAAAAACTCAAAACACAATTTAGATGCTCCGAACATCAAAACTCGAATTAAAATGTTCATTTTCATCAACAGGTTGAGTATGCTGGAGTGACAACTTGGATTATTTCTTAAAGAAACAGGGCACGGGAGAAAAAATTCATGCTTGGAACTACAATATCAAATTGCAATAATGCGCCTCAAGGCACCTAATCTGTTGTACCCATGTGTTCTGAAATTTCATTTTCTTTCAACTTTTCCAAAGCTGAAATTCGCTGATCCAGTGAGTCAGTGAGGCCTTTCACCTGAAGAGAACCCAAAGGCTCTAAATTAAAGACCATATCCATGTTCTTTCACAGAAAGGCAAAACACAAAAGAACATTGGGGATTTTTTTAAACAATTGTCCTACACTTCATCTCTGCAAATACAACAAACCTTAATGAGTAAACGTGGTAACGATCATGTCCTTGTAAAACATGCTTTACATCATGTCACAAACAGAGCATAAACCTAAAGGAAAATGAACATAGAAATCTTTCTTATCTGGAGAGAAAAATCCCAGTCTTTTCCTTATTGAAGCTCAATTACAAGCCTACTTTAAGAGAGAGAGAGAGAGAGAGAGAGAGGGGGGGGGGCAAGAGAGAAGAAGTTTCCTGACCATTTTGTGTCAGGATAATCTTCGCAATGTCAAGATATTAGAATTTCTGGAGTAATTTACTCCCATTTTGTGTTTCCCGAACTAATTTGATCATGGGTGCCTCCATGTATGCAAGCAATGGTTTAGTGGCATACTCTCATGGCTCCTATGAGTCACATCGTTTAAAAGCAAAGTTTTACAAATCACATTACAACCAAATTAGAGCCTTTAAATGCTTAAAAATCATTTACACGGGCAGGAAACAAGTGTAGTTCATGTATAGTGAGTTAAACTTCAAATTAGGTAACTGAATTTCCCATTGTCTGAAGATGAATGTAGGTACACCAAACCTAAAGAGAGAGAGGGTAATGCAGTAACAGTCTGGTTAGATTTATATGAGAAAAGCACCATATTGTCTTCATTATCACTGTCATAAATAACAGTAATCACAATCAAAATAATGATGATGATGCTGACAACAAGAATGGTGATGATAATAACAATATTGCTGCTTCTACTTCCAACAACAGCTCATCGACTGAAAAATTGATTTTAATGTCTTAAGCCAAAAAACCTTATCAGGGTAGTTCAGGAGAACTCAACACACTAAAACCTCCACAATAGAAATACATATATCAATCACTTCTACCTCTTCCCAATGTGACAATCAATATTAGGAATGCAATTTTAAATTAGAGATAGAAATCTCACTTCTCTGTCAGCCACATAATGGCCAATGAGTTTCAGTTTTATACCATCGGTGGTTTGACCATTTAATTTCTTATATGCCTAATAGAAGCAGAGGAAAGCAGTCTAAACAAACCTATGAGACAAAAACAAGAATTTGGACCTCCAAAAGGTTGAGCAAAAAACCTATTTATGGTCCACTTGACAAAACCTAAAAATCCATGTTAGATTTCTAAGAAATGCTCCAAGATGGGCAAGGTAACAGCTGAAAACATTGCTGGAAACAAAAAAGAAAGAACTTGAAGCTTGCAACTAGTAGAAGACAAAGTCCTAAAAAGGCTGCATATGAGAAAGAGCATTTGAGCTAAAAACCAAATAAAAACAGTTCAAAATTTAGGCATTTAAAATAAGGCACTCAGGCTAGGGATTGAAAGGATTAGCGACCTATTGCAACTAGGGAAACTTCTAAGCAACATGGCTTCGTTTCCATTGCCCCAAATACCCAACCATTCCAAAACTCCAAATCCCTCCTATTCATCCAGCACGGTGCTTTTTTTTCTTGGCAATCCAGCACAATGCTTGCTTTCTATCCCCTTGGATAAAGGACAAAACAGTACATCCCCGTTCCCAAAATCCAAAACCTGATTCCGTTAGCTAATTAATTTTAGACCCCAAACTCCTCTAAACAAAAGCAACCAACTCGCGTGGTTCATTTCTCACAAATGTCAGGATCAAACCACAAGTGAAAAGTATTCACATGCTATCGGAGTCCACACTATGGCCCTTGTTAAATCATGGCAAATGAACATTTAACACCTCCAAGCTTCTACCAAACAAAACAAATATGACATACACACTTCTCCTATGAACTCGAATTTTAGTAAAAGATTTCGCATAGACTAACTAACCGATCTAGCAACAGTTCCTGAGGATTATCTCAAACACTCAACAATCGTTCTCCTCCATGATCCCCCCCATCTAGCTCAAATAGCTTCTTCATCATAAAGCATACCATTAATCTGATAGTAATTACTCAATCGTTTTATGGACTACCAAAATTACAGTAATTTCTACCCGGTCGAATATCTAATTTCTAACTCGACGAAATGGGTTTTGTGAAATCCACGAAATAAGCATTATTCGAAACCCAAATTCAAAGTCGAACTAGAAATCCCATGTTTCATTCATATAGTTAAATAAGTATAAATAAATCACAGACCCAACAGGAAAAAAGAAAGAAGTGATAGTGATTTTAGGGGTGGAACAGTACCTGTTGGGAAATAGCCTCGTGAGCAACTTTGTAATCCCTGTGAAGAATGTAAAGCCCCACAAATGACGCCGCTGCAGCTCCCATGAAGAACGACGCCAATTTCACTCTGAGAACGTAACCCATGTTCCTCCTTTTCCCTCTCCCGCTATCGTCTCTGCCCTCTCTGATTCTTAATAGCCCTCGTTTCGGTCTATTTGTGATCAAAACGACAGCGCCACAAGTCTCTCTCTTTCTCCCAAAACGATGCCGTATGTCCAAAAGAACGTATTTTACGTGCACGTAGTAAAAATGTTGCCTTTGCAACAGTGTCTCATATACACCGTCACCGTAGGTCTACTACAGGGAGACATAAACAGTGTCACCCTGTGGGTCCCTTTGAAGGTCCCACTGTTGGCTGGAAAACTAGGGCAAAGGGTTAGATTTTGTCAGAGTAGAGAGAGGATAGAGAGATGCAGCAGTCACCACAAATGTTGAATGGGGCACCTTCAATTCCTCCCATTATTAATGTTACAACCGAACAGATTCAGAAGGTACCCATTACTCTTTCTTTTGTATCTGTTGAGCTGGTGATGTATTATTTCTGCATGTGTGTGTAGAATGTGTGCATGCGTTGGTGAAAAGTGGGTCTTGGGACATGCAATAAGATATAAATGTTGCAGTAAACTCAGAACGAAAGCGGCTTCTTTGATGAACATCAGAGGGGCTAATTTTTCAAAATAGTGATTGATGGTAATGCCAGAGACAAATGAAATTGGTCCTGAAGTGTTTGATACATTGATTGAGTAAAGAATATCTACCATCTTTGGGGCTGGACATTGTCTCACGTGCTGCAACTTGGACCATGACTTTTCAATCAATTCCCTAAGTTTGATAACAAGCAAGTGTAGTCTGTGGCCGGGCATATTTGATGAAACTAGCCTGCAAGGTTGTGATTTGTTTCTACCTTTTTCGTATACAATAAAAAGACGTCATTCTCTCCACATTGAATATCTTCAAAATATATTTTCTACGCTTTTGAACAAGGTTATGTCGAGGCATATGGCACCTATGAATCATCTTAGAAGCAGCAATTTTCACCAAGTTATGGGTGTCTTAGCATTCATCTTTCTGTTTGCATCTGAATAGGTTATGTCGAGGCATATGGCACCTGTGAATCATCTTAGAAGCAGCAATTTTCACCAAGTTATGGGTGTCTTAGCATTCATCTTTCTGTTTGCATCTGAATAGGTTATGTCGAGGCATATGGCACCTGTGAATCATCTTAGAAGCAGCAATTTTCACCTACTTATGGGTGTCTTAGCATTCATCTTTCTGTTTGCATCTGAATAGGTTATGTCTGAGGCATATGGTAACTGTGAATCGTCTTAGAAGCAGCAATTTTCACTAACTTATGGGTGTCTTAGCATTCATCTTTCTGTTTGCATCTGAATTTTTATTTTTCGTAAAGCTGATGTACGTGATGCCTCCTATCGATGTCTTTATCTCCATGTTTATAAGTAAATAGCAAGTATGCAGAACATTAGCTTGTTATGGAGGGTGCTGTTTCTTCCTGTCTTATCCTTCTAATGAACGGTACTGAATATGACAAGCTTTTGATTATAGCATTAAGTATCATGCTTAGGGAGTACGTTCTTCACTTTGATACATGTCTGTCTAGCCTTATTCATGATCCAATCTAACAGATATGTTTTGGTACAAGTCCAATTTGTAAACGTTGATTTGAGGGCCTGCTTCTTAATAGCAAGTTTCACTCTTCCTGAAGTTGAACAAGAAAAAGAAATCCTTTTACCCGCGGATATAAAGATGCTGATATCTTATGCTTGGTGCAGTACCTGGACGAGAACAAAGATTTGATTCTGGCGATAATTGAAAATCAAAACCAAGGAAAATTTGCAGAGTGTGCCCCGTAAGTGGTAAACAGACTACGATGTTTTTCTTCCGTTTGTTTCTCTCGCTTAATGGTACATTCCACATTCTTTTAAAAATTTTATTGTGAGCAATTGCCTGCCTGGCCGGCTGCAGAGTGTGCCTCGTAAGTGGTAAACAGACTACAATGTTTTTCTTCCGTTTGTTTCTCTCGCTTAATGGTACATTCCACATTCTTTTAAAAATTTTATTGTGAGCAATTGCCTGCCTGGCCGGCTTTAAGCATCCTTGGGACTTCCTGATTATTTCAGCCTAAATTTGAATTCCTTGAAGTATAAGGCATTTTTTTCTCCCTTTTCAGTTATAGCATAACGTTTTGCACTTTCCATCTGCTAGTTCTTGGACGAGAGTGGAAGACTTTTTATTGGATTGGCCTTTCGGGAACCTTCAATGATCCATTCCAGGTGGAGCAATTATGTTGGATTATTTGTGATGGGGGTTAAGAGAAAGAAGATCTATTGCTCTATGGTGAGGAAGCAGTGGCATCTCACCTCTGACCCCAACAAAAGAGTATTTGTTGAGCATACCGCAATTAGGTCTCTTTTTTGTCAGGGATAACATTCTAAAAGAATCTGACAGCTATAAAAGACTGCAAAAGCGAATAGAGAAGTATATTATGAACATATTATCATCTTCCATTTCAGACTTGTATCTTTCTCAAGTCCTGCATCTCTCAAACCAGAGCTTTCTTATCGAGAAAACCTTAAATATTTTCATAGTAATGTACAAGTGTTGCTGGGAAGTTGAACATCTTAAGTCAGTCCACTTATGCTTGCAAATGAGTCTTACCATGCAATGAAGGGAGAAATTTATTTAGTAAAGACCAAGAAATGAGATAAGTCATAGAGAATCAATTGGCTACACCCTAGAAAAAACATTAACCTACAAATAAACTGTCTCTCAATTGAAAAGTTCTATAATCATCTGGAATTTTTGGACTAGAAGAAGATTCAACTAGCATATCAAGTGTTTGAACTACCCGAGTAGAAACAAGCAGAATTCTTCTTGTATAAGATTTGACTATTGAACTGTGTCTTCTTCCAACATTGCTTACAGGTGAACAGTTTGGAGAGTTTATGCTCTGCTTTTATATACTAATGACATTGTCTCAGCTTACAAATCCATTGTGAGGTAAATGATTCTCAAAATAGTAGATAGAAGTCCTAAAATGACAAGGCACTAGTAAGTATTCTAGGAACAGAGATGCTTAAGGTTAACTCTTTATAGGTGATTAGTGAAGGAAAAAATCTTTATCACTATAACGATTGTCTTACAATCGCGAAACTGCATATCAATAAAATGAGGTAGAACTTGGTTTGTGAGATGGGCTAGTGGTGGGAAAGGAAAGGATGAAAGTAGGGATGAGTGCATTTGTTCAACTCTAAATGTAACAGCACTAAATGAACTCTTGGTATGAAACTAGGATGAGATGTTTAGTCAATGTTTAACAAAGACCAGTTTCTTTTCAATCAAGGATTGCTGCAAGGACAAAGGAAAGACACCTAAGCCTTGAGAGAAGACACAAAACCTTGTGGCCCATTAATTATGACCATAAATTGAGTTGCATTGTCAAGAAAAGGAACTTGTGTAATACAAGGTTACTGGGACAAGGTTTTCTGGGGTTGTACACTTATTTTTGTCTCCACTTTTGTATGTTGACATAAATCTCCGCAGTGATGACATTTTCATTTAGTTACTCATGGTGAAATTTGATTGTAACATATCTACATTGTAGGTCCATGAGTTCACCATCTTTTTCACCTCATATGGCCGGTACTTCAGCATATGAACAGAGAGCTAGAACTTTCTCTAGGATGTTTTCTGATGTTTGAAACCCATGTCAAAAATCAAATGCTGCAATCTTCGATTTCTATAGGATCCATGTTTTTTTTGCTTGATTGGATGAACTTAGCGGAATTGTGTTGGCTTAGTGTCTTCTCAATGCTGTCTTATCTTCTCTGGGATCATAATCTTCATCATAGCTTTCCAGTATGAAGATTTCTGATCAGCAGATGACATTTTGGTTTAGGTACCAAGCCCAGCTTCAGCAGAACTTGACATTTCTAGCAAGAATCGCAGATACCCAACCACAAGCACCAACCATGCTTTCCCAGGTGAATTAGCTCAAAAGTCAAAGCTTTGAAAACCTATCGTTGAATAATTACTTTGCTTACCTCCTTGAAATATTCGCAGATGCCCTCACAGTCTGCAACGCAACAAGGGCTTGTCATGCAGCGTCCCCAAGCCCCAATGTCTCAGCAACAACAAGGTCCTTTTATGCCAAAGTTGCCATTCCAGTTGAATGACCAGCAGCTGAAAAAACAATCAGTCTACCTCCAGCAACAGCAACTTCTCAAAGGGCAGATGGGCGTGAGACCAGGAGGAACAAGTGACATGTATCACGCTACTCATAGTGGCCTTGGAAACACTTCTTTTGGTATAGGAAGCAAGCAAGATAGCTCAGAGGCCAGTGCTGGTGATTTTCTTGGAAAGTTAGGGTCCAGATATAATAGTACAGAGCAGTAGGCACAGTACCTCTGGGCCTTCGGAGTTTTCCTCCTTTTTCCTTTTGAATACCTACTATTTTCAATCCTCTGGGCTGCTGCACTAATCATTTCAGTTGGTGAACTAGTCTCATTTTCCCCTCGTCACCGAGAGTAGTCCTAGTAGGATGATGCACAACATTCCTTCTGGTGTAGTTTTTTTTTTGTCAATAACAAAATTAGGTAAAGCACTTCCGTTTTTATATGACAATTTTTTCAGTTCTGCCTTCATCTATTTTTAGTTTGGGCAGCATAGGCGAACTACTTATTCTGGCGGTACCTTTTTTTTAATCTACAAACAAAATAGATGCATATCCTACGATGAACACGAGGAAAATTTTAAAATTTCGGCTGCACGGTCGTCGTTCCTTCTTCATTGTTTTCCCACGCCACAGTGAATCTTCGATTGCATTATTTGTGAGAATTGTTTGACGTGAGATTGGTGCTCCTGAAAAGCTAAAACCCGTTCAGGTTCCGCTGAGGCGAGCTAATGCATTGTTTCTTTCCTGAACAAAATGTCAGAAAGAGAAACTGCAATTTTTCATACTTGGAAAGCACAAGGAAGCTGAGCCAATGAGTATAAGCTATCAGATGCACAATTGCAATTGTGTGCATGAATATCATTGCCAGGGGCAGCGAATTGGCTTTTGAGTTTGGATAAACACGCACAAAAGTAAAATTATAATTCCGACGAAGCAAAATGAAGAAAAATAAATCAAAGGAGACTAAAAGAAATATACGAAAACAATTCCAATCAGAGAATTCAATATGATGCAAGCTGACAATTCTATCAGCGAGAATACATTCTGCTGCAGATCCTATAACCATCCCCAAACACCCCAATCAGGCGACTAGTGCATATTCCTGGTCATGATATTATCCACCTGATTCCATGCCTCCCGTGATCTACAAAAGATATTCAATATATGACCATACAAGACCAATTATAAGTAGAAACACAACATCAACAAATTATGAGATTACATTCAAATATACCTACCACGAAATAATAAATTATGTTACGCAAGCTGAATGAATTTCTTTTAACTTTATACAATGTAACAAGCTGCCAACTTATCTGAGCATTGACAACAAGTGACAAATAGTAAACTCAGAAATCTCAAGGAATGTAGAATTACTTTTGCCGCATCTACACCAGAATTTACAGAGCAAATTTAACAAAATTTTGATCCTGAATAACGCTTGTGGCTTTTGGTACTCATAACAAGAAAGCACACTGCCAATATATATAGCTGGACAGCAATCCCCAAAATCAGTGTAGAACATGTAAATACACATAAGTACATATAAGCATATCCTACAATGATCAGATAAACCTTACATTAAAGAGGAGTGGGTGGAAGATTGTAAAACCTTGCACACAAATAGATGCAAAACTATTGGGAATGCAATTTGGTCCATTATCTAAACAAGATCAACCGAATCCAATAGTTGCAATACATTAGCAGAACAAGTATCTTCAGATGCAGCAAACAAGGCATATGGACCTCAAATACACTCAATGTAATACCATCCATATCACTTATAGGATAGCTGACACAAGATGCCACAACCCCTTTGATTCTCAACCTTCAAATGTGACACGAACAGGTAGAGAGATAATTGCACCTCTGATTATATTAGTGATGACTCAGGAAATGTACTATTTTAATTACCCTAACCTAATCTGGTTGTTCCAAAAACATGATAATTAGCAAAAGAGCAAAAGAGCAAAAGGTGAATTCAAAATGAATATCCAACGAGAAGATACTGCAAGTACATATAAAATTACTTACCCATGAAAGGCATACTATCTATCTTCTGGAAGGAAATGCAGCACCAGATATCCTGTGAATTTAAGATAGTATTAACTTCAAGCTTCAATGACTATAAATTTATAGAGGCTGCAGCCTGCTAGAAGGATTTTTGCTAAACCTGCTCTGCTGTTTCCCAACAAAATTCAAGTTAGCTCTCCCATTAGCTGAGCCTGTGCTTTGGCTAGTGCTCAAATTTGATCTATTAACATTGGATCCATTCCCAACCGTCGCAAATGCAGACTGCCTACTTTCAGGGCCATTTGTTTCCTGAGGATCTTTAGGCTTGCTCAAAATCTTTATATTTGAGAGACCTCTAGGAAGACCAAAACCAACACCATTTGGTTGCTGATTCTGCATTACAGAGAGCTGTGCTGGCTCATCAATTGAATTCAGAGAGACGATTGCATATTCCTTGAAAGCTGTCTTGTCAGTTTTTAAATTTTTGGAGTCCGTGGATGGAATCTTTCTCAGTCGGTGAGATTGCGCCACTGGAGTGACAGCCATAGAAGGCAAAAATGAGGAGTACGGAGATGATGCTGCAGCAGCCGCAGCAACTTTAGCCATAGCTGCTTCAGCTGCTATCATTTCTTGTGCGCCTTCTCGAAGCTGAATATAGTCTCCCTCAATGACAAATAGCTGAGATCACATTTCAAGTTTTCTCAGATTAAATAACACATCTATATCAACCAAAGGAAAACAAACAAACATGTATTTGAGCATTCTGAATTTCCAATAAACTCACTTCTGGGTGACCAACCACGAAATCATCAAGCTTTCCATATTTTCTCTTGTAATCATGCCAGTGTAAAGGTGCAAGCATCTTGCCCAGCCTATTTGGTAACTGTAGGCAAGATGAATAACATATGTCATCAACTCAATCTATGTTTGAAAAAACTAGTAGTGCTCACTATGATAGCCAAAGAGTTAAAATGTGTAAATGCACTAACTGTTGAACTGATCCGAATTCGACCCCCAGCAGGAATTGTGCGAACTACACAAGCCAACAGTGATCTTTCATCAAGAAGAGCAGGCTCTGAAGCCTTCCCCACTGTTAGTGTATTTGCCTGCCCAGTTGAGACAAGCGATTCAGGCAAAGCCACAACAGTGGCATTGTTTGCTGCACTTTCACCAAGATTGACAGAACAAACTGAAGGATCAGATGCTGATGGGTTGGCAGCAGAACTTGCTTGTTCTGCTGTTGAAACTTGGCCCTCTGGTCCATTTGAGGTCAGGACATGCTGCTCCTGTGCAGTTCAAGTCCAATAGAAGCTTAGTCACTGCCCCTACTTACCTGCTGCTGTAAAAAGTAACCAGCTGACTCCATAGTAACAGAAGTAATGGGAAGAAATAAAGACAAACCTTGTTTTCATTCTTTTGGTCATGAGTATCCAATCTTAAGGCAACATGAAATTGGGAAGAAATTTGTTGCAGGCTCTGCTCAGATTGGGGTACCAGATACACCCTGTCAATTGATTCGAGAACCTGAAACAAAAATTTTGGTGGGTCCAATCAACATTGCTAAACAACAGCACCTAATTTCAAGAGAAGCAACAACTAACAAGACCTGTTGTTCCCCCACAGATGATGAAATTACAGAATCGGGCTTTGCCCCTTGGCTGATAGGAACATCCAGATAGTCTTGATGAAGAGCTTGTCCATTAACTGACATTTCATAGTTGTAGTTCGAATCTGATCTCATTAGAGCTTGATCAGTTTGGGATGGTGGAAGTTCATTCTGTGAAGATATCTGTGAACCTTCTGATACAGCCTGAAAAAAAAAAAAAAAAAAAAAAAAAAAAAAAACAAGACAGCAGAAAAAATGGTAAGGAACAAGTTCTCTTATGACCTCTACAACACTGATACATTACAATAACAGAAAAATGTTTTGAATTGTCAGAACCTGTTGGTTCTGCCACTGTTGGAGGGAACCCATAGCTGCTATTGAGTGAAAATGCCCAACATGAGATGGAGGGACATGTGATGGCAAAGAATGGGGAACCCCCTGTTGATGCATAACATACGGATGCAAAGCAGTCACTTGTCCATTTGGAAGGTAGGTAGGCATTCCAAGCAGAGACGATGGAGCAAGTGGAACACCAGGAACATGGTCGGTCTAAAAACAAATACAGAATAAATCAGCCATTGTGCACACATCTATGAAATTACTCATGTCACTTCTAATCTATAGCTACAAAACTTCATTCCAAAAGGATACTTTGATGATATAATATGCATAACCTGGTTCGTGTGCCAGAGTAGGGTAGAACTCTGTTTCTTCTTTCCCATATCAGTTGTGCTAGGGCCACACCATTTTTGATAATTTAGGAAACTTTTATTAAATGTTAAATAAGGGAGGTTATCCACCCTGTGCGCTGAAAATCTATGGTTCCACCCATGAACTTCATATTATGGCACATGAAAATGATAAATTGGACAAAGCACCAGTCTTTATAGAGATTAATAACAATGACAGTCCAAGTAGAATTTACCTGGGCTGGTGGATTGCCAGTCGAAGCAAAAGATGAAACATTGTCTGCATTCCCATTAGGAAGCACCCCGGGATTTCCACCTGACGTGCCACCTCCTGTTGCATCTAGAAGGTTTCCATTACTCTGACCAAACTGAGATACATCCTTTGAATTTGTTTGGGATAAATGTGACTCATCACTGTAAGCTCCACTCCTTTCTCGTGCATCAGCCAGCTCCAGTTGGAGCTGCTGCACAGTATGCAAATGAAGTCTTTCCATCTCTGCAAACTAGCACAAAAAACCCAAAAGAACAGAAAAGTATAAATGACACACCACCTTAGGTAAAATCAAGTCCATGCTTAATCCCAAAACAGAAATCTCGAAATAATTGCCTCGAACAGCTTATACTTAGGGTGTGTTTATTTACTAAAATAATTACAATATAATCTCTCTCTCCCCATCAAATCATTACTTTTCACTATAATAAATAAATAAAATTCATTCAAACCATCTCTCTCTTCACTTTTTCACCAATTTCAATACCTTAAAATTTTAACCTCCCCAAAATTTTAATACTCAAAACACAACCTTAGCAGAAATTAAACAGCATTGTATTGTTTCTACGTTCTAGCACAGCATATATTAGCCAAAGTCAGAGAACTCAATATTGCTGAGAAACATAGAGACAGGTAAAGAAAACCAAAGATCAATCACAGAGATCCAATTCGAGCTTCATAAGAAAAAAGCACAGAACACGTACTTCTATACATGCATGTACATCTACATACCATCCAAAAAAGTGTCAACACTTAGAACTCTTCTCTATACTCCTAAACTTCATGCACTTCCTAAAAGTGCATGAGAGAATTGCAAAGCAAGCTTACCTGTCTTTGACAACCAAGCCACAGCTGGTTATATTGTTCAGTACGCTCTCGCAATTCAGCTTGCAACGAATGGTTAGTCGTTGATTGCAACACATCCATCTCCTGAACACGAGCAATCCAGGCTTGGGCTTCCCTTAATTGTTCATCTTTATAAAGAATGGTTTCTTGAGCAACCCTATGCTGAAAGATAGTAAAATTACAGGCAGTGAACCTTCTATAAAATGGCAATGATAACTTTCACGAAGACTAAGAGAGGAAAAGAGAGAAAATAATCTTGAAGGTAATTCTCAGTACGATAATATTTTCCAAACAAAAACATTTGTCATCATATATCTTGTTAACTTTGAAGAAGAAACCAGTGCCTTATTCAACATGAGTGCTAATTATACATGCATTAGAGAACTTGAAGTTTTAACTTTCCACTTCAAAACCACAACACAAGCACAACACAAACACAAATAGGCAGACCTGTTCCTGCAACTCAATAAGCTGCCTCTCTTTTTCTTGCATGTGCTCTTGAAGGTCATGTATCTGCTTTATATGTTGGGCTCTTTCAGCTTCAGAATGATCACGCTCTCTTCTGAAAAAGGACGATATAAGAATTTTTTGAACAGGTCCAGGCCTCAATTTCAGAAATGGAAATTAATCACACATAAAAAAAACTGGCACTCTCTAGTAAATAGTAGCAATATTTTAAGACAGCCATTTAGACCATAGTAACATATGAGGAACCTCCTTCTTTTTCCTCAAATAAAGGCCCATGAGCAACTGCTGTGAAGGATAACCAAAACACAAAAAAAGAACAAACCAAATAATGAAAGAGCAGAGGAATAAAGGATTGAATAAAAGAGCCTACAGCATAAAATAGAGATGTTTTACAAGCAAATTCACACCTGAAGGATGCTAGTTCTTTATTTTGTTCTCTAAGAAGGTCCTCTTTAGCCCATGCCTGCCCAGTCAATTCAAAGGAAAGAATTCACAACTTATCATAACACCTCAGTCAAATCAATGAAGAACATATAAAACAATCAAGCACTCAACAAACCGCTTCATTGTCCAATTTAATTGCATGCAGCTCCCTATCTTTCTCTTCCATTTTCCTTTCCAAGTCATGTATGGCCTGTTCCCTTTCATGCAGTTGCTCCTGCCACGTAAAACCAAATTCAGAGGAAGAGAATTACTGGCCATTAGTAGCCTATTTAGAAGTCTCCTCCCAGAGATCAAAGCTTGACTCAACATGTTATTGCACTGAGATAGATTCCTTTAAAGCAAAAAAACAGTCCACCTATGTCTTCACATGAACATCCAGTCATGCCGGTCTCATTCTATAATCAAATTGACAGATAATGACATGAACCACTTAACATTGTTATCTGCAAAGACTCTTAACAAGAAAAAAAATCCCTCCTCTCAAGTCGCACTACAATAACAACAATATTGTAAACGCATTATATTATAAATTGAATTAAAAGGTCAAACCTGAAGCTTGGCAACAGCATTAACGTGCTCTTTGATCTGAGCATCAAAGTTGCTTCGCATTCTCATTACCTCAGATCGTGCAATTATTTGAGCTCTAAGTTCAATCTCCACCTGTTGCAATTCCTCTCTTTGTCTACCCACATTATGAAGTCTCTGCGGCAAAAGGTCACCGTCTAAGCTACTGTCCACTGTGATTGAACAGAAGTCAACATCAAGTGGCTCTCTTCCCTGCTGTACCTTGATAGAACAATATACCATCTTCATTATAAATAATTCCTTGCCATTATTTAAAGGTATTTCCCACATCATAATCCTTACCTCATATATAGTTCTCTCATCTGAGTGCCCTAACTTTGATCGTTCCAACTCCTAGGCAACAGAAAAATAACTACTTAATGAAGAAATAATTAACCATTAAACTCAAAATCTTGATGACAAAATAGTACCTAACTTTCAATTTGACTACCAAAGACAATGTAGGTAATGGGCTAGATAGATTTCAAATCTTGGATTACTCCATTATTTCTGACCAAGGAAAACTGACAGTTCTGTTTTCTTTATCCTTACGTTATCAAATTTAGATGACCCAGTAACTCCAGAATCGTGCATCAATTGAAACATAGACAAGCAAAAAAGTTTTTATTTTCAAAAGAGTTTAATCTCAACTTTACTAAATCAATAATAACAAATATTTTCTTCCTAAGCTCAGTGACTCCAGGTTCGACACCAAGAAAGAAACATAGACAGCTAAACGCAACATCAAAAAATAATCAGCAAGCCCAGAAACGTTGAGACACCCACGGTAAAGCAGCGAAACTTAGCATAAAACCTGAAACAAACAAATGCGTTTCCTTGTTCTTTCCTTTCCCCATTCCCTCATCCACCAAACCAAATGTAAGCGATGAACCCAAAGTTTATTTGTCGATTGCGTAATTTATGTCCAAGTCTACCAAGCAAAGGTTGTCACTTCCGCTAATCACTAGAACTAATGTCTAGAACCCTAATTCGTACTTCATTTACGTTTTCCTTTTCCCACATTATCTCGGAAACCTAACAACCCGCAATGCGGCAAACTTTTTAACGAGACCACTACCTCGTCCCCAGCGTTTCGATGCTCCGGAACGGCGCGCCACTCTTTGCGGTTTGCCGATGAAGACGGTGGCAGCGGCATCGAGATAGAGACGCCACGCGTGGGGGCGGAGGCGGAGACTCCGGCCGAGGCCTCCATGGAATCAGAAGCTCCGAGACCGCTCCAACTCTCTCAGTCACTCACACAGAGGGAAAACCCTAGGTTTCGAAAGGAACCACAAGAAAACCCTAGCACCAGAAAAATTCCCGATGATGGTCTCGAGTGGTAGTGAAATGGAACCGGAAACGAAACTAAAAAGGGGGTGGTGTAGATTTTGTGGGTGGCGGATGCTGGAAGGGTTTTGGGATTGGAGGGTTTTTGAGGGGTTGGAGAGTAATTAGTGAAGAGTTTAACGGGGGAGAGAGAGAGAGAGAGAGAGGGAGGCAGAGATGTGCTCAGAGAGAGGTGATTGGGTGCGAGAAATTTCGACCCCGATGAGGCTCCCGCCATTTATAGGGCAACTTTATCACCTATCGGGACAGGTTCACGCATTTCGGTGGCGAGTGCATCTTACATTCCGGTTCCGATTGTAACCTTTATCTTTGTATTGTTTTGATGTTCTCTGTATTTTGCTAATTGGTTTATTGCGGGTGAATTCGAAGTGTTTAAAATTTTAAACTTCTTAAAATTTTAATATAATAAAAAATTATAATATAATATTTTTCTTTTATTATATAATTATTTTTTATTATAATAAATATTAAAAATTATCTCTTTTCATTTTTTTACTAAATTTAATATCTTAAAATTTTAACTCCCTTAAAATTTTAATAATCAGACACATCCTGAAAATCATATTTTGTCACTTTTTTTCTCCGTTTACGCAAGGCAATTTGCTTACATTTTATAAGAGTAGCAGTCCAAAACACTTGCATAATTGATAATTCTGGGATGTATAATCATAAAGGTATTATACCTTTAAAAATTAATTTTAGAGTATTTTGTGAAATGTATATTTACCCTTTCCGGACTCTCATTCATTTATTAAAAATAGTCAAACGGATTATTCCCTATATTTTTTTGATAAAAAATTATTCGTTGTTTTGTAAATTAATTTGCCTGTGCTTCAAATGTTTGGACGTCAAGCTATTACTTCGCGTAAGGAGAATGGAGATGTTGGTTTTATAAAGAATTGTAATATTTTTAGAATTTTTGATAAAATTGTAAATATTTAAGTAGATTGAAGTTTTATAAATTTGTATATAAAAGATAGTGAAAAGTTTTAAAAATATTTAATTTTTATTAGAGTTTGTAAAAAGTTACAAAAAGAAATGATTTGATGTAATTTTTTAATAAAAAATATTGAAGTTTAGTGAAAAAATATAGATAGAGAATATTTGTTATAACTTTTTTTGAAAAAATATGCAAAAGATATTGATATTTGTGTGTGATTTTTTGATAATTTGGATTAGACTTTCTCTCGTGAATCTAAAATATATTCAGACCAACTTTTTTTTTTAAAAAAAAAGGGAAATTTATAATAAAGTCAAACAACTTCCTTTTCATGTTTATGAAAATTGGAAAAATTATTATTTATCCAAAAGAAAATTGGGAAAATTATGGTGTCCATTATTAACTTAAGATTTAATTAGCTCACTGGTCTTTAAAGTATTGCTCAATCCTAAATTCGTCTATAGAGTAAGTTTCGTTCTAGATTGGTTTTGAAAAATTCTTCTTATTTTGAGATGGTCATTTCGTCAACTTGAGTGACCTCGTAAATCAAAAAAATCTAATGCATATTAACCTATTGCTAATAACCATGTGTCCCCTTAAATTTCCATGTATGATTGATCCCCGTTAATTTAATTCCATCTAAAATTTTCTACATCAATTTGGATCAACTCAAGTTTAAAATAGTCACATCTAACAAGAAAATAATTCTCACTAACAACTCTCCCTTAAACACCGAGTTGATCCAATCCGGCATAGAGAATTTGAGGTGGAACCAAAACTAATGGGGACCAATTATACGCGACACACTGGTTAATTTTAACAATTAATGGAGACACGTGCTTATTAGCAAATTGTCAACACATGTCCCGCTAACCAAGTTTAAATTTTTTTTTTTCATTTACATGACCACTTGAATTGACGAAATGACCACCTCATGACAAGAAGAATTTTATAGGATCAGTTTTTGACGAACTTACCTTAAGAATTAGTTTCAAATTTGGCAATACCTCAAAGACTAATAGACTAATTAAACCTTAATTTAAAAATACAAAAGTTTTCAACTTTCTAGATATAATGACTTCCATATATAATAGGGTTCATTCCGTTGTGGGTTGTAAATATATTAAGTTTTAATATTTTGGCAAGAAAGTTGATGTGTATATTCTCCATACTTGAAATCCTCCGGCATACTTAACAAGGAAAGCACTTTCTATATCCTAAGGTTTTAATATTTAATGGCGCAGTTGGGCTACATTCTCTTGTTTATTCAAGGCGTACTTGAAAGAGTCGTTACAGTTGTGCCAGTGCCACCGTTTTCCTTAGGCCGTCGTTGTTTGGAGAGTAGTCGACTAGATATTTCGTCCAAGGCTCTATTTTGTTCTAAGCCCCACGCTGCGTTTCACGTTTTAGGCTTAACTTGGGCTGCCTGAGGACAATTCGACATCTCTTCAAAGGCTCCGTTTTCCATCTTCTTACAAAACGCTTTCAGACCGACATAGGGTATGCCCCAATACAGCCACCAGAGACTGAATGAACTGGGAAAGCACAAGATTTTCTTTTTCGGTATCCATAAGAAAATTCGTTGCACTCGAATTTTGTGTATTTCGTTTGGAATAAATTTGACCCAGTTAAAAAATACAATTACCGATTTAGAGGCAAAACGACATACTCATACACTTGAACTAGCCCATATCTTATTAATCATAAAGGTCACATATCATCAAGAACTTGGTAATTAACTATCTTAGCTACTTCAACAAACGATCTTATTGAGAGATGGAGAAGATTAGCTCCATAAACTAATACATGCTCCCAATTAGTAATATTGGATTAATTACTTATTCCATTCATCTTTATTTTGTGTTATCTAGTAATTTTTAGTACTTAGACCCATCGCAGTAGACTCTAGTATTTAATCAGTAGCTAGATACTTCATCTTCTTATATATCTATATATATATATGTATATATATATCATAACAAAAGTTAAGCATGCTTGAAATGGATAAAAATTCTTTCTAAGTTACTGTTTGCAATAATGGTTCAATTCGAAATGAGATAGACAAATCATATGATCCCACAAATTACAATGGAGTTCATATTACTCGGTAATTAATACAAATAGTATTGAATGTTGTGAAATTCATATATGTATCTATCTCTTTTTAAGTTTGACCATAATTTAAACAATAAATTTGAGAGAGAGAAAAAAAGCATATGTATCTTACGGTGGAGTCCACCCTACCATGTAATTAATACAAATAGTATTAAATGCTATGTCATTCGTATCTTTTTTTAGGGGAAAATAAATTTTTCACCCACGAACTACCATAATTTTACACTTTGCACTCTAAACTACCAATTTTGATACATTGCACCCTCTAACTACCAATTTTTAACACTTTGCACCCTTTATCAAATTTTTAGACTAAAATGACGATAATGCCCTTGACTCATTTTGCATATATTGAAGATATTGTTGTCAATTCATTAATTTCTCAAGGGTATTATTGTCAAATAGAGGGTGCAAAGTGTTTAATATTAGTAGTTGGGGTGTAATGTGTCAAAGTGGTAGTTTAGGGTGCAAAGTGTATAATATTGGTAGTTTGAGGGTGCAATGTCTTAAAGATGGTAGTTTGGGGTGCAATGTGTCACTACTCTAGTAGTTTGTGGGTGAAAAGTGTATTTTTTTCCTTTTTTTTAAGTAGTACCAACCTATTTAAACAGTAAATTGAAGGGGATTCTAGTCCAAATAAGAACGTTTGCTCTGTACTTTGGAACTATTCCATCTTTTATAATTTTAGTATGTATATTATTAATTTGGATACATCACACCCTCGATTAAGAGACAATTACAATTAGTGCGTACGAAGAAAGAAATCAACACAAGCTTGAAAGTCATATGTTAACCGAAAGTGTCGTTTCTGAATTAAATTAAAGACTTTTAAAAGCAAAAACAAATTTTAACTTCAAAGACAAACCTTCACCCTATAATTTTTGTTTCAAGAACTGATATAAAATTAAATGCAAACAGTGAACTAAACAACCATAGCAAGCGATCTTTCAATCTAAACAACCAAAAACAGTTAATTAAGTGTCCCTTCAATCTACTCGAGTGGTACTTTCGTGTCTGTTCTTTCTCCTTCCTTTCTAGTCGGAGGTAGAGTTGGTAATGAAGATGACAACACAACTTTCGGCCCCATGCCTTGCCACCGATACCGCTGGCTAAACTTCAACAATGCATTTCAATGGCGTATTTTGGTTACCTAACTCTTGGATCAGCCCGATCAGGGTCAAACTCTTAAGCCTTTCCTAATAGGAAAAACCCAATAAACAAATCGTCATACTGCTATCTAAAAAAGAAAAAAAAACGTCATACTGCTGCTACTTCTCTCTTAACCAGAGGCAAACCTTTTTTTTTTTTTTTTGGAGCCGTATAAATATCTCTAGCTAGTTTTTGTTACACTGAGTCTCTTAGTAAACTGATAATATAATATATAAAGACACCACTTACATTAAAAGTTTAAACTTCTAAATTTGAGTCCGACTATAATGTTTTATTAATTATTCAGATTTGTGACATTTTTTCAAACAGAGGCCTACAAGGTGACCCTTGGAAACTCTACGGCAAATGTGTCTTTTTATATATTCCAAGGGCAAATAGAAAGAATTTAGAAAAAAAAAAAAGGTACAAATAGAAAGAAATAAAAAAAAAGGGAAAAAAAATTGGAAGTACGAAACTACAGGCATCTGCATGAAACTTCTTACCATCAACTGCTGAAATAGGTAAGCGTAGAAATAAAAAAAAAAAAATCTGCTGAAATAGGAAAGCGTAGAAAGAAAAAAAAAACTGCTGAAATAGGAAAGAAGTAAAAAAAAAAAAACGCGGTTTGTGCTGAACAAGTTGACCATGCATTGCGTGTCCAATTTATGTCTAATCCTCTCGAACAAAAACAGCCTGTGACCATTTGTGCTCACGGGTCCAATCATCCTCGCAATATTTAAGTCATGCCCTCGTCATTTTCTCGTGAGCTTTTCATTAGTCAAGGGAATTGGGGAACTTTTAAGTGGATATTAATATAGGCAAAATTTATTAGCGCATATCAGATATAGTCATATATATTTTATTAAGAAAAAATCACGGGACAAAGATTACACAAATCTGGATCAACTACTGCTTTTTGTAGTAAATATCACTTGAAACATGGCAATCAGATTTTGACTTGCAAGATGATGGTTGAATTTCGACCTAAAAGGAAAGTCCATGGAAATTTCTAGTTTGCAGAATATATATAGTGTTTATTCTAGTTCACCTATTTGGTAAGATCTAAACAAATTATTTGATACCACAACATGTGTTTTGATTAGATATTATAAGGGCAAACATTACTTTTTGCACTCTAATTATTGGATAACAATTATTTTAAGATCTAAATTATCAATTTTATCACATTAATCTGTTCTCAAATTATTAAAATTTATCAATATATGATTATGCTACTGAGTCTATTTACGCTCATTTCATCCTGTATATATGATCTTATTAAAGGAAATAAATTGATGGATATAAATAGTTTGAAAGCTGAATGTGATGAAACTAATAATTTATACTTAAAATAATATTTGTCCAATAATTTAAAGGAAAAAGTGTTTTCTCATGTAGGAAAGTGCTTTTTCATATTTATCATAAAATTTTTTGTATTGAAGTGGATGATCTTTAGTCAAATGGGGAGATTTTGAGCTAAATTTATAGAAAATCATAGATTTAAAATAACTGATTTCTTACCTCACCTAATAGGAGAAAAAGGGTAAGCCTAGCTCTTGTACTTTTTTTATATCTCTTTTAGGGAGTGTTTGGTAATAGAAATTTTAGAGATTTTGGGGTTTGTAAAAAAGTAAAGATATTTTTATGAAATTTGATGAAAAAGTGAAAAGTGAAAAGATTTAAATGAATATTATGATAAAAAAGAATAAATTGATAAAGAGAGAGATTATTTTATAATTTTTTAATGAGTGTAGAAATTTTAGGAGTGGAAATTCACCACCTTAGGTATATTGTTCTTTTCTCTAGACGTGTATTGCCATTAATTGACAACCTTATAGAGGTTTGAAACATTGAACTTCACCGCCAAATGCCCTTTGGATGAATTAAGCACAATTATTCTTTTAAAACAAACTTTTGGACTCGGTCTTTACTTAATAGATGGTAATTATTTTATATCATATGCAGCATACAAGTGATTATTTTTTAAAATAAACTAATTGGAGAAAATAAACAATTAAAAAAAAATAGAGGAGATAACTCAAGACACGCAAGAGGATCATGCTCTACACATGATATATTTCTTTTCTATAGTAATCAACTAATAACAATTATAGTTTAGCTAGCTAGTCCCCCACTTTCCAATTATGAATTAAGGAGAGTAATGTACTCAAAGTAAGATATTAAACAATACATTTCCATTTAAAATATTACAATATATTACACAGTTCTTGAAACTATAGTAATTTATTTTTTTAAATAACTATTGAGTAAATTATAACATTTTCTTGAAAAGCCCACGAGTGTGTAAAACTAGTCTCATTCCTATTGCTTAGCCTGCTTCTATTATAAGATTTAAAAAAATTTGAAAATTGAAAGAATTTTTAAATTGGTACGGAAATTACAGATTTTAATTCCATTTTTGCATTTGCCAATTCAACTTAATCCACAAGTTTCCTGACATGAAAGTAATAAGTAAAACAGATGGGTAAAATTAATGATCTTCGTTGCAGTGCCCTCATGGGGCTAGATTTGAAGGGGGGTTTTGTTTTGTTTTGGTTTTTTCTTTTTTTTGGGAAAAATAGGGGAGTAGATCTGAATTAAATGATAAAGATAAATGCATTTTATAATAAAAAATTGGACCCACTGACTGCTATCTTATTATAATCTACGAGGGGAGACGTGACTTTCACTCATAAATGCCTGCAGCTAACTGTCACAATAGCTTTACTCTCCAACTTTCGAAAAGTTTATAAAAAATTGCAGTTGCACCGTTAGCAAATTTTCAACACCCTCTCTCATCGCTCTCTCTCTCGCCGGTGTAAACTTCTAAAACTCTCCAGCTAACATCTCCCGCCGTCCAAGGCTTTGACTGCCACTGGTCAAAGCTCTAAAACTCCTGAAAATCAAGAATGGGCCATTGCTGCAGCAAGAACGTCTCCGCAGTCGACACCGACGTGACCACCGGCATCGGGGATCAACACTCCATTGCTCAAGCGAATTTGCCACCTCTATCCGAAAACTCAGGGGCAAGCGATGCCCTGTCCGGAAGGGCCACGCCAGCGTACTCCCTTTTCGCCAGCCCCTTCCAGAGCCCCCTCCCGGCTGGAGTGGCCCCGTCGCCTGCGAGGACGCCAGGGAGGATGTTCAGATGGCCGCTGCCCCCGCTGTCTCCTGCTAGGCCGATCATGAAGATTCTCCGGAGGCGCAGTCCGACTATGCCTCCGCAGGGTCCCACGCCGATACCGGAGGAAGGTGGGGTTGTGGAGGGAGGGAGAGCGCTCGATAAGAGCTTCGGGTTCTCGAAGAACTTTGGGGCCAAGTACGAGCTGGGGAAGGAAGTGGGGCGAGGGCATTTTGGTAACACTTGTTGGGCAAAGGGAAAGAAAGGAGAGCTTAAAGGACAGGCTGTTGCTGTGAAAATCATATCTAAAGCTAAGGTGTGTGTGGGGTATGTGTTCGTATAATTTGTGTCATTCGTCATGCACGTATTGAAGGTGAAGTGGGTTATTAGTAAATTTGTAGTTTAAGCTAGTTTATGTTATATTTCTTCGAGTTTAGTGCAAAGTTGGAGAAGTGAAGGTCTAGTTACAGATTCTTCTTTTACGACAGTCGAAGTTGGGTCTTGATTGATTTGAAATTTGAAATACTACCAAAAAAAAAAAAAAAAAAAGAGAAGAAGTGAAAGTTTTTTGAGGCGATATTTAGTTAGCCTTATTTGGTCCGGGAATATCAATGAACCCGTTTAGTTGGGGAAGTGAATATTCAGTTAGATTTAGTTAATTTGTTGGGGAAGTGAATATTCAGTTATATTTGGTTAATATGTTTGGGAAGTGAATCTTCAGTTAGATTTAGTTAATTTGTTGGGTCGTGACTAAATTAAAAATTGAAGTTGGAAACTATTTTAAACTTCTCGGGGTGAGGGACAACGTACTTCAAATTGCGACTGGGAGTGCTGAATGTTGCTTTTTGGATATCATACTAAAATTACGGGAAAAGCCCTAAGACTCTTCGGGCTAGCCGGGCCTTCATTTGGACGACTCACAAGCGTGTCTCTACTTTTTATTAGGTCTTAGGAATTAAGGGCTTTTAGCCGAATAGACAGGAGACTGGTTGTGCTGAAGGGATTAAAAAGCAGAGAATTTGCTGGATAGATTTCCTTACTGGGCACCTATGTGTTATGGATCATTACGAAGGAATGAACAACCAGTTACACCTCTTGGTTTGCTTTTCACAGGGTGGAAACTAAATGCTGTTAGGTTGACAGAGGTTGCCATTTTTCAGCTGCAGATGCAGCATCATGTTCTGCTAGGATGAGTTGGCATGCGGTGTAGAGGTCCTCTGCAGTTATTTGATCTTCACGCTTAAAATAAAAGATGCACACACTACAAAAGGTAGTTGTTTTTGGTTAGTGCATGGGATGAACAGGAGATGATTGGAATTGTCAGAAATGCACTACCTTTGAGTAAATAATTAAACGAGTGAATTATTGATGAAAGTTTCATTTCCTTCTCGATTATTAGTGACAAACATATGAGACATTTGACGTTGGTTCAAACTTAAGAAATTAGTGCAGACATGGTTCAACTCCCACGGGCACATCATCACCTTATTTGGGAGAT
The DNA here is from genome assembly GCA_003952965.2 of Morella rubra. Classification (NCBI taxonomy): domain Eukaryota; kingdom Viridiplantae; phylum Streptophyta; class Magnoliopsida; order Fagales; family Myricaceae; genus Morella; species Morella rubra. The sequence goes on along the minus strand of CM025855.1, from coordinate 2,916,338 downwards.
AATCATTACTCCATTAGACATGTGAAGATCAGAATAATCTTTAATTCACCTCGCATTTTGTGAGTCTTGGAAGCAGAGAACTAAGAGCTCAGTTCAATTTAAGGGTATTGATTTCAGTACAAGTAACTAATAGCTCTCTGCTATGTCCTTGTGGTTGAAGTATATAACAATCATGGCAGTTAGTTGTCTTGTGCTCGCTGATGTTGTTCTCTGAATCATTTGGAGGAAGATTATGTGCAAATGAGACTGATTTGACTTGCTTCGTTGACTCACTTTTCAGTTATAAGCTAAGATTTTAATCAGGCTTTAGGTTCTATCAGGGGCCAATGCTCCCAAAAAAAAAAGATTATCAGCTAGAAGGAAGTTATTGATGGATGTCTACTTTTGTGCCATGGATGGTTGTAGTCTCGTAGATCCTTTTCTCACGTTTGAGCGAAGTATTTCCCTGGCTGTTTAGTCTTCTCTCTTCAATCTTCCAGTTACTCTTATTCGCCTAAATTTTTAAGCACAACAAACATTTTGGCACAATTTACTTATGCATGAAAACTAATTGATTTATAAAGTTGATGCCTGTAGGTTTTGGTGCGCTCTGGTCGCTAATACACTGTTATGTGGCAGATGGAAACAGCAATAGCGATTGAAGATGTTCGCAGGGAAGTGAAAATATTAAAAGCCTTATCTGGGCATAACAATCTGGTCAAATTTCATGATGTGTTTGAGGATACCAACAATGTCTACATAGTTATGGAGTATGTATATCGTCATCCCTGCTCTTAGAATGAGAAGTCCTATTTCTTGGAGACAATAGTTTAGCTTCTGGGTGATTATGTGGGGAAATTCTGAAGAAATTTCTGGGCCACATGGATGGTTAACTTTTTTCAGCAATCCTAAAATATTGCAAAGAATGTTCCTCTGTTGGCTGAATTTATAGATGGGCTAGTCTGTGCAGTTTATTTGTATTGTTGGCCTTAGAAGTGTGTTCTGAAGTATTTGGATTTTCTTTGACCTGTCAGATTGTGTGAGGGTGGAGAACTGTTGGACAGAATTCTGTCAAGGTAAAAATGGACTACTTCATTTTGTTTGTACAAAAAAGGTTTCTTTTAATGTGGTCAATAAGTCCACTTCTGTTTCCTATGAGTTCAGTTTGATGGTTGCACTTGTTAAGCTTTGTTATCCTTTAACGTAGAGGTGGAAGATACAGAGAGGAAGATGCTAAAAAAATTGTTGTGCAAATTTTGAGTGTGGTTGCGTATTGTCATCTTCAGGGTGTTGTCCATCGTGATCTGAAGCCAGAGGTATGGCATTGCTTACTGACTAATAGTCTTCCTCCCAGTATACTACACTTGCATTTGGAATGAATGTGCCGTGCATATGCATGTCCTTTATTTGTGTTTTCAGTGTTCATTCCAAATTCCAATGGTAGCTTTTTATATGACTGCTTGGCAGAATTTTCTTTTTGTCACAAGAGATGAAGATTCTCCAATGAAGGTTATCGATTTTGGTCTATCTGACTTTATTAGACCAGGTAACATTTAGAGACCTCTCTCTCTCTCTCTCTCTGTTTGTGTATGTATGTCTTCAGAGCTGATATTTGGACTTTGATGGTCGAACGAGAAGTTCAAGCTGCCACAAACAATTATCATCCGTGATAGGCTTTGCTTCCTAAAAACTTAACTGGGTTATTACCTTGTCATTTTTCATGTAGGGTAGGAAATGAAAAGATTGGGAATTAAAAGTATAAAAAAAACATGGACCCATTATTGTATCCCAGTTAGATGATGGAGGCATGTTGGACCATATTACTGTTCATGAGTTCTTCACCGCATGGAGTTGAACTTTCCCTGTGTGAGTAAGTCAACATTGCTATGGGAGTCTCCTTTACGTGAATGTGTCACTCATTCTCACCCTTTGGTTTCTCACAACTATTCTCAAGAAAAATGCATTCAATGCCCATGATCATGATGTTTGGTCAATGGATTCCCTCAATTACCTCTGGCGATGGCTCCTGTGACTATCATAACTGCCTTCATAATGCAGTTCCATTCTGGGGTGGACAGAATTTTATAAAATGAACTATTTACATGTGATTGAAATTGGTTACATCCTAGAGTTATCTTGTTGCCATGGCCATATTTCAAGCACAGAAATATTTCGCTGCTGATTGGCTAGTTAGCTGGCCAAGTCAAATAGTCATGAGTTCCCTCAGTGCTTAGTTATTAAGAAAAGGGAGAAGGAAGTGTCCTATGATGCAGAGCATCCTGTGAAAATGGTGGGATGAGATATGGAGTAAATACATTTCTGCCGCAAAGTACGTAGTGGTGGGACTCACAAGTTTTTTGGACAGTCGTTCATGCAAGGAAAATGCCAAAAACTAGCGTTAGGTTTATTTTCTTCTTCCTTTCCCATTCTTGTAACTCGTGTGGAGATTGTGATTATATTATATCGAGACTAAATATCTGTAGACATTGGATTTGCTTGTTTCAATATTGTTTATGGTTTTGTGCCGTTGCTTTTATGCACTCTGGCAAATTCTTCTCATCTATACAATCCTTCACTGGCTGTTTGCCTCTTATTAGTTGTCATGTTGGTTTCACAGAAGACCTATTGTTGTTCATTCGCAGATCAACGTCTCAATGATATTGTTGGCAGTGCGTACTATGTTGCACCTGAAGTGCTTCATAGATCGTACAGTGTTGAAGGAGATTTATGGAGTACTGGTGTCATAACATATATATTGCTGTGCGGAAGTAGACCTTTTTGGGCACGTACTGAGTCAGGAATATTCCGCTCTGTGCTAAGAGGTAATCCTAATTTTGATGATACACCTTGGCCTGCGGTGACGCCAGAAGCTAAAGATTTTGTTAAAAGGCTTCTGAACAAGGACCCCAGGAAAAGAATGACTGCTGCTCAAGCTCTAAGTAAGATACGTTTGACTTATGAAGCTGTCCGTAGTTTAACTATTAACTGTTAAAAAAGTGCTCTCTCTCTCTCTCTCACCCTCCCTCCTTCTCTTTCTATTACAGTAGAATTCCTATCACTTTATCTCAAAACTACCTGATAGTTGTATGTCTATAAAATTTTGAAATTTTTACAAATGGTAAATAATGATCACCTCTATTTTTGCAGCTCAGCCATGGCTACGCGATGAAAACCGTGCTGTCCCTCTAGATATTTTGATCTACAAGTTAGTCAAGTCATATATTCGTTCCACACCTTTCAAACGCACAGCATTGAAGGTATTGCCCACTTTTCAGTTGTGAAAATACTCAAGTCTTTTATTTATTGACAACTTGAAATACACTTCGAGTCAGTGAATAACTGCTTCCCGAACGGAAGAAGGCAGAGTACAAAGATTGATACAACCAACCAGATCATTCCTAGCACACCAATTCACTAACTTGTGAGCAGCTTGGTTGCACAATCTCGGGACCCAATTGATTGACCATTCTGTGAAAAAAACTCACAGTTGCTTATAGAAGAAGATGCCTTTCATGCCCCTCTACCCCCAAACCAAAAGGGAAAAAGTGCCCCTCCACCCAAGAAAGAGAACTACCAAAACGAAAAAAAGAAAAAAAGGAGAACCAACAGGGTGGGCTGAGATTTGACGCGTGTTTGCCTTTACATGGAACTTTAAAGTGGCACATGGCCCACTTCTTGGGGCAAGGCGGCTTTCTAGAGGGTGTTACGAGTATGATTTTGCTGGTCCAATTTATGCGATATTTCTTTTTGTTTAATTTGCAAAATAACTGCAGGCTCTCTCAAAAGCATTGACAGAAGATGAGCTAGTGTACCTGAGGGCTCAGTTTAAGCTATTGGAACCTAGAAATGGACGTGTCTCCCTCAATAATTTTAGAGCGGTTAGTTGATGCTTGCTTATTTTTCATTCTTTATGACATTTAAGTATCCATTTGTTTAAAGGGGTAACACAGCTTTTGTATAGGGGAATCCAGTGTGGGCTTAAGTACTATAATTTCATATATTGGTTGTTGTTTGTGATACATTGCAATTTATTGTGAAGAAAAGTGCAGGCTCTCGAGAGGAATGCTACCGATGCCATGAGGGAGTCGCGGGTTCTCGACATTTTAAATGCAGTAAGACATCTTGAGGCATGCTAATTTACTTTTCCAGAACAAATATAACACCAGATTAGCTAATGACATTTATTTTATTTCATCTTTGTTGTTTTTCCATCCTAATAATTTTCCTTATAAAAAAGTGTAATGTTAGTACAATAACTCCTTTTTAGTTTCTGCCTGGTTCTATGGTCTGGTGAGTCCTTGTAAAGTTTGAGACGAGTTAGACATGCATATGCAGTCTGGTTCCTTTTCACAGAAAATGGTTCTACCTGTATCTACCCTTGGAATTCCAACTCTTTCTATACTTGTTCTATTGCTAGCTTATTTTCTCTGTTGACATTTTTAAACTTCAATGCAAAATGTTTAGGGTCAGCAACAAGAACTGTGGATATTCTCTCTTTTGGTTTGTCGACTTGAATGCTTGTGATACTTTATGCTAACAGTTGTAATGATTAATTGAAGATGGAACCGCTCTCTCACAATAGAATGGACTTTCAAGAGTTTTGTGCGGCCGCAATCAGTCCGCATCAGCTTGAGGCTCTTGAAGGATGGGAGAACATTGCAAATACGGCTTTTGAGTACTTTGAACAGGAAGGGAACCGGGTCATTTCCGTGGAGGAATTGGCACAGGTATGGACATTCATTACTCGGAAATCAATATACAGGATCTCACTTACATCCACATAACAACGGAACTCTTTTCAGGAATTGAATGTGGGTCCTCAAGCTTACTCTATTCTTGCGGAGTGGATCAGAAGTGCTGATGGAAAACTCAGCTTCCTTGGATATACCAAATTTTTACATGGTGTGACCATACGTAGTTCTAGTACAAGACAATCATAGCATTTATAAACAAAGTTCAAATCTTTAACAAAAGTTTTGTGTCACTTTTTTTACTCCCCATGTTAAAGAAAAATGGTGTAAAGATGAATGTCGAAACAGGTTGAGATTGAGGCAATTATTACTCGCTGTCACAATTTGTTTTTCTTCCAGTCATAGCAAGATGTTTGTAATTACCTTTTCACAGAAGTACTGTAGATAGATAATCAAACTTCATGAGATTCTTGAGGCAATAAAGATGAAAATATTCATTCAATCATATCTGTCTGAGTTTGTCGTCCTAGTTTTAGGTACCAACAAAGTCAAGGAGGAGCTCGAGACCACTGGTGCGTGCTTGAGTAACTTACCAATCCCCAAAAATAAACAAATTTGCAGACCTCCAATTTGCTAGACTCTTGAGAAACTTCCTTCAAGAGTTGTGCACTTCATGTTTAAGCCAGTTAGACTGCCCCGGAAAAGAGGGAAGAAACGCAAAAGGTGCAGAAATTATACTTTAAATACTAGGTGCATAAAGGACCTACCCAAGCAACTTCCACAGAAATTGTTATGAAAATGCACGAAGTTTTGTAGATGGTGATGATGTCTACCTACTGCGTAAAATAAATTAAGGATGGAAAAGGGAAACATTTTAGTCAAGAAAATCAAGTTCATTCGGGTAGTTGCACAGCTAGGCTTTGGCTTCAATCAATAAGATTTTAAAAATGTCAACTGCCTAAATAGATAAGACCTTAGCCTGCACTAGTTGTCGGTATAGTTTAGTTGTTCACGGTCCTTTGACCAGTGAAACTCATTAACTCCGGCTGCTTCGATCTATTTTTATTTCTTTCAACGCAAGCAACTGATCACTAAATTCTGCTCGACTTGACTGGTAAACTAACCCTACCCTCAAGGAAAGTGACGAAAAATCTGCCCAGTCAGAACTTGTTCACCATAGTTTTTAACTCGAAAAAAAAAAAATCAAAATAATTGAATTGCTTTCTCGGCTAAACAGGGACATAGGGGAATTTCCTGTTTAAGGATGCTTTTTTCTCAGTGATATGAATGTATATTTTGCAAGATTTTTTCCGGTTTAGGAATTATGTCAGCAACATGTCAGAGAACATCCAATTTTTCTGGGGCCAAAGGGTCTAAACAATCTTGGTGCCCATCTGAAGAAGGTTTGGAGAGGGACAAATGTGAATGACTGTGGAGCCCCACGCTCACAACCAGCAATTCTTTGGTCCACACCTACATTCCTAACCTGGTGCGGTATCATCTGTGCACCAGACAGACCACATCATGCGGGACCGAATGGAAGATTTTTAATTTGGTTGAAGCCTGAAGGGATTTCGTTCTTATCCATGGAAGTCTATAGGCCACCGCAGAGCCATCAAATTTCAATGGACCTAAGCAAACCCTTTGCCCCCTTCCAAGTCCCTACCGTGTCCTACACGTTTATCTCTCTCTCTCTCTAACAAGGAGTACTTTTGATGCTTTCATGTTTTCACCTTAACAACGGAACTTTGGGGATAAAGGCGACAAGAAATAAAGAAAAAAGAGAAGCATCTTGAGATGTGCTTTTTCTTCGTTACACTCCAAATATACCAATAACAATAAATCATATCATCCTCCTTCTGTTCATCATCATCTACAATATCAATTTCGGTATTCTATAAAAATATATGAAAAGAAATAAACAGAAACGGACAAAGGAAAATAGATTTACATGACTGCAACACCAAATCAAACCCTAAAGCACAAAACGTGATGGTGGTGGTGGTAGTGTGATTTTTCTTCATGATCAATCATGCTTTGAACGGTGCGGAACTCCTCGACGTGGCAAGGGATGGTGATGGGACCCTTCTGATCGAATCCATATTCTTTCTCCGCTTCCTTCAATAACTGCATGAAGAGTGGATGGTTGATGTAGATCACGGGGATCACGAACCTCTGTTGCTCCTCACCCTGACCCACCAAGATTGCCAAACACCCTTTAGGGATGTCCTTCGGTTCCTTCTTCTCCTGGTGGTGGCCGTGGCCGTGGCCCTGGTGGTGGTGAAAATGAAGTTGCGGCATATGGATGTGGAGATTCAGGCTGTGTTTGTCTACACCCATTCCCATTTGCAAGAAAACCCAGAAAGCCGATTTAAAACCCTACTATTTACAAAAACAAGCTCTGGTCTCTTGGTTTTTCCTCGAGGGTTACAAGAAAACAACGGAGAAAGGCCAAGGGTCAGAGGTAGAGATGGCGAGGTTGAAGAGGGTTCGAGAGGAGTCTGTTAAGGATCTCGGAATATTGCTCATGATAGCTTCAACTCAAAGATAACCCACATATGAACAAGAAAGGTCGAAAGATAAGATGGAGAGGGGGATTTTACAAAGTCGGAGGTGGGGGTATATATATAGGATGTCTATGGGGTTAACTCGTTAAGGTGACGGATGCTTCTAGGGCTTCTTGCTTAACGCTTGTACACAAAAGGTTTATGTGTTCCAGAGAAGGAATCGTTATATATAGGGCTGAAATAGTCGTATCTTGGGCGGGTTTTTACTATCATTGCCGTCTAAGAGAGGGCCAGAGGGGTCCGTAAAGCTTTTGATTTACAGCTGGAAGTGTGAATGGGCTACGTACATTACAAGACTTGCAATTTCCAGAGACTGCATGATATATATTTCGTTATTTTGACTTCCTTACCGGCAACCTAATGGCGAGACTTAAACATAATCCAGATTAGGGAAGAGATTATATATATTTATGGCTTTCTCTTTTTACATAAATTAAGGCACTTTCTTTATTTTAGAGGGATACATACTAATATTGGTCGATTTGACACTTAATAGTGAGATTTAATGGAGAGTATATCATGGTCAAATATTAAGGGATACGGCAAAGATCTAGATGAAGTTATCTAATATGTGTTCTAGCCTTTAGGCTTTTCAGGAGGCCTTTCCGTTGAAAGAAAATAGTTGAGCCAAAAAAGAAGGTTAATTAATTTATGTGAAATTTTACGGGAAAGAATTTTCAATCAACTTGCCCCCAAAGAATTCTGCACTAATTCCCTACCATAAACAGGTTGTACTCGTGGTTATGATTTTCACCAGTATAGACCATCTTGATGTGTATATATGAACCGTTTAGGCAAATGCAACTTTCCAAACTACGAGCCAAAAAACGTTTTTCTTTGTTAGGTTGAATGTTTTGACCCTCCTTTAAGTTTAAGATTAGAAGTAGAAAGACTCTCCACTGCAACTTAGGAATATAGCATAAAGCTGATGGATGTGACAGAGAGAGATCACCTCCCTTCATATTTAGGCCAAAGCGAAAAAGTCAAAATCATTTTATGAATAAATCCAAACTACTCAATGTCAAATAATGGATTAATATTTTTCTTTTATAACGAGAAAAATATGCTACACTCAATCTATATGTATTGGACTTAAATTAATCTGACACAATTAGGATGCACGATTAGGCTTATGGTGATGTTTCTAAACAAAAATTTTGATTTTTGAGTGCTCAAAATTTTAATTTATAATAGTTGATAAAAAAGTGATTGACAGATGATTTAAATAAATTTTTTATATTTATTATAATAGAAATATGATTTGATAGAGAAATAAATTATTTATTATTATTTTCTTGGCTACAAATGCAAACTCCGAAGAGCTACTCAAGCTCATCACCACTCCTATTAAGTAGGCTCCCTTGAATGATAATTTAGTTAATAAACTTTATCAAATTGAATTAGCCAAGATTAGGAAGAAGTTTTCATGTTCTATACTAGGGGTAGAAGCCCTGTCAAACTCAAGCACCTGCTTTGATCTCATTTAATTATAAGTAAACCCACCATTAAAAAAAGGGGACCCTGAATGGGGGACTGCTCGTAGCAATTTTGCTGATGGAAGTACCGAAGTACCACACGGTTCTGATTTTTCTCGCTGAGCGGATAAAAGACACGTGGAGAACGAGTGGCAAATGTTTTGCCGCGTCAGCAAAAGTGGGGTCGGCGGACGGTAGAACTTACCGACAGTGGTGTCAACACACCTCAGCACGGAGGGAACATCCAATAGCAGGTCTCCAACATGTCTACTTGGACATGAAGGTGACGTCACACCAGCTTCTCAATTGTGGACCCAAGGTAAGCTGGCTAAAGAAATAAACAAATAATCGAAGTACCAAAATTGCCCCTGACTTTTGAAGACACCCCCACACGCCATCCCCGAGTGAAAGCTGTTATTGTGCCGGATTTTGTGGCCAAATTTTTTTCGGGGAAGTTGTTGACGAATTCCTATTGCTTGCCATTTGTGCACATGCGCAATTGTTTCTTTTTCTCTTTCTCACCGATATTTTCTTATCTTTCATATAAAGGTAAAAATAATAATATAAAATTAATAACTTAAATGAGTGAGTCATCTAATTATTTTAGAATTTACACGTGATAGTAGGATGTGTTTGTTTATTAAAATTTTAACATAATAAAATAATTATAATATAATTTTTTTTCTCATCAAATTATTATTTTTATTATAATAAATATAAAAAATTTATTCAAATCAACTGTCTCTTTACTTTTTTTACTATTTTTAATACTCTAAAATTTTAACCGGATTAAAACTTTCACCCGCCCTTTCACTTTGATTTGAACATTTAGTCAAATTTAGTGCTATGACAGGCAAACTTTAGACTTTTTTCTGGTCAACAAATATACTTCAATGCCAATGTTTGTGAGTAGGACCATCTCATGCGGCTCGAGGAGGGCAATTTGGTACTTAAAAATATGAACTATCTGTCATATTTGGTCACCGATCGAGAGATCCAAAGTTGAGTGATTGAAGGAATAAAGGCAGGCAAGATTCACGAACGAAGCCCGTGGATCGTCCAAGAAGGAAAACAAGTGTGGATGCCGAAGGGGTTTTGCTTTGGGCCAAAGTAATGCTGAAAAGACTAAAGTGTCAAGCATTGTCTGCCTATTTCGAATTTTCCAATTAATTTTTTTGGTATTTAATTTTTTTAATGATTGTGCTGTCCACAAACCTAATTAATTACTAATAAATCAATTTTTTCCCATCAGAATCTTCTTTTTCTTTTTTCTTTTCATATGGGCATCTAGCACTGTGATGCGTTTCTTTTAATTGTTTGTGGGTTATTTAATTATATATATATTCCATGAATTCCGAATTATGTTGACTGCCTCAGTGCCTCTTACTATTTGTACTATTAAAAAATAGAAAGTTGAATCCCTCTTTTCCTGGTGATTTAAAAAGTGATAAATAATTGTGATTCCCATAACTTGCTGTGTAGGCCGGCTTTCTACGACAGCCGAAGAATTATTTAGGCTAAGGTGTTCTTTTGAGTTATTTAACTTTAGGACTGAGAAAATGGGCCTGGGCCGGCCAGGAAAATGTTTGTGGCTTCAAAGCTTTCACTCACTAAGTGGATAACTGGTCCTGTAATCTTTCACTGTCTGTCCCTTTATTTCTCTACCTTGGGCCCAACAAGCAGACCAACAATGACTTGAAGCCCACCGTCTTAAAGCGGGCCTTGAAACTTGGTTATTTTGTTTTTGGTAAATGGGAGAGCTATTACAATATGAAAACCAGTTAAATAAATTATATGTGATAAAATAAAGAAGAATAGCGTTGAGGGTTCCCTTTTTCTTTTTTGGGTTGGTTAATATTCTTGGTCCTGGTGCTCTCATGTTTTCAGAAATTAATTGTTAGGTTTTTAAAATGGATAAATAAAGTGCCTTCTAATTGGATGGAAAAAAAATATTTTGAAAATTTTTTCAAAATCATTTTTTTCACGAATTCTAATAATTTTTCCAACTTCAACTCATTTTTCCACAAAATTTCTAACAATTTTTTTTCAAAATTTTTTTACCAATCCAATGTTCAATAGAAGTAAAATTGACCATGCCATTTCGAAATGAAGCTGAATGTTGAATAATATAAGATGTTGCAACAGCTATCATAGCTCAAATGAAAACTTAGATGTTGTATAGGAATATAAACTAGGGAAGCCTGATTGTTCTATTGATGCAAATATATATTAACTTTCCCTAGCAAGGATAATAGGCATTTAACACTTGGTTGATAAACTTGAGTCGTTGATGTAGTTGATGGCCAAGTTGGGCTGTCTCCAACATCTTCTATCAGTCTGTCTGGTGATGAGGACAGAAAAAGGCTTGAGAGGCATTTGTAAGGATTCAACTTCTCCTTCAAGCATTCTATAACTTTGTGCATTGAAGGACGATAGCTAGGCTTCATCTGTATACACATAATGCAACTATGATCATCTTTTTTACAAATTTCCTTTTCTTCCTCTGTCACGTTATCAATTTTTATATCCTTTCCATCTTGCAATTGGTCAAAGACCCAAGTAGGAAAATAAACTTGGCTTGAATGGTCTATTGACACATTCAAATTCTTTCTTCTGCTTGCCATTTCCATTAACAACATTCAAAGCTATAAACATCAGCCTTATATGAGAGGCCTCCAATATTTTTGTAGAATAACTCAGGAGCCATGTATCCCAAGGTCCCTCTTACAATAGTTAAAGAAACAATGCTGTCATTTACTGCATACAATCTTGCTAGGCCAAAGTCAGAAACTTTGGGAGTAAAATTGTCATCAAGAAGAATGTTGTGGGGCTTAATATCAAAATGTAAGATCTGCATGTCACATCCTCGATGCAAATATTCAATTCCACGAGCCACTGCTAGAGCAATATCATATAGTTTCTGGTAGCTTAAGAAGATACCTTCTTCTTGAGAAAAAAATGAATTCATCGAGAGATCCTTTGGGCATGAACTTGTATACAAGAGCTCGTTCTGATCACAAGAGCTCGTTTTGATCCTTTAAAGCAAAAGCCAACAAGTTGCACAATATTAACATGGTGAATCCTTCCAATGGTTGCAACTTCGCTAATAAATTCTTGCCCATTAGCTTTGGCCTTTCCTAGCATCTTTACAGCAACAAGTTGGCCACTTCGAAGTGTTCCTTTGAATACATTACCATAGCCTCCTTCACCTAGTTTCTCCTTGAAATTATTGGTCATCTTCTTAATTTCTTTATAAGAAACCTTATTGGCCTGAGGTTATTGTTGCTTTGCAGAAATTCCAATAGCATCATACATTGAGAAATGCCTCTTACGCCATATATATATTAACAAAAAAATCACACATGGAGTCCCAATTACAACTTTTGCTGCAAACTGTGCTCCTGCATGTGCAGGAATATAAATTAATCATCAGAACAATAGAAAGACAAATATTTTGTTTACAGCACTGCAGCATTTTTTTTAGTTGAATTTGTCAGTCATGTACGTAGTACGTCGCATTAACTAACTAATTGGTGTCTTTGTCTTCTTCAAGCAAAGTATTTTTACGTTCAAAACCTGCGCTTTCTCGCTTCAGAAATTAAGAAATCGTTTACAGTACAAAAGAATGTAAATATCATCAAAGCAGATTCGAGTTCTTACCAATGGCCAGTGCTGCGACGAAAGCAATATTTATTGAATCTGCGACAGAAAAATTTCAAGAGAGTTAATTCAATACTCAAGCAAGTGATGATTGAATAATTTCAAGTTTTTCTTTTTCTCAAAACTTTAGATTGTGATTCCTAATCACTTTTAAACAGAGGTATTAAGTAACAACTTTCCATAATTGAACGCAAATAAACCTTACAATATTTGATTAGCAGAGTACCGGTCCCTGGTTGATCAAAGAAAAAGAAGAAACAACATTAGCCTTGAGAAACGTCTTTAACGCAAAGAAAGTAATTATAACCCATAATATACAATACACCACCCTTGCATGCGTATCCGATATTATTAGATCAAGAATATATCATTGGGATATAATTCATAAAAAAGGTCTATGCATGACAGTAAAGATAAAAGAATTGCAAATATTCAGAAATATATACGGAAAAAAATGTAAAAGAAAAATAATGTTCACCGTATGGTAGAATATGTATTACAATTCAATTGGATGTTTCAATATTCATTTTTCACTCACGGGTGCACCGGCATGAATAAACTTGGTTGTCGTCTTGATCTGGGGAGCAAACTAATCTTCCAAAGATTCCACAATTCCAAACCCTCGACGATAATAATTCAAAACCATATAGTAACATGTTTTGCACGTCCGTACACGAAATATTTATGTCATCATTTCCCGGCCACGAAGACAAACACCTGTGTTCCGGTTGGCACAACTCCATTAATACCGATGCATTCATCTGACCAGATAAAATATATCTATGGCGCCTCTTGGAATGGGATGATGAAGAGTTGGAAGAATACGCTTCATCATCAAAGCAACTGGAAGCGTTGAGATAGAATGGGGAATTCACTGGCTTTTCACAGCTCACGAAAACCACACCGTTTTGCTATGACGGCCTGCAGGGATCCCATGCCCTGAGATCGTAGTCGAAATCTGGAGAACAAAGGGGGGTGGAGGAGTAATTATCCTTCGGAAATTCGTGAGTCTACAACACGGATTCTGAACTCACCAACATGCACACCGTAATAAGAGATTTCTTGTACGTAGTATTTTCCAGCAGATAAATATAACACTGTTTGATTTTCTCACAGGACAGCTTGTACCTTTGATCGCCGCAGTTTGGTGGATCGTCTACTAATCGAAGCGGATATTTTATATTGTCGATACCACCGCAGGAAGAAATAGGACATTGATTACTAGTGGTGAAACGGGGAGCGGATTCCCTTCCCTTGAAGGCGGATTCCGAAGGCTACATAAGGGACGGTCAAGATTAAAAAAAAACAAATCAACGGTTAAAACATGTCCATGTCATTTAATGAAAAAAAAGGCTGAAGATGACTTGTGACTCGGCTTAGACGGCTCCAAATCCCTCAAATCTTCTGTTCCTTTCTCTCACGCAAGTCCCTTCTTCTTTTCTTCCCCTTCTTTCTCACGGCATGCCCTCTTGCCCCTCTCACTCTCCTCTCCTTCCTCTTCCCAGCTCACTCATTTTCAGACCCAGAAACCCGGAAAAGGGTATGTCCCACTGGTGGCCCAAGAAGGCCCCCTCTCTTCTTCTTCTTCTTCGTCGTCTTCTTCTTCTTTGGCGTCTGTGATATGTCCTTCTCTGGCCTATGCCAACACCCTCTACTTCAAATCAGGCGTACAGGTGATTGTGGACGACAACGAGCCCGAGGAGAGGTTGCTGAATCAGTTGAGTTCATGAGGGTCGGTGTTATTGCAGAGTGTAAGCGCAAAAGGTTCTTCGAAAAGGTTCTGATGCATAAATAAATTTCTTTCTATTCCAATTTTTTAATGCATATTTGTTTTCCGGTTTCCCATGTTACTTGTCAATTTTGAAAATTTTAATCTGAACAATTTTTTAACTTCCTAAAATTACCTTTAGTCTCAAGCAAATATATTAATGGATGAAAAATGTCCTGAACCTGAGGACATTACTTCAAAGTCAGTATTTAATAAGTACTTATGTTTGCAATGAAGATGTTTCCTTTATAAGATAGACAAACAATTCGGCCCTGCCATTTTCAAGCCATCTCTTCCAAGTAAACAAGGTTGTATGCAGTCGGCGGACTGTTGCGGAGGAAAAAAAGACAGGTATAATCCGAGTCTCTCACGCGAGAAAAAAATTGTTACAGTTAACTTTTTCTCTCGACTCCGGCGAGATTTCGGCGAATAGAGGAGAGAGAAAGGGACAATGAAGAGAGGATGTCAAGAGAAAGAAGGGAAAATGATATTTGAAGCCGTCTAAGCCGAGCCACAAGCCATCTCCAGCCTTTTTTTTCATTAAATGACGTGGACATGTTTTAACCGTTGATTTGTTTTTTTTTTAATCTTGACCGTCCCTTATGTAGGCTTCGGAGGGAATCCGTTCCCTTGAGGGAGCTGTGAGAGAGAGAGAGGATTACGAGAGAGGGTATGGCATAGGCCAATTAAAGAAGAGATTTTAATGGGCCAATTAAAGTCTCCTTTGGTGTGTTTGACTTCGAATCGTCTTTCAATGAAACTCGTGTTCAAATGTTGGAAGGACAGAAGGTGAAGGAGATAAATCAACCATGCCTCCTAATCCCTTAATTTGCCTCTACAGGTCTGGTAAGAACCAATGCAAAACTACTTAAGAGACGTTCAAATCAAGAGTTAGAAATCATCCCAGAAGAATTGTAGTGCACTAGAAGACGTTCAAATCACGTGATGTTGTAGATTGCACTTGTATGGCTTTTAAGGATTAGAATGATTAATCTCGAGAGTTCTATAGTTCTTCGTTATGCGCAAAGCCCATTTCAAAAAGCTTAGTAGAATTTGAGATTGATTTTTTGTGCCGCTTTTGTGAGAAAAAAAATTGGAAAGAGATGTTTGGCAGCACAAAAATTTCTTCATTTTTATAAGCATTTTGAAAGTTTTTGGCCGACAAAATTTTTACCCTTCCCAAATCAAGTTCTCTCTCTTCCACACTTTTTTTCAGAAATACCTTTTCATAAAAAGAGAATTCCACACAAGCCTCAAATTTTTTTTTTCATTAGGGAAAATAAATTCTCTTTCATAATTTGAGCATCCAAACATAGACCTAAGAAGAAATAATTAATTATATGGCAGACTTTCTTTGACTTGCTTTCATAAAGCTACAAGTCGTTAAATCGACTTTCTAGTACTGCTGGACTTTGCTTTCATCTTCTAGTGTCTCCACACGTCGAAGAAGGACCCGGCCCATGTAATTAGAGTATCCACGTGGCACATTGATTCAGCAGTTATGACATTTCCAGGAGTAATTTATTGACTTACGGATGTCATATAAAAATCTCGCCAGAATCAAAGAGATCTTTTTTAATTGATGTATAGCCCTCCTTTTTCTTCCTAATTCCATCGACTGGCCAGAAGCAGAGGAAAAAAAAAAGGGATACGATGAAGCGGGATATTCCGCTTCCTAATTTCTCACCGTCTCTGAGACTTTTCGTAGAGACTCAATCCCTTGCTTGCTTTAGATACAATGAAGCGGAATATTCCGCTATAATATTGGGTTGCTAGCTCGTAGAATTAAATTCTCTCATGAAAATTTATGCATTTTCGAAGGTTTTTTTTCTAAGAAAAGAGTGGTACCTCCGAATTTTATTCAAAACCCTCTTAATTCATGAGATAACTCCCTAAAGCTATAAAACCTTTGTTGGGTACGCCTTGCTCCAAACTTTGCTAAGAAATTTGCAGCTTGATTTGCTTCCCGAAAAGTACAAAAATCTTCCATTCATTTCTCAATCTCCATAACGTACAAGTACCATTATGCACCCAATCAAGCACAATGCACGAGTCACACTCAATTTGAATGGCAAAATAATTCATCTCATGACACATTCGCAACCCATCAATCAGGGCTCTCAACTCAGCGTAGTTAGTAGAACCCGAGCCATAAGACACAAAACAAGCAGCCAATAAAATTCCTTCCTCATCCCGAATCACACCACCTCCACCCGCTATGCCAGGATTTTCTAAACTACAACCATCTGTATTAATCTTAATCCACCCCGTGTCCGGTTTCTGCCATTACACTTTTAGGAGTCTAGCCAGCCTTGGTGAAATAATGGTACAACCTAATAGACAGCCAATTAACATTTCGAATATTAAGAGAGATACTCCCCATCCAATAATATTGGTTGCAACTTCAATAATATATTTTTACCCATTATATTTGGCCGTACCTAGCATATTTATATATAGTAAAGAATTGAACATTTTAAAGTGTTCCTTTGAATATAAAACCATAGTCTTCTTCCCCTAATTTTCCCTGAAATTTTGTTCATCTTCTTAATTTCTAAGAGTACGATATTGATACATGCGCCGTCCTACGCCATTATTGGCCTGAGGAAGGTTGTCGTGGAGCCAATTTATAATTTGCAATTAGAATAAATAATTTGGACAGTAGTCTTGCCTACAAAAGGACATGATCCATGGGATTTTCCCGAAGCCTTCTCATGACAGAGACGTTCTGTGACTTGCTTCTATACATGACCTACCACTCGTAAGTCGACTTTGATATGTAATTCCTATCCTATAGATGGAATGTTGCTTTGGCCTTATATGAATGAATGTTGCTTTCATCTCTCGATCAGCTGGTTGCACCAGAATATTTAAGGTTTCAATTCAAGACTTGATAACTTAATATAATTAATGGAGTGATTAGGGATGGAGATAATAATTGAATCTGCAGAGTTAATTGGTTGCCCCGGATCAATATTCTCTTTTTAGCGGCCACAAGTACTGACAAATCATAAGAGAGTAGTACCTATCCAGGAAAAAATTTCACAAATTTTCGGAGCTCTATGGTGATCAACTACTGTTATTGTTTTGATATTCTAATAATATTCTCCGTAAACTAATAAAAAAGTGCATTTTGCGAGTCTCAATTCATCACCACAACTACTCAAACAAAGTTGAATTTTGAAGTGAAAATAATTGCAAAAGCTCTTATAACTCAGACAATTGAATACATGCATGTCGTAGACATATGAAGTGCCTTTTGTATGATCAGATATGCGAAGACTAACAGTTCGATCCTAATTAAATGCAAATATTAGTGCTTCCTAGTAGTGACACACACACAGTATTTTGAGAACTTGTTTATTGACTTGATTCACCTGATTCAATTGATGACCAAGTTTGAGTTGAAGTGTCTCCAACATCTACATTTATCGGTCTTTCTGGCGATGAGGACAATAAAGGCTTGATCAGAGGAATTTGTAAGGATTCAACTTCTCCTTCAAGTATTCTTACAACTTCGTGCATTGAAGGACGATTGCTAGGCTTCATCTATGCACCATAATGCAACTATGATCATCTTTCTACCAATTTCCTTTTCTACGTCTGTGACATCTTCAATTTCTATATCTTTTCCGTCATACAACCACTCATAGACCCAAGTAGGGTACCATTTTTGGCTTGAATGGTCTACAGATTCATTGAAGTTCTTTCTTCTGCTTGCCATTTCCATTAAAAACATTCCAAAGCTATAAACATCGGCTTTGTAGGAGATTCCCCCAATATTTTTGTAGAATAACTCAGGAGCTATGTATCCTAATGTCCCTCCCACTGCAGTCAATGAAACAGTGCTATCTTTTCTTGAATACAATTTTGCTAGGCCGAAGTCAGAAATCTTAGGTGTAAAATTATCATCCAGAAGAATGTTGTGGGGCTTGATATCAAAATGTAAAATCTGCATGTCACATCTTGATGTAAATATTCAATTCCATGGGCCACTCCTAAAGCAATGTCATACAATTTTTGGTAGCTTAGGAGGACACTTTCCTCTTCTGCAAAAATGAAGTTATTGAGAGATCCTTTTGGCATGAACTCATATACGAGAACTCGTGTCAATCCTTCAACGCAAAAACCAATGAGTTGCACAACATTAACGTGGTGAATCCTTCCAATAGTTGCAACTTCGCTGATAAATTCTTCTCCATTAGCTTTGGACTTACCTAACTTCTTTATAGCCACGAGTTGGCCACTTTGAAGTGTTCCTTTGAATACAGTACCATAGCCCCCTTCACCTAGTTTGTCCTTGAAATTATTGGTCATCTTCTTAATTTCTGAGTAAGAGTACCTTATTGGCATGAGATTATTGTGGCTTTGCAGAAATTTCTCAATAGCATCATACATTGAGAAATGCCTCTTACGCCATTTATATACCAACAACAAAATCACCCATGGAGTCCCAAGTACAATATTTGCTGCAAGGCGTGCTCCTGTGCATGAGGGATATATATCATCGTTTATAGCAAATATATATGTCGTTGCATCATGCATGAAGAAACTATCATGATCATTATAGCCATAACTATTTGCCTTCCTATAAATCTTAATAGTTAAGAGTGCTGATATTTAGTCTGTCTTCTTCGGCTAGATTTCATTATATTATCATCAGTCAATACTTTCAAAAGTTCTCATGCTTCACAATCTAAGAAATGATTTACTAAAAATATATATTTAAAAAAGATTCAAGGAGAGATACAAGCTCTTACCAATTATAACTTGTCCGCATCCATAAAGGGTTCCACCTCTGAAAGGAGATCAATACTTATTAATTCATTTATCAAGAAAGACACGTAAATAATTTGAAACTTATAATTTCTCATTTCTACCCTTATTTTCAAAAAGGATCAATCACTGTTTGTTTTCTCCTTTAAGTTTTCATGTTCAAAACTTCTGTGAGGTTTGCATTAAAAAATTAACAAGAGCACCATCACGTAATTAATTAGTTTGCCTACTCATAGATGCGCGCTTTCTTTGCAGCCAATTCCAGCGTACGATACTGCGGTCTGATCTCCTCCGACATCCCACGCCGCAGCCTTGGACGGCAAATGTTTAGATCAAAGGCCTTAATTGGGCCCTGATTTATGTAACGGGTGGATGCCCCATTGTCTGCTTATGTAACTCCCTTTTATTTTCAATTGAAATTTATCTATTTGCCTAAAGAGAAATACTAATTAATGGAGTTCATCATCAGCAAAAATGCCTAGCTAGATTCCTAACCCTTTGTGGACGGACTGAAGGACACAGTAGTGACATATATAGAAAGGATGTACGTTAACCAAGAGAGTAAGCCGTTTAGGAAATTTTGATGTTTCTCGTTTTTGGTTTCCGCACTCATGTTCCCATGAGATTAGAAATGGGCCTATAAGTTTGAAATAGAAACCTCAACTATTCCTGCCAAAATTAGGCGCAGATCTCCTGTTTGACAACAGAACAAAAGAGTAACACTAGCGTTGGAAACTTCAATTAGAATCCACTAATTATGTGTCAAAATACAAATTAATGGATATCCCGTTCTTGGTTTACTAATTCGATTGCACCAGCAAGAAATTACACCATTGGGGCATCGGTTGCGTCTAAAATCTCCGCGGCTTTCACAATTTTTTCCTCGCCTCCATGTCAGTTCAAAACCAAACAGCAACATGTCGTCGACGTCCGTACAGGAAAGATTTAGGCCAACATTTCCAGGCCACGATGACGGACACATGTGCTCTATTTTGCACAACTCTCCCACATCTAAGGCCTTCATCTGGCCAGATAAAACATATCTATACCTCGTGGATGTCTCTTTTGAGCCTCCTTGATGTTTCCGACTCTTTATTGTTTTATTGAAGTTTGCTTAGAAAAAAAAGTAGAAGTGCTCCGATAGAATTGCGAATTCGCCGGCCTTTCACAGTTCACGAAAACCACACCCTTTTGATCATGGTCCGGTGCGAACATTACTGGGGTTTACGGATCCCACGAACTGATATCGTAGCTGTAATTTGGGAAACAAGGTGGGATGGAGGAGTAATTATCGTTCTGAATTCGAGAGTCCACAACTCGGACTGCGGACAGGTCGTAGTTGATTTCCCGTACGTAGTATTTTCCACCTGCCAATTGTAACACTGGTCGGTTGTTCTCACGCGACAGATTGATTAGGTGATAAAAATGGGTTACAAAAAGTGCCAAAATGTCTAAGTGTGACATATTACTATGTATAAATGCCTAAGTTTACAAAGAGATTTTGAAAAGGCTTGAAATTAATGTAAGTTGCATTTTTGTGCTTAAAAAGAATATAATAACCCATTCACTAACTCTTTCTCAATGTGCAGGAGGGTATTTTTGTCCACAAAAATGAGCATTCACGTTAATTGAAAGGAGCTAAAGATAAGAGGGCAAATAAGGAAAAACAAAAAGAAAAGAGAAAGGATTCTGTTGCAATTTGGGGAAGGACGTCGACCAAAGCATGGAGGGGAAGAAAAGAGAGGGTGCTGCGCGTGGAGAGTAGGAATGGAGCGTGTGGAAGAAATGGGGAGCTGGCCATTTTTCTGATATAGTCTCTCGACCAGATGGAGAAAAGGTTGGTTGTTTTTGCTGTATTTTTTTCTTTCCCTTTTCTCTCGAGCTGTGTTTGATGGGTTTCTAAGTAACAAAAACTTGGGTTTTGGTTTTATCTTGCATCGATTCGAGGTTGTAAATTGATGGAGATGTTCTATTTTCAATTTCATTGTCGTTTATCATTTAGAGAGACGATTTTCGTTTGAAAACTGTTGAAATTCTTGAAATGGGTATTTTGTAGACTCTTGGCACAATCTACTCTATTTATGGGTAAGATTTCATTCGGTCATTATTTGCCTAAAATCTCTCTTATGGATGATGAATCTATTCAATCTTTGATAGTTTGTGGAGTTAACCTCTTTTATTTTCAGTTATTGAATCCTTGATTGATAAGTAACTGAGTAACTTTAGCTTGATGATATTAATTTTAGATTGAGAATCGTTGCTGGTAAAATCAAAGCTCAAGTGTCTTTTTAAATCTCTTTTCAGCAGACTTTTATTTGTCCTCAAAAATTGCTTATGCGCTTTTGAATTACCTGCTTTGAATCTTGCGACTCATTTGAATTGCCTTTGAATCTTGCATTTCTTTTCAATTAACGTAATTCCTTTCTTTTAGCTTTAGGATTCGTCTGTTACTTTTTGCCAATTTATTTTCCTTTTATTTCGTTTTTGTTTTTACTCTCTGTTTGTTGTTTACGTTAACATTGCGTTTCCTTTCTTTTTGTTTTCCCTTTCAGTTCAACCTATCATTGACCTTAAATTTACCTTTGTTTTTAAACGTTCTTTTCTTTTTTTTTTTTTGTTCTCTAAGCCTTGTCAACACGTCCCTTGATCTTAACAAACACTTGACAGAACTTTATTCACGATTTATGTGAGCCAAGGATTGGTAACCTTAGGTCCAAAAGTTTCCCTCGTCGTGAGTTAATCGACGCCACAGGAACATTACAGGTAGCTTCGATGCTGCGGCAACTTCACACAATAACCCCATGATCTATGTAGCGTAACAAGCGTCGAATATGTGTACCACCTTATGAGCAATTTGTTTGGTCGAGCTGAAGTCTAACTTTGAAGCCTTATATGAGCAATTAATTTGTTGCGTAAACGGCTACTTGTAAACACGTCGTCATTGGTCACAATTTAAAGGTAGAAACCCACGATGTTCCTTTCTTCGAAGCTTTCACTCACTAAGTGGATAACTGGTCCTGTAGTCTCTTTCATTTCTCTTCGTCCATCTCTGATCTCTCTACCGTTGGGCCTAATAAGCAGACCCACAAAGGCTTGAAGCCCACTGTCTTAAAGTGGGCCTTGAAACTTGGTTATTTTGTTTTTGGTAAATGGGAGAGCTATTACTATATGAAAAACAGTTAATTAAAATAGCGTTGAGGGTGCCCTTTTTCTTTTTGGGTTGGTCAATATTATTGGTCCTAATGCTCTCATGTCTTCATAAATTCAATGTTAGGTTTTTAAAATGGATAAAATAAGACCATGTTTGGATGGACAAAAAATATTTCAATTTTTTTTTCAAAATTATTATTATTTTTTATAAATTCCAACAACTTTTCACTAACTCTAACAATTTTTTTTACAAATCGTAGTAGAATTTACACAACCTCCTATAAAAAAAAAACCAATCTACTGTCGGTGAGAAGTAAAATTGACCATGCCATTTCAAATGAAGCTGAATCCGAAATAATAAGATGTTGCAAAGGCTATCACAACTCAAATGAAAACTTACATGTTGTATGCAAATATAAACTAGATAAGTTGATGGTTCCTATTGATGCAAATATATATTAGCTTTCCCTAGCAAAGATAATTGGCATTTAACACTTGGTTGATAGACTCGAGTTACCCTGATGTAGTTGATGAACCAGTTGAGCTGTCTTCGATATTTGCAATGGGTCTTTCTGGTGACGATATGAAAGGCTTGTGAGGCATTTGTACGCATTCCAATTCTCCTTCAAGCATTCCTACAACTTTATGCATTGAAGGACGATAGCTAGGCTTCATCTGTATACACCACAAAGCAACTATGATCATCTTTTTACAAATTTCCTTTTCTTTCCTCTGTCATGTTGTCAATTTATATATCCTTTTCATCTTGCAATTGGTCATAAACCCAAGTAGGAAAATAAACTTGGCTTGAATGGTTTATAGATGCATTCACATTCTTTATTCTGCTTGCCATTTCCATTAACAACATTTCAAAGCAATAAACATCAGCCTTATACGAAAGGCCTCCAATATTTTTGTAGAATAACTCAGGAGCCATGTATCCTAACGTCCCTCTTACAGCAGTTAAAGGAAAAATGCTGTCATTTACTGCATATATACAATCTTGCTATACCAAAGTCAGAAACCTTGGGAGTAAAATTATCGTCAAGAAGAATGTTGTGGGGCTTAATATCAAAATGTAAGATCTACATGTCACATCCTCAATGCAAATATTCAATTCCACAAGCCACTCCTAGAGCAATATCATACAATACTTTTTCGTATTAAGAAGATACCTTCCTCTTGAGAAAAAATATATTTATTGAGGGAGCCTTTGGGCATGAACTCGTATACAAGAGCTCGTTCTGATCCTTTAACGCAAAAGCCAATGAGTTGCACAATATTAACATGGTGAATCCTTCCGATGGTTGCAACTTCGCTAATAAATTCTTGCCCATTAGCTTTGGCCTTCCCTAGCATCTTTATAGCAACAAGTTGGCCACTTCGAAGGGTTCCTTTGAATACGGTACCATAGCCTCCTTCACCTAGTTTGTCTTTAAAATTATTGGTCATCTTCTTAATTTCTTTACAAGAGTACTTATTGGCCTGAGGTTATTGTGGCTTTGCAGAAATTCTTTAATAGCATCATACATTGAGAAATGCCTTTTACGCCATTTATATGTCAACAATACAATCACACATGGAATCCCAAATAAATTTTTTACTGCAAACTGTGCTCCTGTGCAGGAATATAATTAATCATCAGAACATGTAGAAAGACAAATATTTTTTCTTTGCAGCACTGTAATCATTTTTTTGCGACGTCTGAAATTGGTAAGTTGCTAGCTGCCCGCTGGCCATTTCAAGCTTTCATTGTTCGGGATAATGGATATGGGAATCGCTTATTTGACGTGCGATTGTGTGCGGTGCAGGTACATTCTTAGGATCACTCGTTTTAGTCCTCGCGAGTTTTTTAGTCTACCGTGCGTATAGGCATGATAAAGTGGAAAAAGAAACTGAAGAAAAGATCGAAAAGTTTTTGGAGGACTACAGGAGTTTTAAGCCTGCGAGATACTCCTATGCTGATATTAAAAGGATTACAAATCAGTTCAGTGATAAGTAATTAGGGGAAAGATCCTATGGAACTGTGTTCAAAGGAAAGCTTTCCAGTGAAATCTTTGTTGCGGTGAAGATTTTGAACACTACTTCTAAAGGAGATGGGGAGGAATTTATAAATGAAGTGGGAACAATGGGTAGGATTCATCATGTTAATGTGGTTCGGTTGGTTGGCTTTTGTGCTGATGGGTTTCGAAGAGCTCTAATTTATGAATTCTTACCGAATGATTCATTAGATAAGTTCATATCTTCAGCAGATTTCAAGAACCGCTTTCTTGGATGGACCAGGTTGTAAGATATTGCTCTCGGTATAGCAAAAAAGAATTGACCATCTTCACCAAGGGTGTGACCAAAGAATCCTCCACTTTGACATTAAACCCCGTAATGTTTTGTTGGATGAGGACTTCAACCCTAAAATTGCTGATTTTGATCTTGCCAAGTTGTGCTCTAAAGACTAGAGTATCGTGTCCATGACCATAGCAAGAGGGACTATGGGTTATATTGCACCCGAAGTGTTCTCTTGGAACTTTGGGAATGTGTCTTATAAGGCCGATGTTTACAGTTTCAGGAATGTTGCTGGTTGAACTGGTAGGAGGGAAGAAAAATGATGATTTTAAAGAAGAAGAAACTAGCTAAGCTTACTTTCTAGAATGAATTTATAATTTCTTAGAGCAAAAGGAAGACCTACGAGTTTTTATTGAGGATGATGGAGATGTCAGAATTGCAGAGAAGTTAGCAATCGTGGGATTTTGGTGCATTCATTGGCCCCCAATGGATCGTCCTTCAATGAAACTTGTGCTTCAAATATTGGAAGGCGAATTATAGTAATGTCGTAGATTGCACTCGTATGGCTTTTAAGGATTAGAATGATTAATCTTGAGAGTTCTATAATTGTTCTTTAGATCATAGTATATATATATTAGTATGGCAAGGCACGAGGATAATAAAAAAAATGTGCTAATTCCTCACGGTTGGTTATGATAATGTTTAGGCTAACAGGTGTACGTATCTTATTTATAAATACTTTTTTTAGAAACTTCAACAATTTTTCATAAAAAAAAGGAATTCCATCAAAACATATCTCTCAACAGTTTTTCACAAACTCAAAACACTTTTTTAATGAGAAAAAACTCTATCAAATCATCTCTCTCTACAATTTTTCATAAACTCTAATAAAAATCAATTTCCAACTAAACAACTTTAAATTTTCAATCAATTTTTCACAAATTCTCAAATCTGTAGGCAAGCTCAATGAGAAAATTTCCTCAAGGGAAAAGAAATTATCTTCATAATTTGAGCATCCAGAGATAGACCTGAGAAGAAATAATTAATTTGGACAGTACTAAAGGACATCCGTGGAATTTTCCTGAAGCCTTTGTTCGTATGGCAGGCGTTCCTTGATCACTTGCTTTCATAAACCTACAAGTCGTTAAGTCGACTTTCTATGTTGCTTTCATCTCTCAGTTGGAGTAGCGAATCACACTTGGAATGCAAACAAACATTGGAAATTAACATTTTAGAGTCTCCACACGAAGAAGTACTTGGATTATCCATCCACACGAAGAAGTACTTGGATTATCCATCCACACGATTACTTGGATTATCCACGACGTATATTGATTGGGATCTTTTATTAGTTGCTTTATAGCCCTCCTTTTTCTTCTTAGTTTCATCTACTTGCCAGAAGTAGACAAAAAAAGAAAGGTTCATTTTTCTCACGGGTAATAGAGAGCAAAACCCTCCTTTTTCTTTCTAATTTCATTCGGGCCAAAAGGAGAAAAAAGAATATTTTTTCTCACCGGATTGTGAATTACAAGAAAATATTTTTCAACTGATTATTGAAACAGCTCATACGGTCTAAGAATCTTCGGCAAAAGCCCGAGGGCCTTGAAACAATGATAATACCCTCTCGAGGTTGAGAGCGCTATTAAAATAATGATAATAATTAGAACAACAGGAACCACCAGTACCATCTGAATGAAGGAAATTAGTTTTTTTCCCCATAAATTTAAGTGAAAGCTAAAAGTGGAGAGGCGTTCCAATTTAAGACTCCTCAAAAGCTAAAAGGGATCGAGACCAAGAAGATTGGATTTAAGACCTCATAAGCTATGAATTGGATTTAACAAGATTGGTCTTACTAGAATATTATCTTCCTAGCAACCGCAATTAACAAGATATAAAAATAGGACCCAATTAGAAAGAAAATTTTACTCAATTTTTGGGACATTTGGGACCAATATATATGGTTTCCTCTTTCCCTCCTGTTTTGCACTGATGATTAACTATTATTCCCACGCTCTGTTCTTCTAATGTTTCCAGAAATTAAAACTGTGTTTTGTTTCTTTGTCTTCATTAGGACTAAGGTCAATTATCTTCCAAGTGGTAACAACTGGTTCAATCCAGTTTGCCCAATTGCCAACGTAGCATGACTGATGCAAATAACAAAATAGCACCATGCCATCTCAAATGAAGCTGAGTTTATAAGATAGATGTAACATACTTTGGAGGGAAAGGAATAGTAGAGTTTTTACTGGAGCATCGAGACGCTTATACCTTGTGTTTTCTGATATCACTTCTGCAGTTTTGGCAAGGATAGGTATCCTTAGTAGTTTTGGAAGGTCCAACACCAACCTTCAGCTTATACGGAATTGACACATATCTGATGATGTCTTGCAGTCTCAATTGGATACTTGATTTTCTTTTTTAGCTTTATCCTTAGATCATCTTAGTCTTGTTTTACCCCTCTTGTGGAGCGCTTGAGTTTTTACCTTTTTTTATTACGGGCTATGCCCCTTTTTTTGTACAGTTCTTTGGGAAATTTATACACTTACCAATTACCCAAAAAAAACATACTTTGGAAGAGATAGCTGCTATCATAACTCAAATGAAAATTTACATCTTAATTGAATATATACAACCAAATATGTGAAGACTAGCTGTTCTTAGATATTAATTTTTCCCATGAGGCAACAATTGTAATTGACATCTAAAACTTAGTTTATGGTCTCCATATTTAATTCACCTGATGTAGTTGATGAACAAGCTGACCTGTCTCCAACATCTTCTGTGGGTCTTTCTGGTGATGATATGAAAGGCTTGGGAGGCATTTGTAAGCATTCCAATTCTCCTTCAAGCATTCCTACAACTTCGTGCATTGAAGGACGATAGCTAGGCTTCATCTGTATACACCACAATGCAACTATGATCATCTTTTTACAAATGTCTTTTTCTTCCTCTGTTACGTTGTCAATTTCTATATCCTTTCCATCTTGCAATTGGTCATAGACCCAAGTAGGAAAATAAACTTGGCTTGAATGGTCTATTGACACATTCACATTCTTTCTTCTGCCTGCCATTTCCATTAACATCATTCCAAAGCTATAAACATCAGCCTTATACGAGAGGCCTCCAATATTTTTGTAGAATAACTCAGGAGCCATGTATCCTAACGTCCCTCTCACAGCAGTCAAAGAAACAATGCTATCATTTACTGCATACAATCTTGCTAGGCCAAAGTCAGAAACTTTGGGAGTAAAATTGTCATCAAGAAGAATATTGTGGGGCTTAATATCAAAATGTAAGATCTGCATGTCACATCCTCGATGCAAATATTCAATTCCACGAGCCACTCCTAGAGCAATATCATACAGTTTCTCAGAGCTCAAGAAGATACCTTCCTTTTGAGAAAAAATGTATTTATTGAGGGAGCCTTTGGGCATGAACTCGTATACAAGAGCTCGTTCTGCTCCTTTAACGCAAAAGCCAACAAGTTGCACAATATTAACATGGTGAATCCTTCCGATGGTTGCAACTTCGCTAATAAATTCTTGCCCATTAGCTTTGGCCTTTCCTAGTATCTTTATAGCAACAAGTTGGCCACTTCGAAGTGTTCCTTTGAAAACAGTACCATAGCCTCCTTCACCTAGTTTGTCCTTGAAATTATTGGTCATCTTCTTAATTTCTTTATAAGAATACCTTATTGGCCTGAGGTTATTGTGGCTTTGCAGAAATTCTTCAATAGCATCATACATTGAGAAATGCCTCCTACGCCATTTATATATCAACAATACAATGACACATGGAATCCCAAATACAATTTTTACTGCAAACTGTGCTCCTGTGCAGGAATATAATTAATCATCAGAACATGATAGAAAGACAAATATTTTGTTTGAAAACTTGCACTGTCACGCTTCAGAAATTAAGAAATAATTAATATTATACAAAAGAATGTAAATATCATCAAAACAGAGATTCAAGTTCTAATTACCGATGGCCAGTGTTGGGAGGCTAGCAATCCAAGCTGCGAAAGAATAATTTGAAGAAAGTTAATTCAATACTCAAGAAAGTGATGGAAATGATTCCTAATCACTTTTAAACGGAGGTATTAAGTACTTTTTTTCTAACAATAAATATAAACTCTCTAGAATGTTACTTTTCTTTCTCTCTTTCTTCTAAAATTGTGTAGGAATTTTTTTTAAAAAAAATATGTACCCATTTTTATCAATTTTTTTTGAAAAACTTTATTAGTAACTTTAACTTTACATAAACATTGGCCTTCCATGTTTTCGCGGGCCTTCTTGTCATCAATTGGCACAACCCACATTCAGTTCTATTTCGGTCTCTGTAGTATCCCTAAAATTAAAAACAACTTTTTTGAGAAAGAAACCTTACATAGGACTTGCAGAATGTCGATCCCTGGTTGATCAAAGAAAAAGAAAAAAGAACATTAGCCATGAGAAACTTTATCGCAAGTAAATTAATTATAACCCATAATATACAATACACCACCCCCTGCATGCGTATCCGATATTATTAAAATATCAATACTCGTTGGGTATGATTCATTAAAAAAAAGTTATGCATGACAGCAAAGATAAAATAATTGCAAATATATATTCATAAATATGGAAAAAAAATTAAGAGCAAAATAATGTTCACCGTATTGTAGAATATATATGTATTATAATTAAATTGAATGTTGCATTCATTCTTCACTCACAGGTGCACCGGCATGAATAAACTTGGTTGTTGGCTTGATCTGGGGAGCAAACTAATAATGATCCAAGGATTCCACAATACCCAACCGACGATGATAATAATTCAAAACCATATAGCAACATGTTGTGCACATCGGTACACGAAATATGATTGTCATAATTTCCCGGCCACGATGAAAAACACCTGTGTTCCACTTGGCACAACTCCTTTAACACCGATGCATTCATCTGGCCAGACAAAATATATCTACGGAACCTCTCGGAATGAGATGAAGAAGAGTTGGAAGAATACGCTTCATCATCAAAGCAAGTGGAACTGTTCAGATAGAATGGGGAATTCATAGGCTTTTCACAGCTCACGAAAACAAAACCGTTTTCATTTGATGAGTAGTAACTTTCTGTAAGCGGCTTGTAGGGATTCCATGCTCTGAAATCGTTGCCGAAAGTTGGAGAACAATGGGGGGTGGATGAGTAATTATTCTTCGGAATACGCGAGTCTACAACACGGACTCTATACGGATGATAATAACCACCTTCGTAATAGATTTCCTGTACGTTGTATTTTCCAGCAGATAAGTATAACACTGTTTGGTTGTTCTCGCAGGAAAGGTTATACCTTTGGTCACCGCAGTTTGGTGGATCGTCTATTAATCGAAACGGATATTTTATGTTGTGGATACCGCCGCAGGAAGAAATAGGACAGTGATGAGGAATTTTGACACTGCAAGCTTGATGGACCAGCACAAGAACGATAATGGCCATGAGTCCTGCAGGGAAGGGTATTCTCCTTGCCATTGAGGGAGCTGAGGAAGAGAGAGGATTACGAGAGTTGCCGAGTGGGTATGTGGCTTCGGTCCACGGCCCAATTAGCATAAAGACCTTTGCCTGTAAGAAAAATTTAAAGCATTATTTAAACGTGTGCTGGATCTTTTTCAATCTGAATTCTGTTACGAAAAAGTTAAAACGAGAAATTTCCTGGTGATAACTTGAACATCTCGATGATCGCTTTGATAAGATATTTGTGGTGTTGGTGGCCCTAAGATAAGTGAGGCCACTCGCTGATAATTAATGCTTTTTTGTTTAGAAAAATCATTTTCAATCCTTAGTCCTTCAGTCAAGCAGTTTTTTATACTGTTAATATCCTTTTAAAATTTAGTCCGTCCGTCAAGATTTTCTCATTCTGTTAATAGAAATTCATTCCACATCAGCAAAGTGTAGTCAGATGCCATATGAATGCTACATCTCCATGCTAGTTTATAAAATACTGATAAAAAATTAAAATTTATATAAAATGATGAAAAAAATAACACAAAATAAGTTAAAAATTATAAAATTGGGTGAAAAATGAACCATATTTATTGTAGCTATCCTACTTAGATGTAAAATTTATAAAACTAACACCTTTAAGAAAACTCCAAAATATAGGAGAAAAAAATCACCCAAATTAAAAAGAAAAAGAAAAGATAATTTTATCATTTTAAGGCCAAAGAGCTCATATACAATGCATATCGTTCGGTTTCATCTAAGTTTATGTTCATTCTAACGCAAATTATATATGGGCAGTGTAAAGGGTCGAATATAAGGAGTTCGAGCCTGCAATGTCTCAAAATTAATTGTTTAGGGGTGTAAAATGTTAATGACCCTATAATTTAAGAATGAATTAAAAATATATTTAAGACTTTTCCTTTTGCGTGAACAATCGTAACCAAACAAGAACGAAGGTATGAGAAAACGTAGAAAAACAAATGACAATCCGAAGTTGAAGCTTGCTTGTTGACCCATTTGAGTACATCGATTGATCCTGGTGATAGTTGTTTAAAATGCACTCAAATTCCAAGGCAGACAGGGATATAGACTAATTAAGAAGCTTAACTCAGTACTAATTGGGCTTAACTTGGTTTAATGATGGAGAAAGTACTAATTAATATCATCAGCTGAGCATATTGATGGGGGGGATTCATCAATTAAAGTGGCTCCTAAATGAAGAAAGACCTTTTCATTCGTTTTGTCTTATTTTTCCTCATTTTATAAAATTTTTAATCAAATTTTTTTTTGCTTATATAGTATTCTTTTATTTAATTACTAACAGGACACATGGCGTTCCCGTGGCATTATAATATAAATTGTGCTAACGGAATGAGAAGCTACTCAAGCTAATTAGGAGTAAATTTTAAAAAGGGTATTAACTTAGGGATTAAAATAGTATAAGACTTAAAAGATCAAAAATAATTTTCCTTTTTTTTTTTTTTTGGTCTTGGCTGATAATTAATGGTTGTAATTGCGCAATCATGTGTTTGGTCGAACCCAATCTACACGCGTCGTTAGTCTTGTGCAGTGTGGTGTAGGAATTTCCCTGAGCAAGGATTAATATATAGGAATTTGGTGGGTAGACTTTTGAGTCTTTCTTTTGGCTTATTCACTTCTATATTTGCATTTGCATTTGCATTCTCATTTCGACCAAAATTTGAGCTCTATATGTGACTCCCTCCAAGATACTATCATTCCCCTTTAAGCATTCTTACAACGTATCCTGCATAGATGGAGTATAGCACAAGAACAATAACAGACATGAGTCGTGTAAGGAACTACATTAATTCTTTATGTAAGAAATGATTAAGGATGTTTTGGTTGTGATAACCACAACAGTAAAATGAACTTTTTATTTTATAAGCTGTCTGTATAAATTGCTAAACGTAAAATTAATTACAATTTAAAAGCAAATGCTACATTTATGGGATAACCTAGAACAGCATATCGGATCTCCACATTAATTGCTGTCATGATCAATTCTAAATTTGAATGGCTAACGCTTTATGCATATTTCAGGCATCTCGCTTAGATAAGATATTTGTGACGTTTGTGGTCCTAAGACAAAAGTACTGAGACTGCGTGCTGGCTGATAATGGTTGCGGTGAGTCGTAATTGAATCGAACTGGGCCAAGTCTCCCCAGCTCGGTGACCTTTACTTTGAAGACTTATTTGCAATTTGTTGCCTAAACCCATTCTTTACTCTTTCCGTCTCTTTTCAAATTTTCGTTCCCGAACCTTTTTTTTTTTTTGGTAAGCCGTTCTCTAATCTACTTGTAAACACAATATTCGTTGGGTAATAAAATTTTACCAGGTAATAGTATGATGAGACTATCTAGAATTTTTCACTCCGGCAGTAAGTCAAACTCAATCACATGATGTTTTTTTTAATACATTTATATATTTTTTACCCGTCAATTACAGGGAGAATTAAAACATTATACTTTAAAGTACCTGCTTTGATAAATTGCTTCCTTTAACTATCAATTTTATACACTTTATACTTTCCGTCAATTTTTTTCGTTAAATTGGAAATTTTTTTTGTTCTTGACACATAAAATGACGATTATACCCTTGATTTCTTAGTTTTTTCATCAATTTTGTTGTTTAAACGCAATATTCTCCTCCGTTTCTTTTCAATCTTTTGTCTTGTAAGATACGTTTAATCGCATTTGAAGTGATAGCTTTCAGTTGACCGTAATATTTGGGTTAACGCGAGACTCAATTGCATCTCACAGAGTAATTAGTTAGTTGACTTGCTTTTGTATCCCACTAGAGTTGGGAGTCATCCTTCTAATATAAACAAAAATTGGAAAAATTTAGGGAAAATTACACTTTTCGCCCCTCGACTATGGGGTCCCCCTCACATTGCACCCAATTTTATTGATTTTGTGACATTTAGCCCTCCATCTACCGCTAGTCCACATTTCGCACCTCGCCGTCTGCTTTTCTATCGTTTTGAACGGAAAACATTGCACGTGACAAGCACGTGCGTTGTACCTCCTTCTTCCCCATTTTACCCCTGCTCGTGTGACTAAACTTATTGCGATACCCCTTTTAAAAATAACAAAACGAACGTGTTTAATATAACAAAAACGCCCTCAGGACCACTTTTGAAATCTTGTTTTCACTTTCAGTGGGGTATTCGTGAAATAGACAGTGCGAGGAGGAGGGACCTACCAGCGCCCAAATACCATTGTCACCGTCATCTTAGAGCATTTCTTCACTGTTGAACGCTGCGTTTCTCACCCTTAGACGAATTTGGTAAATATCGCACCTTTTTTCATTGATTTTAAATATTTTCTCTGTTTTTAGGGTTTCGACGGCAACAATATTTTTCTCTCATTTAACAAAACATTGAATCTTTCATTCCAGTTTAGTTAATAGAACATTGAATTGTTCATTTATGTTTTATTCCAGTTTAGTTAAACACCCATTTAATATACATTGAATCGTTCATTCCACTTTTGATATTGTTTGATTTGGGTATATTGTGTGATTTGGGGATTTTGTAAGTACAATGAGTAGAAGTGTGTTTCATTATTCAATATTGTGTAGATTGTGAATATGAAGCATATGTATGGCCTGTGAATGATAATTTTAGCACGAAGCAATGTAGTGTACATTTTTTTAGTGGCCCCCGTGTGGTGAAATGCTTTTTCCATATTGTTTAAGTACAGTTTGTTATATATTGAAACCGGTGGTCCTTCATGTGCAATGTTTTATTTTGAAATTGGTGGTCCCTTATGATCTTTTTAAGCAAAAGCACGAAGTAATGTTTATATTGTTTAAGTAGTGTTTGGCCAACATGTTAGAATTAAAATATTGTTTGTATAGTTTTGTCTTATCTATGTCCCCATGTGCTTCCATTCTCTTTACACACAACCAGAAAACATGTCATTGACACTGAATATTAAACTTGGGCAATGTTTTTTTAACAGTATGCTTGCTTTGACGTGGCATGTAGCTGGGAACAGTGGGAGAGTTAATAACATTTGAGGTGCACTTCGGGGGAAGATTTGTTCGCAATGTAAGTTGCACGTATGTTGGTGGGGATGTTACATGATGAGCCATTGGATTCCTCTCTCAAGACTGGAGATTTGATTTACTATAAGAAGCCTAAGTTGAACATGGATTAGTGCTGCTAACATCTGATTACGATGTGCTGAACATGGTTAAGCACCACCGTTGTGTGTGTTGTAAGGTTTTGGAGAATCCCACTCTGGTGAGGTGGTGCACATTGGGAATCAACGAAACATGTATTGAGTGACGATTTTTTGTAGGAGTTAAGTGGTAAATCAACGCATTTGAGGCTCCGACCATGTACTCTTTTTATTTTGTGACGTTTCTTGGACTCCAATTAAGGAAGTTAGGGGGTGGGCTTCCGCTGGACTTGGGCATTTAGATGGCCATTTTTTACATTGATACCCTTGACGTTACCGTGAGATGGCCCTCCAACGCACGTGCCCACGCACCTGGTGGTGCGGGTCCGTTGCCAGGAGGCTGCATGCAACTCGGACAGTTCGGGACATTTAGGTGACAAAATTGTTGCCGACTAAGCGGAACGTGTTTTAATATAACAAAAACGCCCTCAGGACCACTTTTGAAATCTTGTTTTCACTTTCAGTGGGGTATTCGTGAAATAGACAGTGCGAGGAGGAGGGACCCTACCAGCGCCCAAATACCATTGTCACCGTCAATCTTAGAGCATTTCTTCACTGTTGAACGCTGCGTTTCTCACCCTTAGACGAATTTGGTAAATATCGCACCTTTTTTCATTGATTTTAAATATTTTCTCTGTTTTTAGGGTTTCGACGGCAACAATATTTTTTCTCTCATTTAACAAAACATTGAATCTTTCATTCCAGTTTAGTTAATAGAACACTGAATTGTTCATTTATGTTTTATTCCAGTTTAGTTAAACACCCATTTAATATACATTGAATCGTTCATTCCACTTTTGATATTGTTTGATTTGGGTATATTGTGTGATTTGGGGATTTTGTAAGTACAATGAGTAGAAGTGTGTTTCATTATTCAATATTGTGTAGATTGTGAATATGAAGCATATGTATGGCCTGTGAATGATAATTTTAGCACGAAGCAATGTAGTGTACATTTTTTTAGTGGCCCCCGTGTGGTGAAATGCTTTTTCCATATTGTTTAAGTACAGTTTGTTATATATTGAAACCGGTGGTCCTCCATGTGCAATGTTTTATTTTGAAATTGGTGGTCCCCTATGATCTTTTTAAGCAAAAGCACGAAGTAATGTTTTATATTGTTTAAGTAGTGTTTGGCCAACATGTTAGAATTAAAATATTGTTTTGTATAGTTTTGTCTTATCTATGTCTCCCATGTGCTTCCATTCTTTTTACACACAACCAGAAAACATGTCATTGACACTGAATATTAAACTTGGGCAATGTTTTTTTAACAGTATGCTTGCTTTGACGTGGCATGTAGCTGGGAACAGTGGGAGAGTTAATAACATTTGAGGTGCACTTCGGGGGAAGATTTGTTCGCAATGTAAGTTGCACGTATGTTGGTGGGGATGTCAGAATGCATGATGAGCCATTTAACTTGGATCTCCTCTCTTTTATTGAGTTAGAGGAGATTGGAAAAATTTATGGGTACAAGACTGGAGATTTGATTTACTATAAGAAGCCTAAGTTGAACATAACAGATGGATTAGTGCTGCTAACATCTGATTACGATGTGCTGAACATGGTTAAGCACCACCGTGGAGAGAAACTGTGTGTGTTGTACTTTGTAGGTTTTGGAGAATCCCACTCTGGTGATCCTAATGGTGGTGCAGGGTATGTTGAGGAAGAGGAGGAAGAGCATTGCTGATTGGGAATCAACGACCCTTTATGGCAACATGTATTGAGTGACGATGACAAGATTTTTGACATAGGAGTAGAAGTTGGTTGCTCAAGTGGTAAATCAACGGGAGCTGGGGACAGTGAGGCTAAGGAGAGTGATGCCGAAGAAAATGAGAGTGATGGATCCATGTACTATAATGGGGATAGTGAGGCTAAGGAGGGTAACGCCGAAGAAGTTGAAGCATATTGGGGAGCAAGAGGGAGCATAAAGGAAGCATGTTTTAAATAAAACTTATTTACATATTTCGCTCGGGCACGTCAGGGAGCAAGAGGGAGGCATGTATCAAAGTAAAACTTATTTGCCTATTATATTTCGCTCGGGCAAGTTAGAGAGCATGTAGGAGGCATGTTTTAAAGTTAACTTGTTTACATATTTTACTGGGGCACGTTAGGGAGCATCAAGGAAGCCTATTTTTTTTTAAAAAAACTTATTTACATATTTCGCTCAGGCACGTTAAAAAGCAAGAGGGAGGCATGTTTTAAAATAACGCCCAATGCATGTGCAATACAAAAGAAGGCTATTGGGCTACACCAGCATTTTAACACATGTGATACATAAAGATTTATGGGAGCATTGACTGTTCAACATGACCATTATCAGTTCCTGAAAAGCACACACACATCACAACGCCAAAAAACACCCAAGATATTAGCAAAGCCCTCTTATATCGCCTTTGTACAAACTTAAGCTTTTGATTCAGGGTCTCCATTTCCAATCGGTGATGCTCTCGTTATCGTTCTAAGGTCTCAACCTTCTGATTTAGGGTCTCCACTTCCAATCGATGCTGCTCTTGTTGTCCTTCTGAGGTCTCAACCTTCATTTTCACGATCACCACTTCTAGCCGTTGTTTCTCATGCTCTACATCTATATAAGCAGTACACTTTCCACAATCTTTTTGCGATTGTGATTCAACTCTTGTAGCCTCTTCATTAATCTTTTCATGCCGGTCTCATAGCTGCCTCAACATTCTCTTACCATGATGGCACATCTCAGGGTCATACCATAAAAATATCCACAAGGTTTGTCATACTGCAACATTAAACACAATTAATGATCAATCAAGTTGCTTTTTTAGTAAATTATGTAACTATTGACAAAATTACCTTATAATTAACACAGCTAAAAAAATGGCGTCCAAAATTAGCTTCAGTAAATGATGTCTTCAAAATTGCTTCAAGACCACAGTTGCAAATTCGACTTGGCAATGGCGATGAGGTTAGCGTGCTAGCATTACTGCTTGAAAGAGACATCTCCCTAAAACATAACAACACATTCAATACTCAAAATCACTACCACCATAGTTTTTTTAGGCCCCATTTTTACTTCAAACCTAAAACATACGCACCTGTGGGATGCCATCTGGCCCACAAAGCTAATAACTCACAATATCAACTTCGGTATAACTAAAAAATACTAAATTACTAACACCAGTCACTATCTCTATCTCAGGTTCAATAAAAGTAAAAATCAACAGCTCACTACCAACCCATACCCATACGACGTCGTCAGTGTGGGTCGACGGTGAAGATTTAGTAAAAGTGATGTTTACCTGAGTCAAGTAAAAGCCAGAGATGGCACTGTTTCATAGTTAATCGCAAACGAAGATGGTCTCATTTCAACGCTTGTAGGAGCAGACCTCATTCGGCAGTCACAAACCCCATTGTGTTCTTGTTTGCACAAAGGACAATAGTCAATGTTCAAATATGTGGGGACAAATTGTAAATCCCACGAGCAAGGGTAAAATGGAGAGAAGAAGGGGGGGGTGCAACGCACGTGCTTGTCACGTGCAATGTTTTCGGTTCAAAATGATGCAAAAGCAGACGGCAGGGTGCGAAATGTAGGCCAGTGGTAAATGGAGGGTTAAATGTCACAAAATCAATAATATGGGGTGTAAGGTGCTGGGGACCCCATAGTCGGGGGGCGAAAAGTGTAATTTTTCCAAAAATTTAAGTCTCTCTTGGTGTGCTTGACTTTGAACAGTAGTTGAGATATTTTGTTGTTTAAAGTTTAAACGCATCCTCCTCCATTTCTTTTTAATCTTTTGTCTTGTACGATATGTTTAATCGCATTCAAAGTGATAAGTTTCAGTTGACCGTCATATTTGGGTTAACGACTCAATTGCATCTCACAGAGTAATTAGTTAATTGACTTGCTTTTG
The DNA here is from genome assembly GCA_003952965.2 of Morella rubra. Classification (NCBI taxonomy): domain Eukaryota; kingdom Viridiplantae; phylum Streptophyta; class Magnoliopsida; order Fagales; family Myricaceae; genus Morella; species Morella rubra. The sequence goes on along the minus strand of CM025855.1, from coordinate 2,878,429 downwards.
TATCCCACTAGAGTGGGGAGTCATCTTTCTAATATAAACAAAAATTGGAAAATTCCAGTCCCCTCGATATGTACAAACTTTGTTAAAAGATAGCCATGAAATTTCCTTGATGCCTTCGAATGACAGTTTTTGACTTGCTTGATAGTAAGCTACAGGTTTTTGAGTCTCACGCTCTGTTCCATCAATGTTAGAATACGTTTTGGATAGTCCAATTCAGATGTACATATATATTTCAATTTATTTTTATGTAATATTCATGTAAATTAATTACAGAATAATGTAGGTTATACAGTTAAAATGAGAAATTTTCTGGTAATGACTTGAATAGTGGTTTTTTTTTTTTTAGCATCTAGAATTCTTTGAACCCAATCTACACGTCGTCGTTAGTCTTGTGCAGTACTGTGGTGAAGGAATTAGGTGGGTTGACTTTTGAGTCATTTTTTTGGCTTACTCCTTCCAAGATACGCCAAATTAATAATATGCCACTTAAAACAGGACCATACCTTCCTCAAATGAAGTTAATTCTTATGTAAAAATAATGTAAAAGCTGCTTTCATAACTTAGAAAAATGCATACATGTTGTACTGACATATGAAGTGCATGTCTTTTGTAACATCGGATATGCGAAGACTAATTGTTCCAAATTGATTGACTTGATTCCCCGGATTCAATTGATGACTATATTTGAGTTGAATTGTGTCCAACATCACTCATCCGTCTCTCTGGTGATGAGGATAGGAAAGGAAAGTGTTGAGAGGCATTTGTAAGGATTCAACTTCCCCTTCCCCTTCAAACATTCTTACAACTTATAATCAAGCTGCGGCATAGATGGAGTAGCACAAGAACAATAATCGGCATCAGTCGTGCAATGAACGACATTAATTCTTTACACATCTACAAAGGTTGATGTAGATCACAAGCATATTTAAGCATCTCACTTAGATAAAATATTTGTGACGTTTGTGGTCCTAAGACAAAAGTACTACTGAGGCCGCATGCTGGCTGATAATGAGCATAATTTTCATTGTCAAAACAGTCATTTTATTATTGTATTTTTGGTCTAGAATGTATAAAACATCTAGTCCATGGAGGTTCTGGAAGCTTATAGACAGTGGAAGAGACTTCTAGAAGGGTTGCTAAATGAACTGGAAGGTCTGAAGTATTTTGCAGGAAGTTTTGGAGCTTTTCTGGTAGTAGGGTTAGCTTATGGTCAGACCGAGGTTAGCCTGACAGTGTTTCTAACAGATTCTATTTTAAGTCTAGAAACTCCCCCCAAACCTTTTTTTTAATCTATTATACCTTTCTACCCTTCTCTAAACACTATATAAACCAATTTATAAGCCTTAAACATTAGGACGTACATTGAAATTGCCTTACACGCTTATATCTTCTCTAGAACCCTTTGTTATTTCATTCTCTCTCTATATGTCGTATACCCTCTGTTCTTAGGTCTAAGTTTGAGAGAGTTACTACTTCTCTCTTGTGGAAGATTGATGAAGTAGGATATTACTGAAGAAGATACGGCCATTCCTACTTGGTTTCTTTAAAGATCAAATCATCAAGATTTTACAAGTTTCTTGAGAGATTCTCAAGAAGAGTTGCTATTGGAGTTCCAGGAGTTGAAGGGGCTAATGAGTTTGTTGGCATCTACATAAGAGCTGACCGGAGTTTTTGGTCATAAAATTGAGTGTTGGGCACTGGCTCAAGAAGGCTATTGGGTGGCTTTATTTAAGTTGGGAGATTTGGAAAAGTGATGGGTTTTGTTTAGGATCACCATCTTGTAAAGTTTAAAAGTTCTTAGTGGATCAAGTGGTGTGCCCTTCACACCCAGAGTGTTTTTATTTCTTGGAGGAAGACATCCTCAAAAGATTTTTCACTTCGTAACCAAAAATTCTTGTTTTGATTCTTTTGGTTGCTTGCTTATTTTACTTAAGCTGTTCTTGTGGTTTAATTAGTATCTTTAATCATATCTTGATTGATTAATTAAGAGTCTTGTATCTTAATTGAAAAATCTTGATTGAAGATTCTACTGTTTTGTAAAAAAACGTTTTACAGCCAGATTACAGTCAGTCTTGAGTCAGATGCCGGGAATCCCAAATTTGACAGATTTGTGATTTTCATTTGATTGATATTTAATTTGGTATTTTCTGTGAAAGAAAAAGTTGTTTCATTTTTTAATACCTATTCACCCCATCTAGGTATATTATTGGGCCTAAACTTGGTTTTCAAGTTGAATCGAACTGGGCGAAGTGTCCCTAGCTCGATGACCTTTACTTTGAAGAATTATTAGCAATTTGTTGCCTAAACGCATTCTTTACTCTTTCCTACTCTTTTCAATATAAGCAGTTCTCTGAGCTACTTGTAAACACATTCGATGGGTAATAAAAATATTTTACCAGGTAAATAGTATGTTGAGACTATCTAGAATTTGTCACTCTAAGTCAAACTCAATCACTTTGTTTCTTTTTTTTTAGGTACATATATTTTTTACCCGTTAATTATAGGAAGATTTGACACATTGCACCTTAAACTACTTGTTTTGACCAATTGCTTCCTCCAACTATCAATATTGTACACTTCATATCTTTGGTCAATTTTTTTCATCAAATTGGAAAGAAATTTAGTTTTTGACACAAAAATGACGATTATGCTCTTAATTACTTACTAAGTGACAACAATATTCTCAATCAAATATGAACATCATCAAAGCGGACCAGGGCTTTATCATCATTTGAATTTAATTTGACAGATGATGTAAAGCTAGCAGATATAACTAATAGTTAGATGTAAAATGTGTTAAAAATAGATCGGTAAAATATATATATCAAACCCCTATACTTTTTTGTGAGTGAGTGATTGTTCCTTTTTCAGTGAGTGAGTGATCGGTAAACTAATACCTTTTTTTTTCTTGATTTTTATTTTATAAGTATTAAGGAAATGCTCGACTCTCTGCATTGTTGCAATTATCGTGACTAGAGATATATAGGCTATCCTAAGGAGATAAATAAATATTAGGTATTCGGCTTCGATCTCTATCAAATTAAGGCCCGACTCCCAGTGCTTACTTTTTTTTTTTAAAGCATAAATAGCATATGTATTCATACTTGATCTTTCGTTTGCTTGTTTCTGGGGCTCAAATTAAGGCCCAACCCATAACACGTACAGTAGCTTCCTTTTGTCACCGCTCAATACTCATGACATGACTAGGATATATCTTTTCAGCAACATATATATAATCTTTCGCCAAAACCTTTGGCAGTTGTGGAAGCAGCTTTTATGGTCCAAGAATGTTTGGCAAAGGGCCTGGAAACTTGGGGGGCTTTTTCTCGGCAGTTGAGAGAAAATTTCACAGAATTTTTTGGATCAATATATATGGCTTCCTCTTTCCCTCCTATTTTGCACTGATGATTAACTATTATTCCCACGCTCGGTCCTTCTAATGTTTCCAGAAATTAAAACAGTATTTTGGTTCTTTGTCTTCATGAGGACTAAGGTTAATTATCTTCCAAGTGGTAACAACTAGTTTAATCTAGTATGCCCAATTGCCAAAGTAGGATGACTGATGCAAATAACAAAATATAGCACCAATGCTTTCTTAAATGAAGCTGAGTTTATAAGATGTAACATACGTTGGAAGAGCTGTCATAACTCAAATGAAAATTTACTTCTTAATTGAATATACAGAACCAAATATGTGAAGACTAACTGTTCTTATTGCTGCAGATATTAATTTTCCCGGAGAGGGAACAATTGTAATTGACATCTAAAACTTAGTTGATGGTCTCGATATTTTATTCACCTGATGTAGTTGATGACCAAGTTGAGCTGTCTCCAACACCTTTAGTTTGTTTTTCTGGTGATGATATGAAAGGCTTTAGAGGTATTTGTAAGTATTTCAATTCTTCTTTAAGCATTCCTACAACTTTGTGCATTGAAGGACGATAGCTAGGCTTCATCTGTATACATTGTAACGCAACTATGATCATCTTTTTATAAATTTCCTTTTCTTCCTCTGTCACATTGTCAATTTCTATATCCTTCCCATCCTACAATTGGCTTAATATCAAAATGTATGATCTGAATGTCACATCCTCGATGCAAATATTCAATTCCATGAGCCACTCCTAGAACAATATCATATAGTTTCTCGTAGCTTAAGAAGATACCTTCATCCTAAGAAAAAATGTATTTATTGAGGAAGCCTTTGGGCATGAACTCGTATACAAGAGATTGTTTTGCTCCTCTAATGCAAAAGCCAATGAGTTGCACAATATTAACATGGTGAGTCCTTCCAATAGTTGTTATAACTTTGCTAATACATTCTTGCCAATTAGCTTTGGCCTTTCCTGGCATCTTTATAGCAACAAGTTGGCCACTTCAAATTGTTTCTTTAAATACAGTATCATAGCCTCCTTCACCTAATTTGTCCTTGAAATTATTGGTCATCCTCACTACAAAAAAATTGACTTTTAGTGACAAAAAATTTTTGTCACTAAAAGTCAATATTTCGTCACTAAAAGTATTAGTGACGAAATTTTTTCTTCACGAGCTCTGTCAGCGAATGAGCGTCACGAAATGTATTTTGTGACGAAACCCGAATTTCGTCACAAAAAGTTTTTAGTGACGGAAATTTTTCGTCACTAAATTTACTGATCGATCGGTAATTGTGACGATCGGTCGGTGAAAACGAAGTGATGGATCGATTGGAAAGGCGATCAATCAGTATACATTTGAGATGATCGAACGGTACGTATTGACGATCAATCGGTTACGTATTGGTGATTGATCGACACATTTAAACGATCGCACGGTAAGAAATAGACGATCGATCGCATCAGCAACGACGATCGGACGCTTTATATAAGCGATCGATCACTTAAGTAGCACGATTGATCATTATGCCATGGACGATCGGTCGTTTAATTTAGCGATGGAACGTTGATTTATGAACTGATCGATCGGTGATATTGGACGATCGATCGGTTTTGCAGGAGAGTCGATCGTCTATTTCTACACTGATCGGTCGCTTATAGTACCGACTGATCACTTGCACATAGATGATCGATCATTTATTTTACTGATCGATCAGTAATTTTGTCGTTTTAATATTAGCGATCGAACAATTATATTGGATGATCGATCGGTTGAACAACAACCGATCGATCGCTGAATATGCCGATCGAACGGTGGTAACATAATCGTTTTTTTTTTTTTTTAAACAATAATAATAGAAAATATTATATAACACGTACATTTTATAATAATAATACAATACTCACATTAATAAACATCAATAATAACATATAGTGATTCATAATTAAATCGAAAATAATATCGTAATAATATATAATTAAAAAGTTATTACAATATACATGCATCTACCTTTTTGAACCCCAAACTGGTTGAATAGTCGCTTTGACATGTCGTTCATTTTCTTCTCCATTACAGAGGACATTTTCTTCTCCAGTTCCTTTGATATTTCTGCCTGTAAGCGCTCTTGCTCCTTTCGCATGCGCTCTTGTTCTTTTGCATGTGCTCCTCGTGCTCCACTCGCATGCGCCCTTTTCATGCGCTCCTCCTGCTCCAACCGGATGCGCTCCTGCTCCACCTGCTGCTCCTCACGGTGGTCCCTCAGCGTGGCCTCCATCTCAGCTTGCTTCTTCGCAAATTCTTGCAAGTCTTTTTCTCTAGCAGCTCTCATCGCCTCTATCTCATCCCTTGCCTTTGCTAGCTGGTGCTGTAGATCAGAAGACTGTGTAGTCAAAGTTGATGAAGGCGGAGGCTTAACCGCCCGTCCTAATCCCCGAACATATCCCGACTTCTTGCCTAATATCTCAAATATACTTCAATTTCGGTGTAAGTCTTTCCTTCTAAATCACACTGACGCTGGAAGACATTCATCCATTCCTGAAAAAATGACAATAATTACCAGAAACATTAAAGTAGATAAACTATACATAAATTACATAAAGTAGATTAAAATGAAAGCGATTTACATAAATTTCTCTCACTCCTTCCGAGGTCCAAATCCCATCTTTGTTTGTATAATTCTTTTTATACAGCTCTGCAGGATTGATATTGCCGCTTTCTTGATTTTTCTACATGTCAATAGCATAAAGTTATTAATAAACAATATCAATAAAGTCGAAGATTTAGTTGTTAACTTACCACGCAAGCTAGTGTGCGTTGGAACGAGCGCGAACTAGCAACGTGGTTCACAGTCAATTTTGATCTATTCTTCTTATTTTGCTCTCTTCGTTTCTGCGATATTTTAAGTAATTAAATATTAAAAGAATGTAATATTTAAGCAACGGATTTTTGTAATCACGCCATAAATGCTTCGCTGGTGAACAGATCGCATAACTCCTTCCACTGTTCTTCTGTGGTATCAGAGTGCGGCTTCAGCAACGCCGCCTCTTTACTCGGAAACTTCTTAAAATATGCATGCATTCAGTTGCGGTGCGTTCGACGTGCCGTCATCATAGTCTCGACCACCGTCCTCACGTCCTCATGACGGGTGTAGTCAAGGTCGAAGTGGTCCTGCATAAGTACCAAAACATACAATATTACAATGATAAATGAAATGCTTAACCAAAAATTCTATGTTTACGAGTTTAATCATACCAACACCCGATCCATAATGTATTCCTTCACTTCTGCAGGAACATCGACCCACTTGTTAACTGAGATCGGAATCAGCCCTCGGACCAACATTCCAATCTTCGTCGATAGAGTGGCAGCAGTGGAAGACACTCCTCCACACTCTCCCTCCGGGATATGCACCGATAGTTTCCCGGACCCGGACCCAGACCCAAGACTGTTCTCCAAACTGACTCCACGTGTCCTACCTCGCCCACGTTTAGAAGCTGATGTCGCTACATAAAATAAAATTAACAAAGTTAGTCGGTCGGTTAACTTAAAAAAATTGAAATATAACTTAGAATAATTTCTTACATGCACAACTACTAGGACAAGCTGGCGTGCTTTGACTCATGCCTTCATTCACTGTCGGAGAAGGAGCGCTCGGGGTAGGACTTGGGATCGGACTCATACTATGCAACTGTCCAGAAGTAATTGAAGGAAATTCTCGTCCACGCTTCATTTCACCGTAGAAGCTGTGACATAACAAAATAAACGATAAAGATATGGTAAACGAGACAGTAACAGTAAAAATAGTTCAGCAAACATCAACATTAGAAAGAAAATATACATGAAAGAAATTATTAATTAGAATTCGATTCTTGCACGTTATCACCCAATGCCTCATCCTCAGTAGAGTTGCTATCACTTTCGAATGAATCTTCGTCCCCACTTTCTTTCGGTATTCTCTTCAATTTCTACTTCATCCCCCTCCGAAACATCATTACTATCTATACGTCTTTGGATATTTTGACGTAACGTCATCCCTCCGTAGTGGATTAAGGTTAAACTATCGGAAGTCTATAAACAAGTCAATGGCATCGTCCTCTTGATACGCTTCATTCGAGATGGCTGCTCCCGATTCAACGTTTACATCAACTTCACCATCCGGATCCAGGCCGGGAATGTCATATGCATTTCTACATGACAACTTCTGCACGACTCGCTATGTAGGTCCATGCAGATTATCAACTAGATAAAACACTTGACTTGCTTGATTAGCCAAAACAAATGGATCTTCTAAGTACCACAGTCGGGAAGCGTTTATGCTCTTAAAGTTCTCGTCGATACGAATTCCACGTTGATCTCTGACGTCCCACCTGTTGGCTTTTAGTCACAATCAATGTTTTGATGATAACAATAGAAGTAATTGAGATGTGAAGCAAAGCGGATCCAAAATGAGCACGAAGCAATCAAGTAACATCCCCTTCAATGGAAGTGCTCTTAAAGTGAAGACTCAAGATGCTAGGGTAATCTTTGTAACTCTAAGTCTTCATCTTTAACAAGGATTTGAACCACACACTTGCATATTTCTTCAAAACTTGCATGAAATGTTTTACCTCTTGTTTTGAAGATTTAAAAATGTTTTTAAATGGCTCCCAATCAAAATATACTTATCTTCAAAATAATCCGAATGTAGCGGTCGAACTTTTAACATATTGGGAAAGTTTTACTTTGGGAGTATGGTCCGTTTGGGCGCGACCATTCATCCTGTTTCTTCAAATTCGACCGCACTTCTGACATTATGACAACAACCTTTTCACAACATCGAGAGTTTTAACAGCTCGACTAACGACTATTTTTCTTATGCCATCCCTACGCCTTTTAAAAGTTGCTGAACAACTTAATCATTTTGCCAAAGCTAAGAGTGATCTAAAACTTTTCAATCCTTGTTCAAACATCATTCACACATAATCAACACTTTCACATCCTTGTTGTTGTGTGAAGCTTAAGAGATAGAAATTTCTCATTGTAATATCTACTCCATCAAGGGAGTTTTAGTGAGCATTCTTGTTCATCCCCATACACTATTAAGAGAGTGATTCTCTTGTTTCCTTTTGGTGAGGTTTGTTCATCAAAAGAAGGAGTTTAGAGAGGTTTGTTCTCAAACTCGTTCTTGAGGCTTGAAGAGGTGTTTCTCAAGCTTAAGTGTAAGGAAGGCTCTCCCTTAGTTGAAGGGAGCATAGTGAAAAACCTCAAGGCTCGGTAAAGGAGCTTGAGGGGTGGATGTAGGTGGGTTTGCCGAACCACCTAAAAATCTTGTGTTTGCTTCTCTTCCCTTATCTCATTACATTGTGTTATTAGTTTCCTACTCTAAGTTTTATTTATCTATCTAAGTTGCAATATATATTCTTGTGTTCAATCTTTTATTGCAATCACTTCTCTTTGTGAGACTTATAGCTAGCAAACACTTTCTAAAGGGTGAGTTTCGAAAAGTTTTGAAACCCAATTCACCCCCCTCTTGGGTTGCCTTAATCCTAGGATTTACACCACCAATCACACTTAAAAAAATATACAGTATTTCCCGCAAGTATTGCATGGCATAAATGTCTACAAGCCTCCCGTAAAATTCTATTGATTTCCCTCATGTGATCCGGTACTACAATACCACTGTTCTGAGTTCTCCGACGTTCTTCCCATTGTACTGTATGATATCTACATCCGTTCATAACACATGCAGAATAACGCATCACTCGTGTATCAGGCCCACGTGCCAATGAATACAATTCATCGATCGATGTACATGGATTTTGAGAACGTAATTTTTGAACCTACAACAATATATTAGAAGGTCATTAAAAACAAAGACACGAAATTAATTTGAATTATTTGTCAATAACACTTACTCGCCCTAAGAACCAATCCGAAAATTGTTCCTCATGCATACGAGAAATGTTACTAACTCCTTGCGCGCGAAGTTCGTCCATGTGTTCACTGTAATGATAAGGTTAATCAACGACTGTATATTATAGAAAACCTATGAAATTTTATTTTACTTACTCTAAGTAGTTGCTGATGCCTTTGCAATTGTTCAGCACAAACCACCGAGCTTTCTTGAACTCTGTTCGGTCTATGTCATGTCCTTTTCCAGCCCCTAGCAATCTAATTCTCTGAGTGAACACATCCAATGACCTTTCTGGTATCTCGGGATCGCCGTCAGAATCGTAGTTTTGATCTCTGCGATTAAACACTGTTTCGACCCCTCGGAGGTATTGGGAACAAAATGTCGAACACTCATTCTCAATATACGCTTCTACAATAGACCCTTCGGGACGAGACTTATTTTTCACATTCCGTTTCGAGCGACCCATCAACCGTTCAATTGGATACATCCATCTGTATTGTACTGGTCCAGCAAGCATTGCTTCGCGCGGTAAGTGGACCGCCAAATGCATCATTACTGTAAAAAAAGCGGGTGGAAAAATCATTTCCAACTTGCATAAAATTATCCCGATATCTTCTGACATCCTCTGCAATACAGAAATCTTCAACGTACGAGAACACAACTCTAAAAAAAAAAACATAATTCAGTCACTGCGCCACACACGTCTTCCTTCAACAACCCTCGGATCATCACTGGAAGAACCCTCTGCAAGAACACATGACAATCATGACTTTTCATTCCAGAAACCTTCAACTCATCTAGATTCACACAACGTGAAATCTCAGCTGCATAACCATCGGGGAACCTCACATCTTTTAACCACTCACAGGCCCTCCTTCGCTCTTCCCGAATTAAAGTATACACCGCTTGAGGCATCAATTCAACCCGACCGTCATGCACCAAGTGCAAGTCTTTTTTGACCCCCATTTCAGGTAAATCTCTATGTGCACCCGCTGAATCTCTGGTCTTGAACTCGATATTCATCACCGTCCCAATCATGTTGTCACATATGTTCTTCTCGATGTGCATCACGTTCAAGTTATGCTGTAAACCTAATGTACTCCAATACGGTAGTTGAAAAAATATACTCTTCTTCGTCCAATTCAAACGTTCCGACGATTGTTTCTTCTTTCTCCTATTCTTCCCTGACGTTTTACCAAAGATAGTCTCCCCGACATGCGTCAATTGTTCCAATATGTCCTCACCAGTTAACTCCTCAGGTGGAAGTCTATGTTCTTCTTTCCCATCGAACGTATCCACATCATATCTCCATGCATGCCCCGGTGTCAAATATCTCCTATGACCCATATAACACATTCTTCTCCCGTGCTTCAACCACTTATAGTCAGTGTCTAAATTACACATTGGACATGCCAACTTCCCTTTGGTACTCCATCCAGATAAATTGGCATATGCTGGAAAATCATTTATGGTCCACATCAAAGCTACATGCATCTTAAATGTCGTCCCATCTGAAGCGTCATGTGTCTCAACTCCATCTTCCCATAGTTGTTTCAACTCTTCCATTAAGGGTCGAAGATATACATCTATATCATTTCCCGGTGACTTTCGACCCGGAATCAGAAGAGTCATTAGTGAAAATGGGACCTTCATACACCTCCATGGGGTAAATTATATGGAAACACAACGACCGGCCAAATACTGTACGCATTGCTCATGTTTCCGAACGGATTAAACCCGTTAAAAGCAAGACCAAGGCGGACGTTGCGGCATCTTGAGCAAACCAATCGTGGTCCTTATCAAAATTCTTCCAAACCAATGAATCTGCAGGATGCCTCAAACTCTCCCCATCATCGACCCATTTTTCCTTATGCCATCTTATGTCAATTGCTACATTTTTTGTGGTAAACAAACGTTTAAGTCTAGGGATTAAAGGGAAATGACGCAACACTTTTCTGGGAATTCGATTGCGCAAATCATTTTCAAATTTCCACCGGGACACCCACATATTGGACATCTGTCTAACTCACTGTTTTCCTTCCAAAACAACACACAATCATTCTGACATGCATGGATTTTATCATAACTAAACCCAAGATCCTTTCGCAATTGTTTCGCCTCGTAATACGATCCCGGTAACGTCTCCCCTTCTGGCAATGCCTCCTTAATCAACTGTAATACCATATCAAATGCCTTAACCGACAACTTATTTTCCGACTTCACATGCAACAACCAGACCATAAATGACAACTTACTAAACTTGGTACATCCAGGATACAATTCATGTTTTGCCTCTTCCCATAATTTATTAAGTGGTGTCGAAGCCTTCGGTCCCCAAGTGGGGGTTTCCTTAATATTAGGGTTCTCGTTTCAACCCTTGCCGCCCCTCCATCTAATCCGGCATGAACATCGGTTAACATTTCCTCCATTCTATCAGAGTTATCTCCCTCTAAATCATCATCACTATATGGTAAGCTCGCATTGCTCACTAAAGCATCGATCGCTCCGTACCAAATTCAGCGATCAACCGATCGATCATTGGACCTAGCACTTCAAAGTGATCGATCGCCTCTGGAGGCGATCGATCGTTATGGGAACGAATACACACAGACATTACAAAACCCCAAAACAGGCCCAAAATCATCCAAAATTGATCCCAAAACAATCCTAAACTCTTAAAACATACATCAACAATATAATAAATATATTTTACGGACCTAAATGGATGATATAGCAAATTAGAAAACGTAAACTAAAAATTCGCTAGTGAACAACCGCTTAATATTGCTTAAAAAATAATATAAGTACGTACATTTGACGTAGAAGACAATGAAGGATGATTCCACGCACTTTGGAAGACAATGCAGCACGAAATGGCTCCTTGCACTTTGAGAGGATTCGAGAGATTTTGTGGAGAGATAACCGGTAAAAATGACTTCGGCGGTTTCATATAATCGTTCGTGCCGATCGATCGGTAGTTAAGTGACGATCGATCGCTATGTTCTAACACGTGGCGTCTTTCCATTCGTTAAAACTACGATCGATCGCCAACCTGGTCATTGAACGGCGATTCGAAAAAAGTGACGGTTACACTTACCAATCAATCGGCATATCATTCCGATCGATCGACTTTTTGTATTTGCAGACGGTTACTATACCGATCCATCGGTTCATATGAACGATCGATCGGTTTTCAAAGCCACGTGGTTATTAATAAACGATCGATCGGTTTATAAACAACGATCGATCGGTTTGAGTGACGATGTAAATTCGTCGCCTAAACTCTTTGCATGTAGTGACGGAGCATTTCATCACAAAATTAACGATCGGTCACTGTGACCGATCGATTAGTGTGTGACGAAACTTTTCGTCACCAAAAATTAACTTTTAGTGACAACAATTTTATTTCATCACAAATAAAACCTTTAGTGACGAAATTGGTGACGAAAAGTAGTTTCGTCACGAAAAAACCTTTCTTTGCGACGAAAATAGCATTTTTTCACTAAAAATTAGCTTTTAGTGACGAAATTCAATTCGTCACCGGGAATTTCGTCACTAAAAGTCAATTTTCTAGTAATGCCTCTTGATTTCTTTATAAGAGTACCTAATTGGCCTGAGGTTATTGTGGCTGTGCAGAAATTCTTCAATAGCATCATACATTGAGAAATGCCTCCTACGCCATTTATATATTATATCAACAATACAAGGACACATGGAATGCCAAATACAATTTTTACTGCGAACTGTGCTCCTCTGCAGGAATATAATTAATCATTAGAACAACAGAAAGACAAATATTATTTTGTTTGCAGCACTGTAGGCATTATTTTTAGTTGAATTTGTCAGTGTGCGTAGGACACAACTAACTAATCGGTGTCTTTGTCTTTTCCAAGCAGAAATCTTTATGTTTTCAGTCTTTTTACGCTTCACAAATTAAGAAACCATTTTACAGTACAAAAGAACGTAAATATCATCATGGCAGAGATTCGAGTTCTTACAAATGGCCAGTGCTGCGATGAAAGCAATATTTATTGAATCTGCGAAAGAAAAATTTGAAGAAAGTTAATTCAGTACTCAAGAAAGTATATATTGAACTAATTTCAAGTTTTTATTTTTTTTCAAAAATATAATTATATTGTGATTCCTAACTACTTTTAAAGAATAAATATATATCTACAATGTGACTTTTCTTTCTCCCTTTCTTTTAAAATTGTGTAGGATTTTTTTTTTAAAAAAATGTGTGCTCATTTTATCTATTTTTTGACAACCTTTATTAATAACTTTAACTTTACATAAACATTGGCTGTCCACGTGGTTTTTGCAGGTCACTTGTCATTCAGTACTTCTATTTCAGATTCTGTACTATTCCTGAGAAACAGTGAGATAGAAACCTTACGTTCGATTAGCACAATACGGCTCCTGCCAGCTGGTTGATCAACGAAAAATAAAAAAACAACATTAGCCTTGAGAATCTTTTAATGCAAATAAATATATTATAACCCATAATATAAAAAACACCAGCCCTGGCTCCTGCCAGCTGGTTGATCAACTGCCTTGAGAATCTTTTAATGCAAATAAATATATTATAACCCATAATATAAAAAACACCAGCCCTGCATGCCTGTAGGATATTATTACAATATCAATAATCCTTAGCATAAAATTATATTTTTTATTCTGCTCTCTTGCTGTGCGGTTATTTCTCTTCTCTTACTTGTCCTAGGAAAAAAAAATTCTATTTCGAATTCTGTATTATCCCTGAGCAGCTCTTTAGAAAAAGAAACCTTACAACGATATTGGAATAGCGAAGTACCAAACCCAATCCATCTGGATGATCAAAGAAAAAGAAAAAACAACATTAGCTAGCCTTGAGAAACTTTAACGCAAATAAATGAATTATAACCCATAATATACAATACACCACCCCTGCATGCGTATCCGACATTATTACAATATCAATAATCCTTGGGATACAATTAATAAAAAAAAGTTTATGATAGCAAAGATAAAAAGAATTGCAAATATTCAGAAATATGGAAAAAAATGTAAAAAACAAAATAACTGTTCACCGTATTGTATAATATAATTTAGAAAAAAAAGGATTGCGTAGGCATTTGATCCTTAGGTTTTGACTTGTTTTAACAAATAGTTCTTCGATTTTTAAATTAATCATAAAGGATCCTTTGAGTTTATAATTTTTATCAAACATGTCTTTTTTGTTAAACTTTTATCTATAAAATTAATAATTCACATCTCAATTCCAATCACGAGTTGATACATTGTCACCTAGAACTGAAATTATTTGATTTTTATTTTTTTTCATAATTTTTTTCTAATTTTGTTTAAAGAGGTTAAAATCTCGAAACGGGTAGTTAACCCAAAAAAAAAAAAATCAAGCATTATTGTATATGAATTATAATTAAATTGGATGGTTGCATTGTTTCTTAACTCACCGAAGCACCGGCAATAAACTGCGTTGTCGGCGAAATTTGTGCCGCAATAAATATATCTTCTAATAAAACCAAATAAATGTAGAACTTACCGACAGTGGTGTCAACACACCTCAGCACGGAGGGAACATCCAATAGCAGGTCTCCAACATGTCTACCTGGACACGAAGGTGACCTCACACCAGCTTCTTAATTGTTTTTTCGTCGTTGTGTTATTTGGCCATTAACAAAATGTTTGACTTTTTTTTCTTCTTCTTCTTCTTCCAGTTATTAATATTAATTTTCGAATTAAAGAATTGCTTATGGCTGCTTTGCTCAATTGTGACCCAAGATAAGCTGGCTAAAGAAATAAACAAATCATCGAAGTACCAAAATTGCCCCTGACTTTTGAAGATAACCCCCCACACGCCATCCCCGAGTGAAAGTTGTTATTGTGCCAGATTTTGTGGCCAAATTTTTTCCTGGAAAGTTGTTGACCAATTCCTATTGCTTGCATTTGTGCACTGGGCAATTGTTTCTCTCTCTCTTTCTCTTTCTTACCAATATTTTCTTACCTTTCATATAAAAGTAAAATCATCCATCAATTATCTGAAAAATAATAATATATATGTAAGATAATAAAATAATGAGAGAGCACATATTACCCTCCACAAAGATGGTTAGGTAAAATTATTCATCTTTTTGTGTCCTGTTCTCTCAAACAAAATATTATCATCAAAAATAAATTCCAACCCATGTTGGGTTGTATTGGGGATTAGGACCTACTTAAAATTATGTGGTTAGATTTACTGTCTTGAATTAAATTCCCACAACTACAAAACTAATAATTTAAATGAGAGTTTAAATGGTGAGTCATCTAATTATTTTAGAATTTACTTGTGACACTAAAACTTCGAATATAAAGATGTCTGAATAGGATTAAAGCTTTCAGCAGCCCCTTCACTTTGATTTGAACGCTGGTCAATTAATTGAGTGCTATAACAGGCAAACTTTAGACTTTTTACTGGTCAACAAATCTACTTAAAAGCCAACGGTGGTGATTCGGACCATCTCGTGCGGCTCGAGGAGGGCAATTTGGTACTTTAAAATATGAAGTATCTGCCATATTTGGTCACCGATCGAGAGATCCAAAGTTGAGTGATTGAAGGGATAAAAGCAGGCAAGATTCACGAACGAAGCCCGTGGATCGTCCAAGAGGGAAAACAAGTGTGGATGGCGAAGGGGTTTTGCTTTGGGTAAAGTAATGCGGAAAAGACTAAAGTGTCAAGCATTGTCTGTCTATTTCGAATTTTCCATTCAATTTTGTTGGTTATTTAACTTTTTTAATGATTGTGCTGTCCACAAACCTAATTACTTACCAATACATCAATTTTTTCCCATCTGAATCTTTTTCTTTTTCTTTTTTCTTTTTCTTTTTTCTTTTCATATGGGCATGTAGCACTGTGATGTGTTTCTTTTAATTGTTTATATGTTATTTAATTATATATATTCCACGAATTCCGAATTATGTTGACTGCCTCTTACTATTTGTTTTATTAAAGAATAATAAGTTGACTACTTCTTTTCCTGGTGATTTAAAAGTGATAAATCAATGTGATTTCCTGTAACACCCTTCTCTTGTTTGATCTACTTGTTTAATATAGTTTTATGTATAAGTTCTAATAGTTGTGCTCATGTGAAATATTTTTCTTCCTTGTGTTTGCTTTTACTAGGGTTTGGTAGGGCAGGTGCTTGAGTGCCGGGAAAATAAGTCCAGGGGTAACTTGAGTTTTGAGGCCGAGGTACTTGAGTTTTGAGGCCGGGGTACTTGAGTTTTGAGGCCCGGATACTTGAGTTTTGAGTCCCGGGGTAAATGAGTTTTGAGGCCAGGGTAATTGAGTTGTGATTCCCGGGGTTATTGGGTTTACATGCCCGGGGTCACCCAGGAGAAAATGCTTGGGGTGATTGGATTTACATGCCCAGGGTCACTAAGTACTAAAGTCCTGGGGTGATTGGGAGTTAAATTCTAGGGATGACCGAGAACAACATTCTCGGGGTAATGGAGTTGTGACAACCCAGCACTACTCGGGAGTTTTGAGACTTGGACCCGGGATATTTCAAATTATGCCTGGGGTAGCTGGGAGCTGAATGCCCGGGCCCTGGCTGAGTGGTACATGCCCGGGCATCTGAGTGCAGGCCCGGGGATATTGGAGAGCTGGCTGCCCAGGGCTTATTTTTGGTCACGGGATGATAGAGCCCTGTAGCCTGAGTTTACTTTTCATGTTTTTTGTTTTTGTTTTCTACATGTCTTAACCATGTGGTGTGCATTAAATGCACTTCTACCATATTTTATCTAAACACTTAGATGGGGCTTTGTCATTGGCGCATAATTTAATGTACTGATTGTTAAGTGATACGTGAGATATGGGGAGATTAGGTGGCTGCTTATGATTGGGTACGACCTGCTTTGCACTAATTGCCTAGACCTCTAGCTTAGGGTGTGTAGAGTGGCCAGGGGAATTCACCAGGGACTTATGTTCGGTTTATATTGTCAGCAAAGATTTACTCGGCTAAAACTGATAACGACATTAGGAGAGAAACTTCAGTTGACTTAAAGAGAAAGAGAGGGAAAATGACGTGAAACACCTGGAGACCAAAGATATTGATCAAAGGATATATAAGAGGAGGAAGAGACTAAAGAAAATGGAGGAGATTACGAGAAAGTTGGGAAAAAGTGAGGTATTTCGGCCTGCACTTTTCTTCCCATCAGCTTTTGTCTTTTCTTTTCCTAACATGGTGTCTTGCTATTTTTAGGTGTTTTAATCTTTCAAGAAAGCAGTACATCAACGAGCTAAGGTAAGGGTGTAGAGTTTTGTCTTAAATAGGGGTATTGGGGTTGTTCGGATTGTGCTTAAAACGTGACTTTTGTCATGAGATGGGAAAAGACAAGTAACCCATTCTTGTTTCTACGTTGGATTTAAACCAAAACATGTGAAGGGCTTATAAGAGAAAAAGGGCCAAAAGACTTTGGGGATCACCTGGGGCCAGATTCGACTTTTGAGAGGAAGGGGTTTATATGTATGCTCGAGGAAGGTTTTGTTTTGAATGCCCGGGAAAGACTTTTTTTGTATATATGCCCGGGAAAGAGTTTGTTTATACATGCCGGGAAAGAGGTTGTTTATATATGCCTGGGAAAGAGTTTGTTTATACATGCCGGGAAAGAGTTTGTTTATACATGCCCGGAGAAGGTTTTGTTTTGAATGCCAGGGAAAGACTTATATTTTTGTTATACGCCCGGGAAGCTTTTGTTTACATACTCGGGAAGCTTTTGTTTACATGCCCGGGAAGACTATTTTTTTTATGTTCGAGAAGACTTATATTTTTATCTATGCCCGGGGAGACTATTTTTTTTAGTCTCGGGAAGACTTTTCATTTATATGCCTGCGAGGCTTTTTCTTTTGAATACAATTAAGGGCCCTAAATCCTTGAGGTTTTTCTTGAATAGCCGGTCCTTAGTAGGTTTAAAAATAAAATAAATAAAAAATCCAGCCATATAAGTTGTTGGACTTGCCTATTACGGCATGTGGTATTCCTATCGTTTCAGTTATGTTGACTTAAATGTTAAGTTGACCGAGTCTAACACATGAACCTCATGAAATGAAAAAAAAAATTAAGTCTTTTTATTGAAGATGAGACCCGGCCATTATGAAAAGTTATTGTGAATTTAGGTTGCTTTATTTTATATGACAGTTGGCATATGAAATCCATTGAAATTCTTTGATTACTTGATTATCAATGAGGCATATGACATATGTTGCATCATCATGTCATGAGTCATCTCATGGGTGTGGGAAATCTAATAACAGAATGACAGAAATGAAACCCATACCCAGAGGTGTCCGATGACAGGGTGACGGTACCGATCACAACAGTGGGATAGTGCAAGCCACCACTGAAAGGAGTGGTTGGTATCCTTGGCGTGAAACAATATACGCTTGACAGGGTCCTGGTGCCGGGGCACGGGACAGTCCCAGAGGAGAGGAGGGACGCACAACCCAGACTCTGGGGGTTAAACAGAGAGACTAAAGGACACCTCTGATGACCAGAAAAGAAAGAAAGAAAGGAAAGAAAGAAAGAAAAGAAAGAAAGGAAATAACAGGGAAACAGATGCATCATCCATGCATTGCATCGAGCATACACTGTTATCTTGTTATGGTTATCAATGCTTAATTCTTATTGTTTACATGCTTGTTCATAATTGTTCCCTTTTCCCCCTTACTGAGTCAGTAGGACTCACCCCTTTATTTGTTTAATTTTCTTGTATGTACCGTTCTGGCTGTGAATCCTGGACGTAACAGATGTTGACCTTTATGAGTGAGGAGTTTTGGATGTTGACCCATACATTCTAGTGATGACAATTTGGACATTTGTCACTGACGCGTTTGAGGTTTATGTGGGGTACGAGCCCCAATGGTACCTTAAAGAGCCTCCGACTGTCCAGTTCCCTTAGTTGAGGATTTCGAGTTAGTTGATTTGGACCCAATGTTTCTGTTGACATCCCTCCTCCACCGGCGCGCCGGTAAGGATATCGAAAAAATGAAATTATAGACCTAACCTCCAACACGAGTCGAGGGTTTAGTAGATATTAGTTGTAGTCACTTTTGGGTTTGGTTATTGTACATTCTGTTGTTGTAGGATAGAAAGCTGTAGACAGCTTCCACTTTTGTACTTACTTTGTGCTACTTTATATCCTCGCGAAGGATTTTGTTCTTTGTAAATGTACTAGTGGAAAAATTTTGTATCTATATTTTGAGATTTCCTACTACCCTGTTTCTTCCTTAAGCCACAAGTTGCCCTTAACTTTCACCTCATTACCAGATTGTGTCTAAAAAAAAAAAAGAAAATATTTTTATAAGTTCACCTATTTAATTGACTAAGTTATTTTATTATCCGTCTTTAATACAGTGTGACCTATTTGTTAAATCCCTGAAACTATTATTTTTCCTTCCTTATTATAATCATCTCTTTTCACTAAAACGTTTCCGCTAAGCTTTTTCAAAGCCAGTTATCAGGTCTTTATAAGATTAATTCGTGCAGTAATTCCCGCTTATGTGCATTCTATTACTATAGGAGAGCCTAGGGGTAAGTACTAGCACGGGCGTGACATTTCCCATAACTTGCTATATAGGCCGGCCTTCTACAACAGTCGAATAATTATTTTGGCTAAGGTGTTCTTTTGAGTTATTTAACTTTAGGACTGAGAATATGGGCCTGGGCTGGCCAAGAAAATCTTTGTGGCTTCAAAGCTTTCACTCACTAAGTGGATAACTAGTCATGTAACCTTCCACTGTCTGTTCCTTTATTTCTCTACTGTTGGGCCCAACAAGCAGACCCATAAAGGCTTGAGGCCCATTGTCTTAAAGCAGGCCTTGAAACTTGGTTATTTTCTTTTTGATAAATGGGACTTGGGAGAGCTATTATGATATGAAAACCAGTTAATTAAATTAGATGTTTTTGGGTTGGTTAATATTATTGGTCCTGATCCTTTCATGTTTTCATACATTAATTGTTAGGCTTTTAAAATGGATAAAATACAACCCTGCTTGGATGGTTTTTCAAAATCATTTTTTTCACGAATTTCAACAACTTTTTACTAACTTCATTGCTTTTTTTTCTTTCACAAATTCCAACAAAATGTTCACAAATCTCATTAAAATTTTCACTACCTTCCCCAACAATTTTATTTATTTTTTTCCCAATCCAATTTCAATAAGAAGTAAAATTGACCATGCCATTTCAAATGAAGCTGAATGTTGAATAATATAAGATGTTGCAACAGCTATCATAGCTCAAATGAAAACTTAGATGTTGTATAGGAATATAAACTAGGGAAGCCTGATTGTTCCTATTGATGCAAATATATATTAACTTTCCCTAGCAAGGATAATAGGCATTTAACACTTGGTTGATAAACTTGAGTCCTGTGATGTAGTTGATGGCCAAGTTGGGCTGTCTCCAACATCTTCTATTAGTCTGTCTGGTGATGAGGACAGAAAAGGCTTGAGAGGCATTTGTAAGGATTCAACTTCTCCTTCAAGCATTCCTATAACTTCATGCATTGAAGGACGATAGCTAGGCTTCATCTGTATACACCACAATGCAACTATGATCATCTTTTTACAAATTTCCTTTTCTTCCTCTGTCACGTTATCAATTTCTATATCCTTTCCATCTTGCAATTGGTCAAAGACCCAAGTAGGAAAATAAACTTGGCTTGAATGGTCTATTGACACATTCAAATTCTTTCTTCTGCTTGCCATTTCCATTAACAACATTCCAAAGCTATAAACATCAGCCTTATATGAGAGGCCTCCAATATTTTTGTAGAATAACTCAGGAGCCATGTATCCCAAGGTCCTCTTACAATAGTTAAAGAAACAATGCTGTCATTTACTGCATACAATCTTGCTAGGCCAAAGTCAGAAACTTTGGGAGTAAAATTGTCATCAAGAAGAATGTTGTGGGGCTTAATATCAAAATGTAAGATCTGCATGTCACATCCTCGATGCAAATATTCAATTCCACGAGCCACTGCTAGAGCAATATCATATAGTTTCTGGTAGCTTAAGAAGATACCTTCTTCTTGAGAAAAAAATGAATTCATCGAGAGATCCTTTGGGCATGAACTTGTATACAAGAGCTCGTTCTGATCACAAGAGCTCGTTTTGATCCTTTAAAGCAAAAGCCAACAAGTTGCACAATATTAACATGGTGAATCCTTCCAATGGTTGCAACTTCGCTAATAAATTCTTGCCCATTAGCTTTGGCCTTTCCTAGCATCTTTACAGCAACAAGTTGGCCACTTCGAAGTGTTCCTTTGAATACATTACCATAGCCTCCTTCACCTAGTTTCTCCTTGAAATTATTGGTCATCTTCTTAATTTCTTTATAAGAAAACCTTATTGGCCTGAGGTTATTGTTGCTTTGCAGAAATTCCAATAGCATCATACATTGAGAAATGCCTCTTACGCCATATATATATTAACAAAAAAATCACACATGGAGTCCCAATTACAACTTTTGCTGCAAACTGTGCTCCTGCATGTGCAGGAATATAAATTAATCATCAGAACAATAGAAAGACAAATATTTTGTTTACAGCACCGCAGGCATTTTTTTTAGTTGAATTTGTCAGTCATGTACGTAGTACGTCGCATTAACTACTAATTGGTGTCTTTGTCTTCTTCAAGCAAAGTATTTTTACGTTCAAAACCTGCGCTTTCTCGCTTCAGAAATTAAGAAATCGTTTACAGTACAAAAGAATGTAAATATCATCAAAGCAGATTCGAGTTCTTACCAATGGCCAGTGCTGCGACGAAAGCAATATTTATTGAATCTGCGACAGAAAAATTTCAAGAGAGTTAATTCAATACTCAAGCAAGTGATGATTGAATAATTTCAAGTTTTTCTTTTTCTCAAAACTTTAGATTGTGATTCCTAATCACTTTTAAACAGAGGTATTAAGTAACAACTTTCCATAATTGAACGCAAATAAACCTTACAATATTTGATTAGCAGAGTACCGGTCCCTGGTTGATCAAAGAAAAAGAAGAAACAACATTAGCCTTGAGAAACGTCTTTAACGCAAAGAAAGTAATTATAACCCATAATATACAATACACCACCCCTGCATGCGTATCCGATATTATTAGATCAAGAATATATCATTGGGATATAATTCATAAAAAAGGTCTATGCATGACAGTAAAGATAAAAGAATTGCAAATATTCAGAAATATATACGGAAAAAAATGTAAAAGAAAAATAATGTTCACCGTATGGTAGAATATGTATTACAATTCAATTGGATGTTTCAATATTCATTTTTCACTCACGGGTGCACCGGCATGAATAAACTTGGTTGTCGTCTTGATCTGGGGAGCAAACTAATCTTCCAAAGATTCCACAATTCCAAACCCTCGACGATAATAATTCAAAACCATATAGTAACATGTTTTGCACGTCCGTACACGAAATATTTATGTCATCATTTCCCGGCCACGAAGACAAACACCTGTGTTCCGGTTGGCACAACTCCATTAATACCGATGCATTCATCTGACCAGATAAAATATATCTATGGCGCCTCTTGGAATGGGATGATGAAGAGTTGGAAGAATACGCTTCATCATCAAAGCAACTGGAAGCGTTGAGATAGAATGGGGAATTCACTGGCTTTTCACAGCTCACGAAAACCACACCGTTTTGCTATGACGGCCTGCAGGGATCCCATGCCCTGAGATCGTAGTCGAAATCTGGAGAACAAAGGGGGGTTGAGGAGTAATTATCCTTCGAAATTCGCGAGTCTACAACACGGATTCTGAACTCACCAACATGCACACCGTAATAAGAGATTTCTTGTACGTAATATTTTCCAGCAGATAAGTATAACACTGTTTGAATTTTTCTCACAGGACAGCTTGTACCTTTGATCGCCGCAGTTTGGTGGATCGTCTACTAATCGAAGCGGATATTTTATATTGTCGATACCACCGCAGGAAGAAATAGGACATTGATTACTAGTGGTGAAACGGGAGCGGATTCCCTCCGAAGGCTACATAAGGGACGGTCAAGATTAAAAAAAACAAATCAACGGTTAAAACATGTCCATGTCATTTAATGAAAAAAAAGGCTGAAGATGACTTGTGACTCGGCTTAGACGACTCAAAATCCCCCAAATCTTCTGTTCCTTCTCTCACGCAAGTCCCTTCTTCTTTTCTTCCCCTTCTTTCTCACGGCATGCCCTCTTGCCCCTCTCACTCTCCTCTCCTCTCCTTCCTCTTCCTAGCTCACTCATTTTCAGACCCAGAAACGGGTATGTCCCACTGGTGGCCCAAGAAGGCCCCCTCTCTTCTTCTTCTTCGTCGTCGTCTTCTTCTTCTTTGGCGTCTGTGATATTTCTCTGGCCTATGCCAACACCCTCTACTTCAAATTGGCGTACAGGTGATTGTGGACGACAACGAGCCCGAGGAGAGGTTGCTGAATCAGTTGAGTTCATGAGGGTCGGTGTTATTGCAGAGTGTAAGCGCAAAAGGTTCTTCGAAAAGGTTCTGATGCATAAATAAATTTCTTTCTATTCCAATTTTTTAATGCATATTTGTTTTCCGGTTTCCCATGTTACTTGTCAATTTTGAAAATTTTAATCTGAACAATTTTTTAACTTCCTAAAATTACCTTTAGTCTCAAGCAAATATATTAATGGATGAAAAATGTCCTGAACCTGAGGACATTACTTCAAAGTCAGTATTTAATAAGTACTTATGTTTGCAATGAAGATGTTTCCTTTATAAGACAGACAAACAATTCGGCCCTGCCATTTTCAAGCCATCTCTTCCAAGTAAACAAGGTTGTATGCAGTCGGCGGACTGTTGCGGAGGAAAAAAAGACAGGTATAATCCGAGTCTCTCACGCGAGAAAAAAATTGTTACAGTTAACTTTTTCTCTCGACTCCGGCGAGATTTCGGCGAATAGAGGAGAGAGAAAGGGACAATGAAAAGAGGATGTCAAGAGAAAGAAGGGAAAATGATATTTGAAGCCGTCTAAGCCGAGCCACAAGCCATCTCCAGCCTTTTTTTTCATTAAATGACGTGGACATGTTTTAACCGTTGATTTGTTTTTTTTTTAATCTTGACCGTCCCTTATGTAGGCTTCGGAGGGAATCCGTTCCCTTGAGGGAGCTGTGAGAGAGAGAGAGGATTACGAGAGAGGGTATGGCATAGGCCAATTAAAGAAGAGATTTTAATGGGCCAATTAAAGTCTCCTTTGGTGTGTTTGACTTCGAATCGTCTTTCAATGAAACTCGTGTTCAAATGTTGGAAGGACAGAAGGTGAAGGAGAAGGAGATAAATCAACCATGCCTCCTAATCCCTTAATTTGCCTCTACAGGTCTGGTAAGAACCAATGCAAAACTACTTAAGAGACGTTCAAATCAAGAGTTAGAAATCATCCCAGAAGAATTGTAGTGCACTAGAAGACGTTCAAATCACGTGATGTTGTAGATTGCACTTGTATGGCTTTTAAGGATTAGAATGATTAATCTCGAGAGTTCTATAGTTCTTCGTTATGCGCAAAGCCCATTTCAAAAAGCTTAGTAGAATTTGAGATTGATTTTTTGTGCCGCTTTTGTGAGAAAAAAAATTGGAAAGAGATGTTTGGCAGCACAAAAATTTCTTCATTTTTATAAGCATTTTGAAAGTTTTTGGCCGACAAAATTTTTACCCTTCCCAAATCAAGTTCTCTCTCTTCCACACTTTTTTTCAGAAATACCTTTTCATAAAAAGAGAATTCCACACAAGCCTCAAATTTTTTTTTTCATTAGGGAAAATAAATTCTCTTTCATAATTTGAGCATCCAAACATAGACCTAAGAAGAAATAATTAATTATATGGCAGACTTTCTTTGACTTGCTTTCATAAAGCTACAAGTCGTTAAATCGACTTTCTAGTACTGCTGGACTTTGCTTTCATCTTCTAGTGTCTCCACACGTCGAAGAAGGACCCGGCCCATGTAATTAGAGTATCCACGTGGCACATTGATTCAGCAGTTATGACATTTCCAGGAGTAATTTATTGACTTACGGGATGTCATAGAAAAATCTCGCCAGAATCAAAGAGATCTTTTTTAATTGATGTATAGCCCTCCTTTTTCTTCCTAATTCCATCGACTGGCCAGAAGCAGAGGAAAAAAAAGGGGATACGATGAAGCGGGATATTCCGCTTCCTAATTTCTCACCGTCTCTGAGACTTTTCGTAGAGACTCAATCCCTTGCTTGCTTTAGATACAATGAAGCGGAATATTCCGCTATAATATTGGGTTGCTAGCTCGTAGAATTAAATTCTCTCATGAAAATTTATGCATTTTCGAAGGTTTTTTTTCTAAGAAAAGAGTGGTACCTCCGAATTTTATTCAAAACCCTCTTAATTCATGAGATAACTCCCTAAAGCTATAAAACCTTTGTTGGGTACGCCTTGCTCCAAACTTTGCTAAGAAATTTGCAGCTTGATTTGCTTCCCGAAAAATACAAAAATCTTCCATTCATTTCTCAATCTCCATAACGTACAAGTACCATTATGCACCCAATCAAGCACAATGCACGAGTCACACTCAATTTGAATGGCAAAATAATTCATCTCATGACACATTCGCAACCCATCAATCAGGGCTCTCAACTCAGCGTAGTTAGTAGAACCCGAGCCATAAGACACAAAACAAGCAGCCAATAAAATTCCTTCCTCATCCCGAATCACACCACCTCCACCCGCTATGCCAGGATTTTCTAAACTACAACCATCTGTATTAATCTTAATCCACCCTGTGTCCGGTTTCAGCCATTACACTTTTAGGAGTCTAGCCAGCCTTGGTGAAATAATGGTATAACCTAATAGACAGCCAATTAACATTTCGAATATTAAGAGAGATACTCCCCATCCAATAATATTGGTTGCAACTTCAATAATAAATTTTTACCCATTATATTTGGCCGTACCTAGCATATTTATATATAGTAAAGAATTGAACATTTTAAAGTGTTCCTTTGAATATAAAACCATAGTCTTCTTCCCCTAATTTTCCCTGAAATTTTGTTCATCTTCTGAATTTCTAAGAGTACGATATTGATACATGCGCCGTCCTACGCCATTATTGGCCTGAGGAAGGTTGTCGTGGAGCCAATTTATAATTTGCAATTAGAATAAATAATTTGGACAGTAGTCTTGCCTACAAAAGGACATGATCCATGGAATTTTCCCGAAGCCTTCGTATGACAGAGACGTTCTGTGACTTGCTTCTATACATGACCTACCACTCGTAATTAAGTCGACTTTGATATGTAATTCCTATCCTATAGATGGAATGTTGCTTTGGCCTTATATGAATGAATGTTGCTTTCATCTCTCGATCAGCTGGTTGCACCAGAATATTTAAGGTTTCAATTCAAGACTTGATAACTTAATATAATTAATGGAGTGATTAGGGACGGAGATAATAATTGAATCTGCAGAGTTAATTGGTTACACCAGATCAATATTCTCTTTTTAGCGGCCACAAGTACTGACAAATCATAAGAGAGTAGTACCTATCCAGGAAAAAATTTCACAAATTTTCGGAGCTCTATGGTGATCAACTACTGTTATTGTTTCATTCTAATAATATTCTCCGTAAACTTACAAAAAAGTGCATTTTGCGAGTCTCAATGCATCACCACAACTACTCAAATGAAGTTGAATTTTGAAGTGAAAATAATTGCAAAAGCTCTTATAACTCAGACAATTGAATACATGCATGTCGTAGACATATGAAGTGCCTTTTGTATGATCAGATATGCGAAGACTAACAGTTCAATTCGAATTAAATGCAAATATTAGTGCTTCCTAGTACTTTTATTGACTTGATTCACCCGATTCAATCGATGACCAAGTTTGAGTTGAACTGTCTCCAACATCTACATTTATCAGTCTTTCTGGAGATGAGGACAAGAAAGGTTTGAGAGGAATTTGTAAGGATTTAACTTCTCCTTCAAGCATTCTTACAACTTTGTGCATTGAAGGACGATTGCTAGGCTTCATCTATATGCACCATAATGCAACCATGATCATCTTTCTACCAATTTGCTTTTCCACCTATGTGACATCTTCAATTTCTATGTCTTTTCCTTCATACAACTGCTTATAGACCCAAGCAGGATAGTATTTTTGGCTTGAATGGTCTATAGATTCATTGAAGTTCTTTCTTCTACTTGCCATTTCCATTAACAACATTCCAAAGCTATAAACATCGGCTTTGTAGGAGATTCCCCCAATATTTCTGTAGAATAATTCAGGAGCCATATATGTTAACATCCCTCCCACTGCAATCAACGAAACATAGTTGTCTTTTGTTTAATACAATTTTGCTAGGCTGAAGTTAGAAATCTTAGGTGTAAAATTATCATCAGAAGAATGTTGTGGGGCTTGATATCAAAATGTAAAATCTGCATGTCACATCCTCGATGTAAATATTCAATTCCACAAGCCACTCCTAAAGCAATATCATACAGTTTTTGGTAGCTTAGGAGGACACTTTCCTCTTCTGAAAAAATGTAGTTATTGAGAGACCCTTTAGGCATAAACTCATATACGAGAGCTCGTGTCGATCCTTCAATGCAAAAACCAATGAGTTGCACAATATTAAAGTGGTGAATCCTTCCAATAGTTGCAACTTCGCTAATAAAGTCTTTTCCATTAGCTTTGGACTTACCTAACTTCTTTATAGCTCCAAGTTAACCACTTCGAAGTGTTCCTTTGAATACAGTATCATAGCCCCCTTTACCTAGTTTGTCCTTATATATATATAGTGGCGGATCCAGGATCAAAATTCATGGGGGTCAAACTTTAAACGCGAAATGACAAGAAATTTTTTCTTTCGTAATGCAAAAAATTGTCTTAGAGTTAAATATCAAAAATTAAAGACTAAAAGCATTAAAATTATTAGAATACACGTACTGTACTATGTACTACGACTAGGACGACTCCACACTGCGTGGCTTTCTTATCACAAATTTATCCATTATCTAAACAAAATAAAACAAAGTAAAGACAATCAATCATTTGGTTCACAACTCAAAAATCCAAATTCCAATCTAATTAATTCAAATCCAAATTCCAATCTAATTACATTGAATTCAATTGACATTACAATCAAATTAATTAAAAATGATACTACTAAAAAATTCTCAATTTCACAAAACCAAGATTGGCCTGGGCCTATGGGGAATCTTCACCTTATATTTCTCGTAATCTAAATTAAACCACCACCTAAGTCTAGAAGTAGTCTCGGGCATATCGTTGGCATTTGTTCACGGCAGTGACCGACTGAAAGCCAAACTTGAATTTATCAAATTAATCGGTCATTGAAATTAAAAGATAGTCCCCAAAAGCAACCTCTGTACAACTATGTTTTATATGCCGGAAAAGTGAAAAGTGAAAAGTGAAAAACGCACTTTTAAATCACGCGTAGAGTATAAAACCCTTCGGTCATATCAGTCTGCTTTTTTTATTTTTTTTTGAGCAAATGCAGACATGTACTATAAAAGGGAGAACAGAGTTGATACAAAACAAAGAGCGTCAAGGGGGGCAAAGCCCTAAAAAACCCAAGGATAAGAACAAGAAAGCTCGGGAAGAAACTAGAAAGGGAATGACACCCGCGAAATTCGAGGATGCCGCCCATTGAGCTAAACGGTGCGGAAGCAAATTCGCATAGCGAGGAACATGCTGCCAACGACAAAAATGAAGCTGAGCAGCAGCAGTTCGCACGTTGAAAAGAAGAGTCTCCAGGGCCCAAGGAGGAGAGGAGGACCGATCCTGCAGAGCTGCAATGACAATGACATATCAATCTGCTTGCTTCCACCACCTCTTGTCGCGTTACTCCCTCCAACTTTCCTTTCTCCATACCCCACTCTCAACTCCTTCTCTCCCTCTCTCTATTAGAATTCTTATCCCATTCTCGCGAACCCAAAGCAAACGACCAACACACCTGGAAACTCCTTTCTTTGGGGCAAATAAGCATAGAAACAGAGATGTACAGAGGGGACGAAGATGGTGCTGCGATCGTTTTACGGGCCCCTAGAGCTTTGCTTTAAGGGTCTGTGAGGTTGTGGTGGTGGTGGGGGCGATGGGCTCCTTTACAGGCCTAGGCCTAGGCCCTGCAGGCTGCAAAACCAGGGTTGGCCTGGGTTTATGGGGATTGGGCTCCCATAAGCCTAAGCCAACTTATGAAAAAAAAAAAAATTTACATGTAATTTTTTCTTTTGAGCAGTGCAATGGGTGACGGCCGCCCAAGATCGCCACCTCCTGGATCCACTGTTATATGTATAGAAATTCTTCAATAGCATCATGCATGAAGAAACTATCATGATCATTATAGCCATAACTATTTGCCTTCCTATAAATCTTAATAGTTAAGCATGCTGATATTTAGTCTGTTTTCTTCGGCTAGATTTCATTATATTATCATCAGTCAATACTTTCAAAAGTTCTCATGCTTCACAATCTAAGAAATGATTTACTAAAAATATATATTTAAAAAAGATTCAAGGAGAGATACAAGCTCTTACCAATTATAACTTGTCCGTATCCATAAAGTCTTCCACCTGTGAAAGGAAATCTTAATTCATTAATCGAGAAAGATACGTAAATAATTTCTAATTTCTACCTTTGTTTTCAAAAAGGATCAATCACTGTTTGTTTTTCCTTCCAGTTTTCATGTCCAAAGATTCTGTGACGTTAATTTGCATTAAAAAAAAATTAACAAGAGCACCATTACGTTATTAATTAGTTTGCCGACTCACAGATGCGGGCTTTCTTTGCAGCCAATTCCAGCGTACGATACTGCGGTCTGATCTCCTCCGACATCCCACGCCGCAGCCTTGGACGGCAAATGTTTAGATCAAAGGCCTTAATTGGGCCCTGATTTATGTAACGGGTGGATGCCCCATTGTCTGCTTCTGTAACTCCCTTTTATTTTCAATTGAAATTTATCTATTTGCCTAAAGAGAAATACTAATTAATGGAGTTCATCATCAGCAAAAATGCCTACCTAGATTCCTAACCCTTTGTGGACGGACTGAAGGACACAGTAGTGACATATATAGAAAGGACGTACGTTAATCAAGAGAGGAAGCCACTTAGGAAATTTTGATGTTTCTCCTTTTTGGTTTCCGCACTCATGTTCCCATGAGATTAGAAATGGGCCTATAAGTTTGAAATAGAAACCTCAACTATTCCTGCCAAAATTAGGCGCAGATCTCCTGTTTGACAACAGAACAAAAGAGTAACATTAGCGTTGGAAACTTCAATTAGAATTCTCTAATTATATGTCAAAATAACAAATTAATGGATATCTCGTTCTTGGCTTACTTTTTCGAATGCACAAGCAAAAAATTAAACCATTGCGGAGTCGGTCGCATCTAAAATCTCCGCGGCTTGCACAATTTTTTCCTTGCCTCCATGTAAGTTCAAAACCATACAGCAACATGTCGTCGACGTCCGTACAAGAAAGATTTAGGCCAACATTTCCAGGCCACGATGACGGACACATGTGCTCTATTTTGCACAACTCCTCCACATCTAAGGCCTTCATCTGGCCAGATAAAACATATCTATACCTCGTGGTTTGGGAGGCATAATAGTTGGAAGAGTACAATCCATTATGAAAGCAAGTAGAAGTGCTCAGATAGAATTGCGAATTCGCCGGCCTTTCACAGTTCACGAAAACCACACCCTTTTCATGGTCCCATGGGAACATTACCGGGGTTACGGATCCCACGAACTGATATCGTAGTTGTAATTTGGGAAACAAGCTGCGATGGAGGAGTAATTTTCGGTCTGAATTCGAGAGTCCACAACTCGGATTGTGGACAGATCGTAGTTGATTTCCCGTACGTAGTATTTTCCACCTACCAATTGTTACACTGGTAGGTTGTTCTCACACGACAGAATGTACTTTGCGTCGCGGTAGTTTGCTGCGTCGTGAGTTAATCGAAACGGAGGTCGTATCTCATGGATACTGCCACAGGAAGAGGGAGCACAGAGATGAGTGTCTGCGATGCTGCGGCATTGATGGAGTAGCACAAGAACAATAACAGACATGAGTCGTGCAAGGAACAACATTCTCCTTTTCAATGATCAGGGAGGGGGCGAGAGGGAGATAGAATGGGTGTAGCTTTTATCCACGTACGGCTGTGGACAAGCATATTTTATAACTTATATATATCGAAGAAAAACAAAAAAAAGACAGGCAGACCCATAATACGTGTACAAATTTGATACAGAGAATTAGCAATTTGTTGAAGACTTATGAGCAATTTGTTGAAGACAGGCAGATAATGGTTGCGGTGAGTTGAATTGAGCAGGGCCAAGTCTCCCTCGGTAACCTTGACTTTGAAGACTTATATGAGCAATTAATTTGTTGCGTAAATACATTCTTTACTCTTTCCTTTTCTCTTCAAATTTTCGTTCTCTAAGCTACTTGTGAACACGTCGTCGTTGGTCATCAGTCAATGCACAAAGTACAGATTGAAGGTAGAAACCCAAGAATTTGGAAGAAATTTCACGATGAAACGTCGACCCACCGGTATGGACCTGGGCCGGCCAGGCAAAAGTTTGTAACTTCGAAGCTTTCACTCACTAAGTGGATAACTGGTCCTGTACCCTTCCCCTGTCTCTCGCTTCATTTCTCTTCGTCTATCTCTGATCTCTCTACCGTTGGGCCCAATAAGCAGACCCACCGTCATAAAGTGGGCCTTGAAACTTGGTTATTTTGTTTTGGTAAATGGGAGAGCTATTACTATACGAAAAACAGTTCATTTAATCGCGTCATTTGAGGGTTCCCTCTTTCTTTTTGGGTTGGTTAATATTATTAGTCCTGATGCTCTCATGTTTTCATAAATTCAATGTTAGATTTTTAAAATGGATAAAATAAGACCATGTTTGGATGAACATAAAATATTTCATTTTTTTTAAAATCATTTTTTATTAATTCCAACAACTATTCACTAATTCTAACAATTTTATCACAAATCCTAATAGAATTTACACAACTTGTTGTAAAAAAAAATTAAAATAAAAAATATTTTGCCAACTAATGTCGGTGAGAAATAAAATTGACCAAGCCATTTCAAATGAAGTTGAATCCGGAATATTATAAGCTATTGAAATGGTTATCACAACTCAAATGAAAACATACATATTGTATGCGAATATAAACTAGAGAAGTTGATGGTTCCTATTGATGCAAATATATATTAGCTTTCCCTTGCAAAGATAATTAGCATTTAACACTTGGTTGATAGACTCAAGTTACCTTGATGCAGTTGATGACCAAGTTGAGCTGTCTCCAACATCTTCAGTGGATCTTTCTGGTGACGATATGAAAGGTTTGGGAGGCATTTGTAAGCATTCCAATTCTCTTCAAGCATTCCTACAACTTCGTGCATTGAAGGACGATAGCTAGGCTTCATCTGTATACACCACAAAGCAACTATGATCATCTTTTTACAAATTTCCCTTTCTTCCTCTGTCACGTTGTCAATTTCTATATCCCTTCCATCTTGCAATTGGTCATAAATCCAAGTAGGAAAATAAACTTGGCTTGAATGGTCTACAGATGCATTCACATTCTTTCTTCTGCTTGCCATTTCCATTAACAACATTCCAAAGCTATAAACATCAGCCTTATACGAGAGTCCTCCAATATTTTTATAGAATAACTCAGGAGCCATGTATCCTAATGTCCCTCTTACAGCAGTTAAAGAAACAATGCTGTCATTTACTGCATACAATTTTGCTAGACCAAAGTCAGAGACCTTGGGAGTAAAATTGTCATCAAGAAGAATGTTGTGGGGCTTAATATCAAAATGTAAGATCTGCATGTCACATCCTCGATGCAAATATTCAATTCCATGAGCCACTCCTAGAGCAATATCATATAGTTTCTCGTAGCTTAAGAAGATACCTTCCTCCTGAGAAAAAATGTATTTATTGAGGGAGCCTTTGGGCATGAACTCGTATACAAGAGCTCGTTCTGCCCCTTTAACGCAAAAGCCAACAAGTTGCACAATATTAACATGGTGAATCCTTCCGATGGTTGCAACTTCGTTAATAAATTCTTGCCCATTAGCTTTGGCCTTCCCTAGCATCTTTACAGCAACAAGTTGACCACTTCGAAGTGTTCCTTTAAATACGGTACCATAGCCTCCTTCACCTAGTTTGTCCTTGAAATTATTGGTCATCTTCTTGAATTTCTTATAAGAGTACCGTATGGGCCTGAGGTTATTGTGGCTTTGCAAAAATTCTTCAATAGCATCATACACTGAGAAATGCCTCTTACGCCATTTATATATCAACAATAAAATCACACATGGAGTCCCAAATACAATTTTTAATGCAAACTGTGCTCCTGTGCAGGAATATAATTAATCATCAGAACAAACAGAAAAACAAATATTTTGTTTGCAGCACTGTAAGCATTTTTTTTCAGTTGGATTTGCCAGCGTACGTAGCACGTCACAGCTAACTTTCTGTGTTTTTACGCTTCACAAATTAAGAAATCGTCTACAGTACAAAAGAATGTAATCATGATGAAAGCAGAGATTCGAGTTCTTACCCATGGCCAGTGCTGCTGCGTATAGTGCGTAGATACCAATACTTTCCACTGCGAAATAATAATTTCAAGAAAGTTAATTCAATACTCAAGAAAGTTAGCATTGAAATAATTTCAAGTTTTTCTTTTTTTTCACAACTTTTTAGATTGTGACTCCTAATGATCACTTTTAAACGGAGGTATTAAGTATTTTTTTTTTCTATAAACTTTCCACAACCTGACTTTTCTTTCTCTCTTTCTTTTAAAAATGAACTGTACCCATTTTATCTATTTTTTGACAAAATTTATTAATAACTTTAAGTTTACATAAACATTGGCCGTCCACGCGGTTTTTGCGGGCCCACTTGTCATTCAGTTCTATTTCGGATTCTCTATTATATCCCTGAAAAACAGCTTTTTTGAGAAAGAAACCTTACATATGAGTAGCAGCCGCTCCAGAATACCGCTCGTTCCAGCTGGTTGATCCAAGAAAAAAGAAAAAACAAGATTAGCCTTGAGAAACTTTGACGCAAACCAATTAATTATAACCCATAATATATATGCAATACACCAGCTCCCCTGCATGCGTATCCGATATTATTAAATCAATCAATAATCCTTGGGATATAATTCATAAAAAAAGTTTATGCAATGACATCAAAGATAAAAGAATTGCAAATATATATTCAGAAATAATGTCACCGCATTAACTTATAATATGTATTAATCAGGCTGGTATACGATAATATTGATAAATCAAAGCATGAAAAATCACTTCATGTGCAGGAATACCAACCCTTTGTGTCACGGACATGTCATATATAGTTGAGGGCTGTATATGGAACAGACAATTCATGTTATTCAAGAGGGGAACCTAATTTCTTCTGTACTCACCGCACCAGCATTGGTTTTCGGTGCCATTTGGGGAGCAATTTACACTCCCATATTTGCTTCCACAACTTCCAAAATACCATGATAATTCAAAACCATACAGAAGCATGTCGTGGATGTCCGTACAAGAAGCATTTTTGTCTACTTGGGACATTACCAGCTGCCACGTCGATGCCAAACACGTGTGTTCTACTTGGCACAACTCCTCTAAGTCCGATGCCATCATCTGGCCAGATAAAATATATCCATGGCGCCTCTTGGAAGAATACGCTTCATCATCAAAGCAACTAGAAATGTTCAGGTCGAATGAGGAATTCATGGGATTTTCACAGCTCACGAGAGAAAAACCGTCTTTTGGAAACGGCGTGTAGGGACCCCATGCCTTGGAATAGTAGCCGAAATGATCTAGAGAACAATTGGGAGTGGATGAGTAACTATCCTTCGAAATTCGCGAGTCTACGACATGGATGCTGGAGTCGGTGTAATTGATTTTCTGTACGTTGTATTTTCCAGCAGATAAGTACAACATCGTTTGGTTGTTCTCGCAGGAAAGGTGATATCTTTGGTCGCCGCAGTTTGGTGGATCGTGTATTAACCGAAATGGATATTTTATGTTGTGGATACCGCCGCAAGAAGAAGAGCACTGATGACTATGGGTGACACTGCAACCTTGAAGGACTAGCACAAGAATGATAAAAACCATGACTCCTGCAGGGAAGGGCGTTCCCCTTGCCATTGAGGGAGCTCTGAGAGAGAGAGAGAGACTAGAGGATTACAAGAGAGGGTTTGGCTTCGGTCCACGGCAGTAGACAATTAGCATAAAACCTTTGCTGGAAAGAGAAATTTAAATCGAGAAATTTACTGGTGTTCACGACTTCAACAAAGATAGATCGTATAATGGGCCATAAGTCTCCCTTGGTGTGCTTGACTTTAAAATTTTTTTGGAGAAAACCCCAGTCCGCGATCTGTCAAACTCAATCACTGTTGAAAGACAGCCATAGAATTTCCTTGAAGCCTACGGATGTCAGTTCTTAACTTGCTTGGTCCAGTAATTTACAAGTTTTTGAGACTAACGGTCTATTCCATCCATATTGGAATATATTGGCATTGGATGGTCCAATCCAAGTATACATGTAAATCTCAATTAATTTTTATGTTATTGCTCATGTAAATTATGTACGGAATAACGTGGGTTGTAAAGCATTAAATGTTTGCCGTATCTTTTTCAATCTCAATTCTGTCAAGAAAAAATTAAAACAAGAAATTTTCTGGTAATGATTTGAGCGTTTAGATAAGATATTTGTGGCTGTGCAGGCCCTATGCTACGTGTCCCTCTAGTACATAAAATAAGTTAAAATTGACTAAATTTTATTTAAAATGATAAAAAATATAACACAAAATGAAGAAAATAATAGCAAATATTGCAAAATAAATGAAATCAGTTTGTAAATAATAAAAGAAAATATTGAAGAAAATAAATTAAAAATTAAAAACTAAAAATTACTAAAATAAAAATAAAAAGAAAGGATTGTCTAGGAATCTCGCCATAGAGTCCCCAAAAATCCTTAAAATATTTTTTGTTCTTCGAGAATTTACGCAATTTGCAGTGTAAACGTTTCCTTGTCCGTTCCTTTTCATTCTTTCGTTTCGTAAGATACATGTAAATATAATCGCATTCAAAGTGACAACTTCAAATTAATAATTTGAACCCAATCTACACGTCGTCGTTAGTCTTGTGCAGTGTGGTGTAGGAATTTTCCTGAGCAAGGACTAGGAATTACGTGGGTAGACTTTTCAGTCTTTCTTTTGGCCTATTCACTTGTAGATCATTTGAGCTCTATACGTGATTCCCTCCAAGATTCTGTCATTGCTTTCCTTTAGAGGCTGATCAGAAACGCTCCTGAAAACCGAGATAAGCATTTGCTTCGAGATGGAAATCCCCTACTTCTTGTTTCTTGTTTTCATCATCATAGTCCAGGGTGAAGCCCAGAATGGGTCCTCTGTATCACCGTGTGGACGCCTCGGCCCAGCCATTCGATTTCCTTTCCGACTTAAAGACACCCAGCCAGAGCACTCTGGTTTACCTGGGTTTGATCTATCCTGCACTAATACAAACGATTTAGTGCTCGAGCTCCCAATTTCAGTCAAGCTCTATGTCAAAGAGATTGACTACAAGGCTCAGGTGATTCACCTATATGACCCACATCATGACTCGCTTCCATGCCAACTTTTGGGGCTCGATTTATCTTCCTCGCCTTTCAAATTCAAAGAAGAATATTACCTTGAGGAATTTACTTTATTCAATTGTTCCCAAACAGAAGCAGAAGTTTATAGTCAGATCTCTTGCCTTAGTGGCCCTAGCGGCCACCAGGTTTATGCGTTCAAATCTTATACTCGAATCATCGAGTTGCCTCCATCACCTTGTACAAAGATGTATAACACCCAATCAATTCCATATCGTATAATTTTCGGTGGGGATGATGTTCTTCAGTTGAAATGGTCCAGACCTCTGTGCGTAGATCTATGTGAAGCGAAGGGCAAGATTTGTGGATTTAAAAATGATAGCAACGAGTCAGAAACTACGTGCTTCTCCAAACACCGAAAAGGTACGGTCTTGGTATCCAATGTCCGCCTTAATTAGTGCTCAATAACTTCGCAATGTCTAAAGCTAACACGCATTGATTTGCTCAACCTTACTTGGCTTTAAAAATGCTCTTCTGAATTCACGAAAACAGACAGAGAGAATAAAAAATCACTAATCGAAACAAATAATTTTACTCTGTTTTTCCGAAAATCTTTCTATGGAAGCTAATTACGTTAGAATCTTTTGCAGGACGGAAACAATCAGCGATTGAAATTGGTAAGTTGCTCGCTGGCCATTTCAAGCTTTCTTTGTTCGGGATAGTGGATATGGAAATCACTTATTTGACGTGCGATTGTGTGCGATGCAGGTACCGTCTTCGGATCACTCCTATTAGTCCTCGCGAGTTTTTCAGTCTACCGTGTGTATAGGCATGATAAAGTGGAAAAAGAAACTGAAGCAAAGATCGAAAAGTTTTTGGAGGACTACAGAAGTTTTAAGCCCGCGAGATACTCGTATGCTGATATTAAAAGGATTACAAATCAGTTCAGTGATAAGTTAGGGGAAGGATCCTATGGAACTGTGTTCAAAGGAAAGCTTTCCAGTGAAATCTTTGTTGCGGTGAAGATTTTGAACACTACTTCCAAAGGAGATGGAGAGGAATTTATAAATGAAGTGGGAACAATAGGTAGGATTCATCATGTTAATGTTGTTCGGTTGGTTGGCTTCTGTGCTGATGGGTTTCGAAGAGCTCTAATTTATGAATTCTTATCTAATGATTCATTAGATAAGTTCATATCTTCAGCAGATTTCAAGAACCGCTTTCTTGGATGGACCAGGTTGCACGATATTGCTCTTGGTATAGCAAAAGGAATTGACTATCTTCACCAAGGGTGTGACCAAAGAATCCTCCACTTTGACATTAAACCCCGTAATGTTTTGTTGGACGAGGACATCAACCCTAAAATTGCTGATTTTGGTCTTGCCAAGTTGTGCTCTAAGGACCAGAGTATCGTGTCCATGACCACAGCAAGAGGGACTATGGGTTATATTGCACCCGAAGTGTTCTCTAGGAACTTTGGGAATGTTTCTTATAAGGCCGATGTTTACAGTTTTGGAATGTTGCTGCTTGAACTGGTAGGAGGGAAGAAAAATGATGATTTTAAAGAAGAAGAAACTAGCCAAGTTTACTTTCCAGAATGGATTTATAACCTCTTAGAGCAAAAGGAAGACCTACGAGTCTTTATTGAAGATGATGGAGATGTCAGAATTGCAGAGAAGCTAGCAATTGTGGGACTTTGGTGCATCCAGTGGCACCCAATGGATCGTCCTTCAATGAAACTTGTGCTTCAAATGTTGGAAGGTGAAAGAGATAAATTAACCATGCCTCCTAATCCCTTTGCCTCTACAGGTCCAGTAAGAAGCAATGCAAATCTGCATGGAAGACGTTCAAATCAGGAGTTAGAAATCATCCCAGAAGAATTGTAGTGAAGTCAAAGATTGCACTTGTATAAGGATTAGAACTATTAATCTTGAGAGTTCTATAGTTGTTATTTAGATGACAGTGTATTAGTATGGCAAGGCACGAGGATAATAACAAAAGTGTGCTAATTCCTCACGGTTGGTTATGATAATGTTTAGGCTACAAAAATTTTATTGAATTTTTGGGACCAATATATATGGCTTCCTCTATCCCTCCTGTTTGCACTGATTAACTATTATTCCCTCGCTCTGTTCTTCTAATGCTTCCAAAAATTAAAACAGTGTTTTGGTTCTTTGTGTTCATCAGGACTAGGTTAATTATCTTCCAAGTGGTAATAATTAGCTCGTTCAATCCAGTACGCCAAATTTCCAAAGTAGCTAGGATGACTGATGCAAATAATAATAATAAAAAAATAGCACCATGCCATCTCGAATGAAACTGATTACTTTAGATGTGACATACGACGTTGGAAGAGCTATCATAACTCAAATGAAAACTAACGTCCTATATGTGAATATATACCACCAAATATGTGAAGACTAGCTGTTTCCTTATTGATGCAGATATTAATTTTCCCCAAAGAGGAAACATTTGTAATTTACATCTAAAAAACTTAGTTGATGGTCTGGATATTTTATTCACCTGATGTAGTTGAAGATCAAGTTGAAGATACCTATCTCTGACACATTTCACCCTTTATTTATTTTTTCGTCAAATTGCAACATTCTACTGTTATTGTTGTATATAACCTTCCTTTTTCTTCCTAATTTCATTGGGGCGAAAAGGAGAAAAAAGAATAATTTTTCTCACCGGATTGTGAATTACAAGAAAATATCCGAACAGAAAATGATCAATCAAAGACGTGTGAAATAACCAATGAAAGGTTTCTTTGAGCATCCAGACATGGACCTAATTAGAAGA
This sequence comes from Morella rubra, assembly GCA_003952965.2. Lineage (NCBI taxonomy): Eukaryota > Viridiplantae > Streptophyta > Magnoliopsida > Fagales > Myricaceae > Morella > Morella rubra. Next base: position 2,838,686 of record CM025855.1, on the reverse strand, counting down.
AACATCGATCCTTGGAATTTTCCCGAAGCCTTTGTACGTATGGCAGATGTTCTTTGATCACTTGCTTTCACAAACCCCCAAGTCGATCGTTAAGTCAACTTTCTGGTGGATGTTGCTTTCATCTCTCAGATGGAGTAGCGAATCACCCTTGAGACATTTTTAGTCTCCCACACGAAGAACTACCCCTGTAATCGGTACCTGAAGTATCCACGTCACACATTGATTGACATCTTTTTTAATCAGACTTCTAATTTCCAGGAGTTTATTGACTCATGTATCTAGCTCATAGAAAAATCTCACCTAAATTAATGACATCTTATGTAGTTGCTTTACAGCCTGCTTTTTTTTCCTAATTTCATTGACAGGCCAGAAGTGGACAGAAAAAAAATGGTTGATTTTTCCCATGGCCGAATACTATATGACTGAGACTCTTAGTAGAAACTTATCACTATCCGTAGAATATTATTGTCTAATAGAAAAAAAAGGGTTAAATACACTTTATTCCTTTATTTTTGGGGTCATTTACATTTTACACTCCGATGTATTATTTTTGACACATTGGATCCCTTAACTTACACATTTTTTCAATTTGGACCTGTACCAAAATTACCCTTCAATTTAGATGGATTCCGTCAAAAAATGGGGTGCAATGTATAAATACCTCAAAAGATAAGGGGGGCAATGTGTACATACTCCAAAGATAAGGGGGTAATGTATACATACCCCCAAAGATAAAGGGGACAATGTGTAAATATTTTGACGGAATCCGTCTAAACTGACTGGCAATTTGAGTACGGGATCCAAATTGAAAAAATGTGTAAGTTAAGGAGTCCAATGTGTCAAAAATAATACATCGGGGTGCAAAGTGTAAATGACCCCAAAGATAAGAGGGGCAAAGTGTATTTAACCTTAGAAGAAAAAAAATATACTTTTCATCTATAAACTAACAGTTATTTTGTACTTTATACTCTAAATTGACACTTAGAACTATTAAACCTACAAACTTAGTGACTTTTTTTAATACAAAAAATTAATTTTCTTTTTAAAAAATAAAATATAAGATTATATTTAAGAGCATAATCGTCATTTTTTTTAAAGTCAACTAAAAAATAGATGGAGAGTGCAATAGGTTAGAAATGAATAGTTAATAGATGCAAGGTTTCAAACCTATAGTTTATTATTGAAAGTGCAAAACCTATTATAATTTTGAGTGACAAATTATATAGTAAATATCTCTCAAATTTAATTTTTAAACAAAAGTGGCTCACAGAGCCAATCTCCAGTCAGAGCTGTGTGACATGGGCATTGTACATATAAATCATAATACATATTATCCTAGGCTCTGGAGTAGCTGAGTGTTAACAAAAATATCCCAACAGATTATTTAAATGATCAATAAAATATCCCAACAGTAAATTAATCAAAGACGTGTGAAATAATCAATGAAGTTTTTTAAAAATTAAACGGCAGCTCAAGATCAGGGGAGAAATTAGGTTTCAATCCGAGACTTGAAAAAGTTAATATAATGGAGTGATTAGGGACGAAGATAAGAATTGAATTATCTGCAGAGGTAGCACCAGATCAATATTCTATTTTTAGCATCCACAAACTGACAAATCATATAGAAGATAAAATCTATCCCAGGAAAAAATTTCATAAATTTTCGGAGCTCTTCCGCTACGCGTATTCCTATATCTTGCTCCCAAATTTCCCCCTCGGTGATCAACTATTATTGTTTTAATATTCTATTCTTCGTAAACTTACAAAAAGGTGCATTTTGTGTGTCTCTCTTCATCATGACTACGGTTATGATCTTCCAAATGCAGAATGATTCAATTAATCCAATACGCCAAATTGGCAACATAGAGTGACTAAATAATATTCCAATTACAACAGGACCATAATATATTCTCCGATTAAGTTGAGTTTTTATGTGAAAATAATTGTAAATGAAAGCCGATCTCATAACTCAGAACAATGCATACATATCGTATAGACATACGAAGTGTCTTTTGTATTATCAGATTGTTAGAGTCAGTCATACATCAGTTGTGGAAGAGGGACTAATGGTCAGTTTACCCACATCGATTGTGGAAAGGGCTGATAGTCAGTTTATAAATATGAGGAAAAGCCTTACCTCTTCAGCTAGTCTTTGGGGATGTAAAAACTCAAGACCACCTAGCTAACATTGGTATTAGAGTCCAAGAGTACCAACAAGTCTCGACCTAACAGTCCATAATAGAAACAGATTGGCATCTTTCCGACTCAGGGCCCAATGTGTGAGGGTGAGATTGTTGAGATTAGCTCTACATTAGTATGAAAGAGACTGATGGTCAATTTATAAGTATGAGAGAAGAGTAACAATTAGATCCAAATTAAATGCAAATATTAGTAGCATTTATTAATTTGGACAGTAAGCAAAAATATAAAATTGAAATTTAAGAATTAAAAAGTAAAGGTATTAAAACTTAAGGACTAAAATGGTAATTTCCAAAGAATTAATTTAGACAGTTGTACCGTACTAATTGGAAATCCATTGAATTTTCCTGAAGCCTTTGTATGGCAGACGTTCGTTGACAGCTTTGCTTTCATAAACCTACAAGTCGTTTAGTCCATCGACTTTCTACTGGACTTTGCTTTCCTCTTCTAATGCAAACAAACATTGGAAAGATTCTAGTGTCTCCACACGAAGAATTGTACCCTATGTGATCGATACTTAGAGTGTCCACGTGGCACATTGATTGAGCAGTTATGACATTTCAAGGAGTTTATTGACTTATGGAGCCCATTTATAATTCCCAATTAGAAGAAATAATTTGGACGGTAGTACTCTTGCCTACCAAAGGACATCCCCATGGAATTTATATATATATATATATATATATATAGAAATTCTTCAACAGCATCAGCATCAGCATCAAGCTTGATGGACCAGAACAAGAACGATCATATATAACGGCCGTGAGTCCTGCAGGGAAGGACATTCTCCTTGCCTTTGACGGAGCTGTGAGATCAGAAAGAGATCAAACTAGAGGATTACGAGAGAGGGTATGGCTTCGGTCCACGGCAGTAGACAAACAGCACAAGACTTTGCCGGTAAGAGAAATTTACTGGTCACGACTTGGGTGGCCGTCTCCCTTGGTGTGCTTGACTATGAACAAAAATTGGAAAATATCCTCGATCTGTCAAACTCAATCAATGTTGAAAGACAGTCTTGGCATTTCCTTGACGCCTTCGTATGACAGTTCTTGACTTGCTTGATCCAGTAAGTTTCAAGTCTTGGTCTATTCCATCGATATTGGAATATACTGGCATTGGATGGTCCAATCCATATAAATCTCAATTTATTTTTATGTTAATGCTCATGATGTAAATTCAGTATCCAATAATGTCTGTAGTTTCTAAAGCATTAAATGCTTGTCATATCTTTTTCAAAACGAGAAATTTCCTGGTAATGACTTGAGCATATCAGTCAGATAAGATATTTGTGGCCGTGCTAGCCCTAAGATAAGTAAGGCTACTTTCTGATAATTAATGGTTTTTTTTTTTTTTAAAAAAAAGATCATTTTTAGTCGTTGAGGTTTATATGACTTTTAAAACATATCCTCAGCTTTGAAAATTAAAAATTTTCGGTCCCAGAGTTTATACCCCTCTTAAAACTTAGTCCTTCTGTCAAGCAATTTCTCATTCTGCGACTCATCACAAGTGTCCAGTCAATGCTACATGTCCCTGCTAGTACATAAAACAATAATAACTAAGTTAAAATAGACAGAAAATAACACAAAATGGACGAAAAATTTATATAAAATAATGGCAAATAAATAAAAATAAATTAAATCTGTTTGAAAATAATAGCAGAAAATATTGAAGAAAATAAATTAAAAACTAAAAATTACTAAAAAATAACAAATAATTTAAAAATAAAAAATTAATAAGAAAGGCGTGTGTCAAGGAACCTCGCCATGGCCTCCACCACTTTACGAGGTTGCTCGATCGGCCACCCCCGGCCCCACACACCAATTTTTCATTATTATTTATACTATCTTATATTTAAAATTATTTTTCAGTTTTTAATTGCGAAACAAAAAACTCTGTATAATAATTTTTTTTATTAAAAAAACCAACCTCGCTGGAGTGGCGGCCTCCGTACCGCTTAATTTGCGAGGTTCCTCGACCACTCCACACACATTTCTTTTTAATTTTTAATTTTTTAATTATTTGTTATTTTTAAATTTCTTTTATTCAACTTTTTGGTTTATTCTATTTTTTAAACAGGTTTGAATTTAATTTTCGTTATTTGTATTTGTAGATTTCTTCATTCATTTTGTGTTATTCTTTCTCATTTTATAATCAGTTTTAGCTTATATAAAATATGCAGCGTCGTGCATAAAATATCGCATGTCATGGATACTGCCGCTGGAAGAGGGAGCACAGAGATAGAAATTAAGGGTGTAGCTTTTATCCACGTATGGCTGCGGACAAGCATATTTTATAATTTATATATATCGAAGAAAAACAAAAAAAGACAGGCAGACCCATAATACGTCTACAAATTGGATACAGAGAATTAACATATTTCAGGCATTTGTGACGTTTGTGGACCTGTGGTCCTAAGACAAAAAGTGAGGCGACATGCATGTGCGAGCTGGCCAAGTCTCCCTCGGTGACCTTGACTTTAAAGACAAGGTTAAAGCTAATTACTTACCAATACATCAATTTTTTCCCATCAGAATCTTTTTCTTTTTGCTTTTCTTATGGGCATGTAGCACTGTGATGTGTTTCATTTAATTGTTTATATGTTATTTAATTATATATATTCCACGAATTCCGAATTATGTTGACTGCCTCTTACTATTTGTTTTATTAAAGAATAATAAGTTGACTACTTCTTTTCCTGGTGATTTAGAAGTGATAAATCAATGTGATTTCCCATAACTTGCTTTATAGGTCGGCCTTCTACAACAGCCGAAGAATTATTTAGTCTAAGGTGTTCTTTTGAGTTATTTAACTTTAGGACTGAGAATATGGGCCTGGGCCGGCCAGGAAAATCTTTGTGGCTTCAAAGCTTTCACTCACTAAGTAGATAACTGGACCTGTAACCTTCCACTGTCTATCCCTTAATTTCTCTAACGTTGGGCCCAACAAGCAGACCCATAAAAGCTTGAGGCCCACTGTCTTAAAGCAGGCCTTGAAACTTGGCTATTTTCTTTTTGGTAAATGGGACTCGGGAGAGCCATTACGATTTGAAAACCAGTTAATTAAATTAGATGTTTTTGGATTGGTTAATATTATTGGTCCTGATCCTCTTATGTTTTCATACATTAATTGTTAGGCTTTTAAAATGGATAAAATACAACCATGCTTGGATAGTTTTTCAAAATCAGTTTTTTCACGAATTTCAACAACTTTTTACTAACTTCAAAGCTTTTTTTTTTCTTTCACAAATTCTAACAAAATATTCACAAATCTCAATAAAATTTACATTACCTCCTCAACAAATTTTTTTTTTCCCCGAATCCAATTTCAGTGAGAAGTAAAATTGTCCATGCCATTTCAAATGAAGCTGAATGTTAAATAATGTAAGATGTTGCAACAGCTATCATAGCTCAAATGAAAACTTAGATGTTGTATAGGAATATAAACTAGGAAAGCCTGATTGTTCCTATTGATGCAAATATATATTAATTTTCCCTAGCAAGGATAATAGGCATTTAACACTTGGTAAACTTGAGTCCCATGATGTAGTTGATGGCCAAGTTGGGTTGTCTCCAACATCTTCTATCAGCCTGTCTGGTGATGAGGATAAAAAAGGCTCGAGAGGCATTTGTAAGGATTCAACTTCTCCTTCAAGCATTCCTATAACTTCGTGCATTGAAGGACGATAGCTAGGCTTCATCTGTATACACCACAATGCAACTATGACAATCTTTTTACAAATTTCCTTTTCTTCCTCTGTCATGTTTTCAATTTCTATATCCTATCCATCTTGCAACTGGTCAAAGACCCAAGTAGGAAAATAAACTCGACTTGAATGGTCTATTGACACATTCAAATTCTTTCTTCTGCTTGCCATTTCCATCAACAACATTCAAAAGCTATAAACATCAGTTTATATGAGACACCTCCAATCTTTTTGTAGAATAAACTCAGGAGCCATGTATCCTAAGGTCCCTCTTACAGCAGTCAAAGAAACAATGCTGTCATTTACTGCATACAATCTTGCTAGGCCAAAGTCAGAAACTTTGGGAGTAAAATTGTCATCAAGAAGAATGTTGTGGGGCTTAATATCAAAATGTAAGAACTGCATGTCACATTCTCGATGCAAATATTCAATTCCACGAGCCACTCTAGAGCAATATCATATAGTTTCTGGTAACTTAAGAAGATACCTTCTTCTTGAGAAAAAATGTATTTATTGAGGGAGCCTTTGGGCATGAACTCGTATACAAGAGCTCGTTCTGCCCCTTTAACGCAAAAGCTAACGAGTTGCACAATATTAACATGGTGAATCCTTGCAATGGTTGCAACTTCGCTAATAAATTCTTGCCCATTAGCTTTGGCCTTTCCTAACATCTTTACAGCAACAAGTTGGCCACTTCGAAGTGTTCCTTTGAATATAGTACCATAGCCTCCTTCACCTAGTTTCTCCTTGAAATTATTGGTCATTTTCTTAATTTCTTTATAAGAGTACCTTAGACGTTCTGTGACTTGCTTCTATACATGACCTACCACTCGTAAGTCGACTTTGATATGTAATTCCTATCCTATAGATGGAATGTTGCTTTGGCCTTATATGAATGAATGTTGCTTTCATCTCTCGATCAGCTGGTTGCACAAGAATATTTAAGGTTTCAATTCAAGACTTGATAACTTAATATAATTAATGGAGTGATTAGGGATGGAGATAATAATTGAAACTGCAGAGTTAATTGGTTGCGCCAGATCAATATTCTCTTTTTAGCAGCCACAAGTACTGACAAATCATAAGAGAGTAGTACCTATCCAGGAAAAAATTTCACAAATTTTCGGAGCTCTATGGTGATCAACTACTGTTATTGTTTTGATATTCTAATAATATTCTCCGTAAACTAATAAAAAAGTGCATTTTGCGAGTCTCAATTCATCACCACAACTACTCAAATAAAGTTGAATTTTGAAGTGAAAATAATTGCAAAAGCTCTTATAACTCAGACAATTGAATACATGCATGTCATAGACATATGAAGTGCCTTTTGTATGATCAGATATGCGAAGACTAACAGTTCGATCCTAATTAAATGCAAATATTAGTGCTTCCTAGTAGTGACTTAGTATTTTTAGAACTTGTTTATTGACTTGATTCACCTGATTCAATTGATGACCAAGTTTGAGTTGAAGTGTCTCCAACATCTACATTTATCGGTCTTTCTGGCGATGAGGACAATAAAGGCTTGATCAGAGGAATTTGTAAGGATTCAACTTCTCCTTCAAGTATTCTTACAACTTCGTGCATTGAAGGACGATTGCTAGGCTTCATCTGTATGCACCATAATGCAACTATGATCATCTTTCTACCAATTTCCTTTTCTACGTCTGTGACATCTTCAATTTCTATGTCTTTTCCGTCATACAACCGCTCATAGACCCAAGCAGGGTTCCATTTTTGGCTTGAATGGTCTACAGATTCATTGAAGTTCTTTCTTCTGCTTGCCATTTCCATTAAAAACATTCCAAAGCTATAAACATCGGCTTTGTAGGAGATTCCCCCAATATTTTTGTAGAATAACTCAGGAGCTATGTATCCTAATGTCCCTCCCACTGCAGTCAATGAAACAGTGCTATCTTTTCTTGAATACAATTTTGCTAGGCCGAAGTCAGAAATCTTAGGTGTAAAATTATCATCCAGAAGAATGTTGTGGGGCTTGATATCAAAATGTAAAATCTGCATGTCACATCCTTGATGTAAATATTCAATTCCATGGGCCACTCCTAAAGCAATGTCATACAATTTTTGGTAGCTTAGGAGGACACTTTCCTCTTCTGAAAAAATGTAGTTATTGAGAGACCCTTTAGGCATAAACTCATATACGAGAGCTCGTGTCGATCCTTCAACGCAAAAACCAATGAGTTGCACAATATTAACGTGGTGAATCCTTCCAATAGTTGCAACTTCGCTGATAAATTCTTTTCCATTAGCTTTGGACTTACCTAACTTCTTTATAGCCACGAGTTGGCCACTTCGAAGTGTTCCTTTGAATACAGTACCATAGCCCCCTTCACCTAGTTTGTCCTTGAAATTATTGGTCATCTTCTTAATTTCTGAGTAAGAGTACCTTATTGGCATGAGATTATTGTGGCTTTGCAGAAATTTCTCAATAGCATCATACATTGAGAAATGCCTCTTACGCCATTTATATACCAACAACAAAATCACCCATGGAGCCCAAGTACAATATTTGCTGCCGTGCTCCTGTGCATGAGGGATGATATCATCCAATATATAAACAAGTGAACATCATGCATTAAGCAATAACTATTTGCCTAGCCGTACGATATTGGTAGAGGCGATTTCATTTGTCTATCAGGTTAGAAAAGCTCATGCCATCATGCACTATTCACGCCTTCCTATAAATCTTAATAGTTAAGCTGCTGATATTTAAGATTTCATTATATTATCATCAGTCAATACTTTCAAAAGTTCTCATGCTTCACAATCTAAGAAATGATTTACTAAAAATATATATTTAAAAAAGATTCAAGGAGAGATACAAGCTCTTACCAATTATAACTTGTCCGTATCCATAAAGGGTTCCACCTCTGAAAGGAGATCAATACTTATTAATTCATTTATCAAGAAAGATACGTAAATAATTTGAAACTTATAATTTCTCATTTCTACCCTTATTTTCAAAAAGGATCAATCACTGTTTGTTTTTCCTTCCAGTTTTCATGTCCAAAGATTCTGTGACGTTTGCATTAAAAAATTAACAAGAGCACCATCACGTAATTAATTAGTTTGCCACTCAAGATGCGGGCTTTCTTTGCAGCCAATTCCAGCGTACGATACTGCGGTCTGATCTCCTCCGACATCCCACGCCGCAGCCTTGGACGGCAAATGTTTAGATCAAAGGCCTTAATTGGGCCCTGATTTATGTAACGGGTGGATGCCCCATTGTCTGCTTATGTAACTCCCTTTTATTTTCAATTGAAATTTATCTATTTGCCTAAAGAGAAATACTAATTAATGGAGTTCATCATCAGCAAAAATGCCTAGCTAGATTCCTAACCCTTTGTGGACGGACTGAAGGACACAGTAGTGACATATATAGAAAGGATGTACGTTAACCAAGAGAGTAAGCCGTTTAGGAAATTTTGATGTTTCTCGTTTTTGGTTTCCGCACTCATGTTCCCATGAGATTAGAAATGGGCCTATAAGTTTGAAATAGAAACCTCACCTATTCCTGCCAAAATTAGGCGCAGATCTCCTGTTTGACAACAGAACAAAAGAGTAACATTAGCGTTGGAAACTTCAATTAGAATCCACTAATTATGTGTCAAAATACAAATTAATGGATATCCCGTTCTTGGCTTACTAATTCGATTGCACCAGCAAGAAATTACACCATTGGGGCATCGGTTGCATCTAAAATCTCCGCGGCTTTCACAATTTTTTCCTTGCCTCCATGTAGTTCAAAACCAAACAGCAACATGTCGTCGACGTCCGTACAAGAAAGATTTAGGCTAACATTTCCAGGCCACGATGACGGACACATGTGCTCTATTTTGCACAACTCCTTCTAAGGCCTTCATCTGGCCAGATAAAACATATCTATACCTCGGCCACGATGAGGGAGCACATAGATGAGTATCTGCGATGCTGCGGCAATTGATGGAGTAGCACAAGAACAATAACAGATATGAGTCATGCAAGGAACGACATTCTTCTTTCCAGTGATCAGGGAGGGGGCGACAGGGAGATAAGAAAGGGTGTAGCTTTTATCCACGTACGGCTGTTGACAAGCATATTTTATAATTTATATATGTCGAATAAAAACAAAAAAGAGACAGGCAGACCCATAATACGTGTACAAATTTGATACAGAGAATTAGCAATTTGTTGAAGACTTATGAGCAATTTGTTGAAGATAGGCAGATAATGGTTGCGGTGAGTTGAATCGAGCTGGGCCAAGTCTCCCTCGGTGACCTTGACTTTGAAGACTTATATGAGCAATTAATTTGTTGCGTAAACGCATTCTTTACTCTTTCCTTTTCTCTTCAAATTTTCGTTCTCTAAGCTACTTGTAAACACGTCGTCGTTGGTCATCAGTCAATGAACAAAGCACAGATTAAAGGTAGAAACGCGGAATTTGGTAGAAATTTCACGATGAAACGTCGACCCACCGGTATGGACCTGGGCCGGCCAGGCAAAAGTTTGTGACTTCGAAGCTTTCACTCACTAAGTGGATAACTGGTCCTGTAACCTTTCCCTGTCTCTCCCTTCATTTCTCTTCGTCCATCTCTGATCTCTCTACCGTTGGGCCCAATAAGCAGACCCACAAAGGCTTGAAGCCCACCGTCTTAAAGTGGGCCTTGAAACTTGGTTATTTTGTTTTTGGTAAATGGGAGAGCTATTACTATATGAAAAACAGTTAATTAAAATAGGGTTGAGGGTGCCTTTTTCTTTTTGGGTTGGTTAATATTATTGGTCCTGATGCTCTCATGTCTTCATAAATTCAATGTTAGGTTTTTAAAATGGATAAAATAAGACCATGTTTGGATGGACAAAAATATTCAATTTTTTTTTTCAAAATTATTATTATTATTATTTTTTATAAATTCAACAACTTTTCACTAACTCTAACAATTTTTTTACAAATCGTAATAGAATTTACACAACCTCCTATAAAAAAAAACCAATCTACTGTCGGTGAGAAGTAAAATTGACCATGCCATTTCAAATGTAGCTGAATCCGGAATAATAAGATGTTGCAAAGGCTATCACAACTCAAATGAAAACTTACATGTTGTATGCGAATATAAACTAGATAAGTTGATGGTTCCTATTGATGCAAATATATATTAGCTTTCCCTAGCAAAGATAATTGGCATTTAACACTTGGTTGATAGACTCGAGTTACCCTGATGTAGTTGATGACCCAGTTGAGCTGTCTTCGACATCTTCAATGGTCTTTCTGGTGACGATATGAAAGGCTTGTGAGGCATTTGTACGCATTCCAATTCTCCTTCAAGCATTCCTACAACTCATGCATTGAAGGACGATAGCTAGGCTTCATCTGTATACACCACAAAGCAACTATGATCATCTTTTTACAAATTTCCTTTTCTTCCTCTGTCATGTTGTCAATTTCTATATCCTTTTCATCTTGCAATTGGTCATAAACCCAAGTAGGAAAATAAACTTGGCTTGAATGGTTTATAGATGCATTCACATTCTTTATTCTGCTTGCCATTTCCATTAACAACATTTCAAAGCAATAAACATCAGCCTTATACGAAAGGCCTCCAATATTTTTGTAGAATAACTCAGGAGCCATGTATCCTAACGTCCCTCTTACAGCAGTTAAAGAAACAATGCTGTCATTTACTGCATATATACAATCTTGCTAGACCAAAGTCAGAAACCTTGGGAGTAAAATTATCGTCAAGAAGAATGTTGTGGGGCTTAATATCAAAATGTAAGATCTACATGTCACATCCTCATGCAAATATTCAATTCCACAAGCCACTCCTAGAGCAATATCATACAATACTTTTTCGTAGCTTAAGAAGATACCTTCCTCTTGAGAAAAAATATATTTATTGAGGGAGCCTTTGGGCATGAACTCGTATACAAGAGCTCGTTCTGATCCTTTAACGCAAAAGCCAATGAGTTGCACAATATTAACATGGTGAATCCTTCCGATGGTTGCAACTTCGCTAATAAATTCTTGCCCATTAGCTTTGGCCTTCCCTAACATCTTTATAGCAACAAGTTGGCCACTTCGAAGGGTTCCTTTGAATACGGTACCATAGCCTCCTTCACCTAGTTTGTCCTTAAAATTATTGGTCATCTTTTTAATTTCTTTACAAGAGTACTTTATTGGCTGAGGTTATTGTGGCTTTGCAGAAATTCTTTAATAGCATCATACATTGAGAAATGCCTTTTACGCCATTTATATGTCAACAATACAATCACACATGGAATCCCAAATAAAATTTTTACTGCAAACTGTGCTCCTGTGCAGGAATATAATTAATAATCAGAACATGTAGAAAGACAAATATTTTTTCTTTGCAGCACTGTAATCATTTTTTTGCGACGTCTGAAATTGGTAAGTTGCTAGCTGCCCGCTGGCCATTTCAAGCTTTCATTGTTCGGGATAATGGATATGGGAATCGCTTATTTGACGTGCGATTGTGTGCGGTGCAGGTACATTCTTAGGATCACTCGTTTTAGTCCTCGCGAGTTTTTTAGTCTACCGTGCGTATAGGCATGATAAAGTGGAAAAAGAAACTGAAGAAAAGATCGAAAAGTTTTTGGAGAACTACAGGAGTTTTAAGCCTGCGAGATACTCCTATGCTGATATTAAAAGGATTACAAATCAGTTCAGTGATAAGTAATTAGGAAAGATCCTATGGGACTGTGTTCAAAGGAAAGCTTTCCAGTGAAATCTTTGTTGCGGTGAAGATTTTGAACACTACTTCTAAAGGAGATGGGGAGGAATTTATAAATGAAGTGGGAACAATGGGTAGGATTCATCATGTTAATGTGGTTCGGTTGGTTGGCTTTTGTGCTGATGGGTTTCGAAGAGCTCTAATTTATGAATTCTTACCGAATGGTTCATTAGATTAGTTCATATCTTCAGCAGATTTCAAGAACCGCTTTCTTGGATGGACCAGGTTGTAAGATATTGCTCTCGGTATAGCAAAAAAGAATTGACCATCTTCACCAAGGGTGTGACCAAAGAATCCTCCACTTTGACATTAAACCCCGTAATGTTTTGTTGGATGAGGACTTCAACCCTAAAATTGCTGATTTTGATCTTGCCAAGTTGTGCTCTAAAGACTAGAGTATCGTGTCCATGACCATAGCAAGAGGGACTATGGGTTATATTGCACCCGAAGTGTTCTCTTGGAACTTTGGGAATGTGTCTTATAAGGCCGATATTTACAGTTCGGAATGTTGCTGGTTGAATTGGTAGGAGGGAAGAAAAATGATGATTTTAAAGAAGAAGAAACTAGCCAAGCCTTATTTTCTAGAATGGAATTTATAATTTCTTAGAGCAAAAGGAAGACCTACGAGTTTTTATTGAGGATGATGGAGATGTCAGAATTGCAGAGAAGTTAGCAATCGTGGGATTTTGGTGCATTCATGGCCCCCAATGGATCGTCCTTCAATGAAACTTGTGCTTCAAATGTTGGAAGGCGAATTATAGTAATGTCGTAGATTGCAGTCGTATGGCTTTTAAGGATTAGAATGATTAATCTTGAGAGTTCTATAATTGTTCTTTAGATCATAGTATATATATATTAGTATGGCAAGGCACGAGGATAATAAAAAAAATGTGCTAATTCCTCACGGTTGGTTATGATAATGTTTAGGCTAACAGGTGTACGTATCTTATTTATAAATACTTTTTTTAGAAACTTCAACAATTTTTCATAAAAAAAAAGGAATTCCATCAAAACATATCTCTCAACAGTTTTTCACAAACTCAAAACACTTTTTTAATGAGAAAAAACTCTATCAAATCATCTCTCTCTACAATTTTTCATAAACTCTAATAAAAATCAATTTCCAACTAAACAACTTTAAATTTTCAATCAATTTTTCACAAATTCTCAAATCTGTAGGCAAGCTCAATGAGAAAATTTCCTCAAGGGAAAAGAAATTATCTTCATAATTTGAGCATCCAGAGATAGACCTGAGAAGAAATAATTAATTTGGACAGTACTAAAGGACATCCGTGGAATTTTCCTGAAGCCTTTGTTCGTATGGCAGGCGTTCCTTGATCACTTGCTTTCATAAACCTACAAGTCGTTAAGTCGACTTTCTATGTTGCTTTCATCTCTCAGTTGGAGTAGCGAATCACACTTGGAATGCAAACAAACATTGGAAATTAACATTTTAGAGTCTCCACACGAAGAAGTACTTGGATTATCCATCCACACGAAGAAGTACTTGGATTATCCATCCACACGATTGGATTATCCACGACGTATATTGATTGGGATCTTTTATTAGTTGCTTTATAGCCCTCCTTTTTCTTCTTAGTTTCATCTACTTGCCAGAAGTAGACAAAAAAAGAAAGGTTCATTTTTCTCACGGGTAATAGAGAGCAAAACCCTCCTTTTTCTTTCTAATTTCATTCGGGCCAAAAGGAGAAAAAAGAATATTTTTTCTCACCGGATTGTGAATTACAAGAAAATATTTTTCAACTGATTATTGAAACAGCTCATACGGTCTAAGAATCTTTGGCAAAAGCCCGAGGGCCTTGAAACAATGATAATACCCTCTTCGAGGTTGAGAGCGCTATTAAAATAATGATAATAATTAGAACAACAGGAACCACCAGTACCATCTGAATGAAGGAAATTAGTTTTTTTCCCCATAAATTTAAGTGAAAGCTAAAAGTGGAGAGGCGTTCCAATTTAAGACTCCTCAAAAGCTAAAAGGGATCGAGACCAAGAAGATTGGATTTAAGACCTCATAAGCTATGAATTGGATTTAACAAGATTGGTCTTACTAGAATATTATCTTCCTAGCAACCGCAATTAACAAGATATAAAAATAGGACCCAATTAGAAAGAAAATTTTACTCAATTTTTGGGACATTTGGGACCAATATATATGGTTTCCTCTTTCCCTCCTGTTTTGCACTGATGATTAACTATTATTCCCACGCTCTGTTCTTCTAATGTTTCCAGAAATTAAAACTGTGTTTTGTTTCTTTGTCTTCATTAGGACTAAGGTCAATTATCTTCCAAGTGGTAACAACTGGTTCAATCCAGTTTGCCCAATTGCCAACGTAGCATGACTGATGCAAATAACAAAATAGCACCATGCCATCTCAAATGAAGCTGAGTTTATAAGATAGATGTAACATACTTTGGAGGGAAAGGAATAGTAGAGTTTTTACTGGAGCATCGAGACGCTTATACCTTGTGTTTTCTGATATCACTTCTGCAGTTTTGGCAAGGATAGGTATCCTTAGTAGTTTTGGAAGGTCCAACACCAACCTTCAGCTTATACGGAATTGACACATATCTGATGATGTCTTGCAGTCTCAATTGGATACTTGATTTTCTTTTTTAGCTTTATCCTTAGATCATCTTAGTCTTGTTTTACCCCTCTTGTGGAGCGCTTGAGTTTTTACCTTTTTTTATTACGGGCTATGCCCCTTTTTTTGTACAGTTCTTTGGGAAATTAATACACTTACCAATTACCCAAAAAAAACATACTTTGGAAGAGATAGCTGCTATCATAACTCAAATGAAAATTTACATCTTAATTGAATATATACAACCAAATATGTGAAGACTAGCTGTTCTTAGATATTAATTTTTCCCATGAGGCAACAATTGTAATTGACATCTAAAACTTAGTTTATGGTCTCCATATTTAATTCACCTGATGTAGTTGATGAACAAGCTGACCTGTCTCCAACATCTTCTGTGGGTCTTTCTGGTGATGATATGAAAGGCTTGGGAGGCATTTGTAAGCATTCCAATTCTCCTTCAAGCGTTCCTACAACTTCGTGCATTGAAGGACGATAGCTAGGCTTCATCTGTATACACCACAATGCAACTATGATCATCTTTTTACAAATGTCTTTTTCTTCCTCTGTTACGTTGTCAATTTCTATATCCTTTCCATCTTGCAATTGGTCATAGACCCAAGTAGGAAAATAAACTTGGCTTGAATGGTCTATTGACACATTCACATTCTTTCTTCTGCCTGCCATTTCCATTAACATCATTCCAAAGCTATAAACATCAGCCTTATACGAGAGGCCTCCAATATTTTTGTAGAATAACTCAGGAGCCATGTATCCTAACGTCCCTCTCACAGCAGTCAAAGAAACAATGCTATCATTTACTGCATACAATCTTGCTAAGCCAAAGTCAGAAACTTTGGGAGTAAAATTGTCATCAAGAAGAATATTGTGGGGCTTAATATCAAAATGTAAGATCTGCATGTCACATCCTCGATGCAAATATTCAATTCCATGAGCCACTCCTAGAGCAATATCATACAGTTTCTCAGAGCTCAAGAAGATACCTTCCTTTTGAGAAAAAATGTATTTATTGAGGGAGCCTTTGGGCATGAACTCGTATACAAGAGCTCGTTCTGCTCCTTTAACGCAAAAGCCAACAAGTTGCACAATATTAACATGGTGAATCCTTCCGATGGTTGCAACTTCGCTAATAAATTCTTGCCCATTAGCTTTGGCCTTTCCTAACATCTTTACAGCAACAAGTTGGCCACTTCGAAGTGTTCCTTTGAAAACAGTACCATAGCCTCCTTCACCTAGTTTGTCCTTGAAATTATTGGTCATCTTCTTAATTTCTTTATAAGAATACCTTATTGGCCTGAGGTTATTGTGGCTTTGCAGAAATTCTTCAATAGCATCATACATTGAGAAATGCCTCCTACGCCATTTATATATCAACAATACAATGACACATGGAATCCCAAATACAATTTTTACTGCAAACTGTGCTCCTGTGCAGGAATATAATTAATCATCAGAACATGATAGAAAGACAAATATTTTGTTTGAAAACATTGCACTGTCACGCTTCAGAAATTAAGAAATAATTATATTATACAAAAGAATGTAAATATCATCAAAGCAGAGATTCAAGTTCTAATTACCGATGGCCAGTATCGGGACTAGCAATCCAATCTGCGAAAGAATAATTTCAAAATTCAATACTCAAGAAAGTGATGGAAATGATTCCTAATCACTTTTAAACGGAGGTATTAAGTACTTTTTTTCTAACAATAAATATAAACTCTCTAGAATGTTACTTTTCTTTCTCTCTTTCTTCTAAAATTGTGTAGGAATTTTTTTTTAAAAAAATATGTACCCATTTTTATCAATTTTTTTTGAAAAACTTTATTAGTAACTTTAACTTTACATAAACATTGGCCTTCCATGTTTTCGCGGGCCTTCTTGTCATCATTTGGCACAACCCACATTCAGTTCTATTTCGGTCTCTGTAGTATCCCTAAAATTAAAAACAACTTTTTTGAGAAAGAAACCTCACATAGGACTTGCAGAATGCCGATCCCTGGTTGATCAAAGAAAAAGAAAAAAGAACATTAGCCATGAGAAACTTTATCGCAAGTAAATTAATTATAACCCATAATATACAATACACCACCCCCTGCATGCGTATCCGATATTATTAAATATCAATACTCCTTGGGATATGATTCATTAAAAAAAAGTTATGCATGACAGCAAAGATAAAATAATTGCAAATATATATTCATAAATATGGAAAAAAAATTAAGAGCAAAATAATGTTCACCGTGTTGCAGAATATATATGTATTATAATTAAATTGAATGTTGCATTCATTCTTCACTCACAGGTGCACCGGCATGAATAAACTTGGTTGTTGGCTTGATCTGGGGAGCAAACTAATAATGATCCAAGGATTCCACAATACCCAACCATCGATGATAATAATTCAAAACCATATAGCAACATGTTGTGCACATCGGTACACGAAATATGTATGTCATAATTTCCCGGCCACGATGAAAAACACCTGTGTTCCACTTGGCACAACTCCTTTAACACCGATGCATTCATCTGGCCAGATAAAATATATCTACGGAACCTCTCGGAATGAGATGAAGAAGAGTTGGAAGAATACGCTTCATCATCAAAGCAAGTGGAACTGTTCAGATAGAATGGGGAATTCATAGGCTTTTCACAGCTCACGAAAACAAAACCGTTTTCATTTGATGAGTAGTAACTTTCTGTAAGCGGCTGTAGGGATTCCATGCTCTGAAATCGTAGCCGAAAGTGGAGAACAATGGGGGGTGGATGAGTAATTATCCTTCGGAATACGCGAGTCTACAACACGGACTCTATACGATGATAATAACCACCTTCGTAATAGATTTCCTGTACGTTGTATTTTCCAGCAGATAAGTATAACACTGTTTGGTTGTTCTCGCAGGAAAGGTTATACCTTTGGTCACCGCAGTTTGGTGGATCGTCTATTAATCGAAACGGATATTTTATGTTGTGGATACCGCCGCAGGAAGAAATAGGACAGTGATGAGGAATTTTGACACTGCAAGCTTGATGGACCAGCACAAGAACGATAATGGCCATGAGTCCTGCAGGGAAGGGTATTCTCCTTGCCATTGAGGGAGCTGAGGAAGAGAGAGGATTACGAGAGTTGCCGAGTGGGTATGTGGCTTCGGTCCACGGCCCAATTAGCATAAAGACCTTTGCCTGTAAGAAAAATTTAAAGCATTATTTAAACGTGTGCTGGATCTTTTTCAATCTGAATTCTGTTACGAAAAAGTTAAAACGAGAAATTTCCTGGTGATAACTTGAACATCTCGATGATCGCTTTGATAAGATATTTGTGGTGTTGGTGGCCCTAAGATAAGTGAGGCCACTCGCTGATAATTAATGCTTTTTTGTTTAGAAAAATCATTTTCAATCCTTAGTCCTTCAGTCAAGCAGTTTTTTATACTGTTAATATCCTTTTAAAATTTAGTCCGTCCGTCAAGATTTTCTCATTCTGTTAATAGAAATTCATTCCACATCAGCAAAGTGTAGTCAGATGCCATATGAATGCTACATCTCCATGCTAGTTTATAAAATACTGATAAAAAATTAAAATTTATATAAAATGATGAAAAAAATAACACAAAATAAGTTAAAAATTATAAAATTGGGTGAAAAATGAACCATATTTATTGTAGCTATCCTACTTAGATGTAAAATTTATAAAACTAACACCTTTAAGAAAACTCCAAAATATAGGAGAAAAAAATCACCCAAATTAAAAAGAAAAAGAAAAGATAATTTTATCATTTTAAGGCCAAAGAGCTCATATACAATGCATATCGTTCGGTTTCATCTAAGTTTATGTTCATTCTAACGCAAATTATATATGGGCAGTGTAAAGGGTCGAATATAAGGAGTTCGAGCCTGCAATGTCTCAAAATTAATTGTTTAGGGGTGTAAAATGTTAATGACCCTATAATTTAAGAATGAATTAAAAATATATTTAAGACTTTTCCTTTTGCGTGAACAATCGTAACCAAACAAGAACGAAGGTATAAGAAAAACGTAGAAAAACAAATGACAATCCGAAGTTGAAGCTTGCTTGTTGACCCATTTGAGTACATCGATTGATCCTGGTGATAGTTGTTTAAAATGCACTCAAATTCCAAGGCAGACAGGGGATAGGAAGCTTAACTCAGTACTAATTGGGCTTAACTTGGTTTAATGATGGAGAAAGTACTAATTAATATCATCAGCTGAGCATATTGATGGGGGGGATTCATCAATTAAAGTGGCTCCTAAATGAAGAAAGACCTTTTCATTCGTTTTGTCTTATTTTTCCTCATTTTATAAAATTTTTAATCAATTTTTTTTTTGCTTATATAGTATTCTTTTATTTAATTACTAACAGGACACATGGCGTTCCCGTGGCATTATAATATAAATTGTGCTAACGGAATGAGAAGCTACTCAAGCTAAGGAGTAAATTTTAAAAAGGGTATTAACTTAGGGATTAAAATAGTATAAGACTTAAAAGATCAAAAATAATTTTCCTTTTTTTTTTTTTTTGGTCTTGGCTGATAATTAATGGTTGTAATTGCGCAATCATGTGTTTGGTCGAACCCAATCTACACGCGTCGTTAGTCTTGTGCAGTGTGGTGTAGGAATTTCCCTGAGCAAGGATTAATATATAGGAATTTGGTGGGTAGACTTTTGAGTCTTTCTTTTGGCTTATTCACTTCTATATTTGCATTTGCATTTGCATTCTCATTTCGACCAAAATTTGAGCTCTATATGTGACTCCCTCCAAGATACTATCATTCCCCTTTAAGCATTCTTACAACGTATCCTGCATAGATGGAGTATAGCACAAGAACAATAACAGACATGAGTCGTGTAAGGAACTACATTAATTCTTTATGTAAGAAATGATTAAGGATGTTTTGGTTGTGATAACCACAACAGTAAAATGAACTTTTTATTTTATAAGCTGTCTGTATAAATTGCTAAACGTAAAATTAATTACAATTTAAAAGCAAATGCTACATTTATGGGATAACCTAGAACAGCATATCGGATCTCCACATTAATTGCTGTCATGATCAATTCTAAATTTGAATGGCTAACGCTTTATGCATATTTCAGGCATCTCGCTTAGATAAGATATTTGTGACGTTTGTGGTCCTAAGACAAAAGTACTGAGACTGCGTGCTGGCTGATAATGGTTGCGGTGAGTCGTAATTGAATCGAACTGGGCCAAGTCTCCCCAGCTCGGTGACCTTTACTTTGAAGACTTATTTGCAATTTGTTGCCTAAACCCATTCTTTACTCTTTCCGTCTCTTTTCAAATTTTCGTTCCCGAACCTTTTTTTTTTTTTTGGTAAGCCGTTCTCTAATCTACTTGTAAACACAATATTCGTTGGGTAATAAAATTTTACCAGGTAATAGTATGATGAGACTATCTAGAATTTTTCACTCCGGCAGTAAGTCAAACTCAATCACATGATGTTTTTTTTAATACATTTATATATTTTTTACCCGTCAATTACAGGGAGAATTAAAACATTATACTTTAAAGTACCTGCTTTGATAAATTGCTTCCTTTAACTATCAATTTTATACACTTTATACTTTCCGTCAATTTTTTTCGTTAAATTGGAAATTTTTTTTGTTCTTGACACATAAAATGACGATTATACCCTTGATTTCTTAGTTTTTTCATCAATTTTGTTGTTTAAACGCAATATTCTCCTCCGTTTCTTTTCAATCTTTTGTCTTGTAAGATACGTTTAATCGCATTTGAAGTGATAGCTTTCAGTTGACCGTAATATTTGGGTTAACGCGAGACTCAATTGCATCTCACAGAGTAATTAGTTAGTTGACTTGCTTTTGTATCCCACTAGAGTTGGGAGTCATCCTTCTAATATAAACAAAAATTGGAAAAATTTAGGGAAAATTACACTTTTCGCCCCTCGACTATGGGGTCCCCCTCACATTGCACCCAATTTTATTGATTTCATGACATTTAGCCCTCCATCTACCGCTAGTCCACATTTCGCACCTCGCCGTCTGCTTTTCTATCGTTTTGAACGGAAAACATTGCACGTGACAAGCACGTGCGTTGTACCTCCTTCTCCCCATTTTACCCCTGCTCGTGTGACTAAACTTATTGCGATACCCCTTTTAAAAATAACAAAACGAACGTGTTTTAATATAACAAAAACGCCCTCAGGACCACTTTTGAAATCTTGTTTTCACTTTCAGTGGGGTATTCGTGAAATAGACAGTGCGAGGAGGAGGGACCCTACCAGCGCCCAAATACCATTGTCACCGTCAATCTTAGAGCATTTCTTCACTGTTGAACGCTGCGTTTCTCACCCTTAGACGAATTTGGTAAATATCGCACCTTTTTTCATTGATTTTAAATATTTTCTCTGTTTTTAGGGTTTCGACGGCAACAATATTTTTTCTCTCATTTAACAAAACATTGAATCTTTCATTCCAGTTTAGTTAATAGAACACTGAATTGTTCATTTATGTTTTATTCCAGTTTAGTTAAACACCCATTTAATATACATTGAATCGTTCATTCCACTTTTGATATTGTTTGATTTGGGTATATTGTGTGATTTGGGGATTTTGTAAGTACAATGAGTAGAAGTGTGTTTCATTATTCAATATTGTGTAGATTGTGAATATGAAGCATATGTATGGCCTGTGAATGATAATTTTAGCACGAAGCAATGTAGTGTACATTTTTTTAGTGGCCCCCGTGTGGTGAAATGCTTTTTCCATATTGTTTAAGTACAGTTTGTTATATATTGAAACCGGTGGTCCTCCATGTGCAATGTTTTATTTTGAAATTGGTGGTCCCCTATGATCTTTTTAAGCAAAAGCACGAAGTAATGTTTTATATTGTTTAAGTAGTGTTTGGCCAACATGTTAGAATTAAAATATTGTTTTGTATAGTTTTGTCTTATCTATGTCTCCCATGTGCTTCCATTCTTTTTACACACAACCAGAAAACATGTCATTGACACTGAATATTAAACTTGGGCAATGTTTTTTTAACAGTATGCTTGCTTTGACGTGGCATGTAGCTGGGAACAGTGGGAGAGTTAATAACATTTGAGGTGCACTTCGGGGGAAGATTTGTTCGCAATGTAAGTTGCACGTATGTTGGTGGGGATGTCAGAATGCATGATGAGCCATTTAACTTGGATCTCCTCTCTTTTATTGAGTTAGAGGAGATTGGAAAAATTTATGGGTACAAGACTGGAGATTTGATTTACTATAAGAAGCCTAAGTTGAACATAACAGATGGATTAGTGCTGCTAACATCTGATTACGATGTGCTGAACATGGTTAAGCACCACCGTGGAGAGAAACTGTGTGTGTTGTACTTTGTAGGTTTTGGAGAATCCCACTCTGGTGATCCTAATGGTGGTGCAGGGTATGTTGAGGAAGAGGAGGAAGAGCATTGCTGATTGGGAATCAACGACCCTTTATGGCAACATGTATTGAGTGACGATGACAAGATTTTTGACATAGGAGTAGAAGTTGGTTGCTCAAGTGGTAAATCAACGGGAGCTGGGGACAGTGAGGCTAAGGAGAGTGATGCCGAAGAAAATGAGAGTGATGGATCCATGTACTATAATGGGGATAGTGAGGCTAAGGAGGGTAACGCCGAAGAATTGAAGCATTTAGGCAAGAGGGCAAGGGGAAACGCATTGCACGTTGAATTTTAACTAAACTTAATACCCCTTTTAAAAATAACAAAACGAACGTGCTTGCCCTTTTTGAAATCTTGTTTTCACTTTCAGTGGGGTATTCGTGAAATAGACAGTGCGAGGAGGAGGGACCTACCAGCGCCCAAACACCATCGTCACTGTCGATCTTAGAGCATTTCTTCACTGTTGAACGCTGCGTTTCTCACCCTTAGACGAATTTGGTAAATATCGCACCTTTTTTCATTGATTTTAAATATTTTCTCTGTTTTTAGGGTTTCGACGGCAACAATATTTTTCTCTCATTTAACAAAACATTGAATCTTTCATTCCAGTTTAGTTAATAGAACATTGAATTGTTCATTTATGTTTTATTCCAGTTTAGTTAAACACCCATTTAATATACATTGAATATTCCACTTTTGATATTGTTTGATTTGGGTATATTGTGTGATTTGGGGATTTTGTAAGTACAATGAGTAGAAGTGTGTTTCATTATTCAATATTGTGTAGATTGTGAATATGAAGCATATGTATGGCCTGTGAATGATAATTTTAGCACGAAGCAATGTAGTGTACATTTTTTTAGTGGCCCCCGTGTGGTGAAATGCTTTTTCCATATTGTTTAAGTACAGTTTGTTATATATTGAAACCGGTGGTCCTTCATGTGCAATGTTTTATTTTGAAATTGGTGGTCCCTTATGATCTTTTTAAGCAAAAGCACGAAGTAATGTTTATATTGTTTAAGTAGTGTTTGGCCAACATGTTAGAATTAAAATATTGTTTGTATAGTTTTGTCTTATTTATGTCCCTCATGTGCTTCCATTCTCTTTACACACAACCAGAAAACATGTCATTGACACTGAATATTAAACTTGGGCAATGTTTTTTTAACAGTATGCTTGCTTTGACGTGGCATGTAGCTGGGAACAGTGGGAGAGTTAATAACATTTGAGGTGCACTTCGGGGGAAGATTTGTTCGCAATGTAAGTTGCACGTATGTTGGTGGGGATGTTAGAATGCATGATGAGCCATTTAACCTGGATATCCTCTCTTTTATTGATTAGAGGAGATTGGAAAAATTTATGGGTACAAGACTGGAGATTTGATTTACTATAAGAAGCCTAAGTTGAACAAAACAGATGGATTAGTGCTGCTAACATCTGATTACGATGTGCTGAACATGGTTAAGCACCACCGTAAAGAGAAACTGTGTGTGTTGTACTTGTAGGTTTTGGAGAATCCCACTCTGGTGATCCTAATGGTGGTGCAGGGTATGTTGAGGAAGAGGAGGAAGAGCGTCGCTGATTGGGAATCAACGACCCTTTTTGGCAACATGTATTGAGTGACGATGACAAGCTTTTTGACGTAGGAGTAGATGTTGGTTGCTCAAGTGGTAAATCAACGGGAGCATGGGGACAGTGAGGCTAGGAGGGTGATGCCGAAGAAAATGAGAGTGATGGATCCATGTACTATACTGGGGACAGTGAGGCTAAGGAGGGTAATGCCGAAGAAGTTGAAGCATATTAGGGAGCAAGAGGGAGCATAAAGGAAGAATGTTTTAAATAAAACTTATTTACATATTTCGCTTGGGCACGTCATGGAGCAAGAGGGAGGCATGTATTAAAGTAAAACTTATTTGCCTATTATATTTCGCTCGGGCAAGTTAGAGAGCATGTAGGAGGCATGTTTTAAAGTTAACTTGTTTACATATTTTGCTGGGGCACGTTAGGGAGCATCAAGGAAGCCTATTTTTTTTAAAAAAAAACTTATTTACATATTTCGCTCAGGCACGTTAAAAAGCAAGAGGGAGGCATGTTTTAAAATAAAGCCCAATGCACGTGCAATACAAAAGAAGGCTATTGGGCTACACCAGCATTTTAACACACGTGATACATAAAGATTTAGGGAGCATTGACTGTTCAACATGACCATTATCAGTTCCTGAAAAGCACAGACACATCACAACGCCAAAAAACACCCAAGATATTAGCAAAGCCCTCTTATATTGCCTTTGTACAAACTTAAGCTTTGATTCAGGGTCTCCATTTCCAATCGGTGATGCTCTCGTTATCGTTCTAAGGTCTCAACCTTCTGATTTAGGGTCTCCACTTCCAATCGATGCTGCTCTTGTTGTCCTTCTGAGGTCTCAACCTTCATTTTCACGATCACCACTTCTAGCCGTTGTTTCTCATGCTCTACATCTATATAAGCAGTACACTTTCCACAATCTTTTTGCGATTGTGATTCAACTCTTGTAGCCTCTTCATTAATCTTTTCATGCCGGTCTAGTAGCTGCCTCAGCATTCTCTTACCATGATGGTCTCGATATTTTATTCACCTGATGTAGTTGATGACCATATTGAGCTGTCTCCAACACCTTTAGTTTGTTTTTCTGGTGATGATATGAAAGGCTTTAGAGGTATTTGTAAGTATTTCAATTCTTCTTTAAGCATTCCTACAACTTTGTGCATTGAAGGACGATAGCTAGGCTTCATCTGTATACATTGTAACGCAACTATGATCATCTTTTTATAAATTTCCTTTTCTTCCTCTGTCACATTGTCAATTTCTATATCCTTCCCATCCTACAATTGGCTTAATATCAAAATGTATGATCTGAATGTCACATCCTCGATGCAAATATTCAATTCCATGAGCCACTCCTAGAACAATATCATATAGTTTCTCGTAGCTTAAGAAGATACCTTCATCCTAAGAAAAAATGTATTTATTGAGGAAGCCTTTGGGCATGAACTCGTATACAAGAGATTGTTTTGCTCCTCTAATGCAAAAGCCAATGAGTTGCACAATATTAACATGGTGAGTCCTTCCAATAGTTGTTATAACTTTGCTAATACATTCTTGCCAATTAGCTTTGGCCTTTCCTGGCATCTTTATAGCAACAAGTTGGCCACTTCAAATTGTTTCTTTAAATACAGTATCATAGCCTCCTTCACCTAATTTGTCCTTGAAATTATTGGTCATCCTCACTACAAAAAAATTGACTTTTAGTGACAAAAAATTTTTTCACTAAAAGTCAATATTTCGTCACTAGTGTGACGAAATTTTTTCGTCACGAGCTCTGTCAGCGAATGAGCGTCACGAAATGTATTTTGTGACGAAACCCGAATTTCGTCACGAAAAGTTTTTAGTGACGGAAATTTTTCGTCACTAAATTTACTGATCGATCGGTAATTGTGACGATCGGTCGGTGAAAACGAAGTGATGGATCGATTGGAAAGGCGATCGATCGGTATACATTTGAGATGATCGAACGGTACGTATTAACGATCGATCGGTTACGTATTGGTGATTGATCGACACATTTAAACGATCGCACGGTAAGAAATAGACGATCGATCGCTTCAGCAACGACGATCGGACGCTTTATATAAGCGATCGATCACTTAAGTAGCACGATCGATCATTATGCCATGGACGATCGGTCGTTTAATTTAGCGATGGAACGTTGATTTATGAACTGATCGATCGGTGATATTGGACGATCGATCGGTTTTGCAGGAGAGTCGATCGTCTATTTCTACACTGATCGGTCGCTTATAGTACCGACTGATCGCTTGCACATAGATGATCGATCATTTATTTTACTGATCGATCAGTAATTTTGTCGTTTTAATATTAGCGATCGAACAATTATATTGGATGATCGATCGGTTGAACAACAACCGATCGATCGCTGAATATGCCGATCGAACGGTGGTAACATAATCGTTTTTTTTTTTTTTTAAACAATAATAATAGAAAATATTATATAACACGTACATTTTATAATAATAATACAATACTCACATTAATAAACATCAATAATAACATATAGTGATTCATAATTAAATCGAAAATAATATCGTAATAATACATAATTAAAAAGTTATTACAATATACATGCATCTACCTTTTTGAACCCCAAACTGGTTGAATAGTCGCTTTGACATGTCGTCATTTTCTTCTCCATTACAGAGGACATTTTCTTCTCCAGTTCCTTCGATATTTCTGCCTGTAAGCGCTCTTGCTCCTTTCGCATGCGCTTTGTTCCTTTGCATGCGCTCCTCGTGCTCCACTCGCATGCGCCTTTTTCATGCGCTCCTCCTGCTCCAACCGGATGCGCTCCTGCTCCACCCGCTGCTCCTCACGGTGGTCCCTCAGCGTGGCCTCCATCTCAGCTTGCTTCTTCGCAAATTCTTGCAAGTCTTTTTCTCTAGCAGCTCTCATCGCCTCTATCTCATCCCTTGCCTTTGCTAGCTGGTGCTGTAGATCAGAAGACTGTGTAGTCAAAGTTGATGAAGGCGGAGGCTTAACCGCCCGTCCTAATCCCGAACATATCCCGACTTCTTGCCTAATATCTCGGAATATACTTCAATTTCGGTGTAAGTCTTCCTTCTAAATCACACTGACGCTGGAAGACATCATCCGTTCCTGAAAAAATGACAATAATTACCAGAAACATTAAAGTAGATAAACTATACATAAATTACATAAAGTAGATTAAAATGAAAGCGACTTACATAAATTTCTCTCACTCCTTCCGAGGTCCAAATCCCATCTTTGTTTGTATAATTCTTTTTATACAGCTCTGCAGGATTGATATTGCCGCTTTCTTGATTTTTCTACATGTAATAGCATAAAGTTATTAATAAACAATATCAATAAAGTCGAAGATTTAGTTGTTAACTTACCACGCAAGCTAGTGTGCGTTGGAACGAGCGCGAACAGCAGCGTGGTTCACAGTCAACTTTGATCTATTCTTCTTATTTTGCTCGCTTCGTTTCTGCGATATTTTAAGTAATTAAATATTAAAAGAATGTAATATTTAAGCAACGAATTTTTGTAATCACGCCATAAATGCTTCGCTGGTGAACAGATCGCATAACTCCTTCCACTGTTCTTCTGTGGTATCAGAGTGCGGCTTCAGCAACGCCGCCTCTTTACTCGGGAACTTCTTAAAATATGCATGCATTCAGTTGCGGTGCGTTCGACGTGCCGTCATCATAGTCTCGACCACCGTCCTCACGTCCTCATGACGGGTGTAGTCAAGGTCGAAGTGGTCCTGCATAAGTACCAAAACATACAATATTACAATGATAAATGAAATGCTTAACCAAAAATTCTATGTTTACGAGTTTAATCATACCAACACCCGATCCATAATGTATTCCTTCACTTCTGCAGGAACATCGACCCACTTGTTAACTGAGATCGGAATCAGCCCTCGGACCAACATTCCAATCTTCGTCGATAGAGTGGCAGCAGTGGAAGACACTCCTCCACACTCTCCCTCCGGGATATGCACCGATAGTTTCCGGACCGGACCCAGACCCAAGACTGTTCTCCAAACTGACTCCACGTGTCCTACCTCGCCCACGTTTAGAAGCTGATGTCGCTACATAAAATAAAATTAACAAAGTTAGTCGGTCGGTTAACTTAAAAAAATTGAAATATAACTTAGAATAATTTCTTACATGCACAACTACTAGGACAAGCTGGCGTGCTTGACTCATGCCTTCATTCACTGTCGGAGAAGGAGCGCTCGGGTAGGACTTGGGATCGGACTCATACTATGCAACTGTCCAGAAGTAATTGAAGGAAATTCTCGTCCACGCTTCATTTCACCGTAGAAGCTGTGACATAACAAAATAAACGATAAAGATATGGTAAACGAGACAGTAACAGTAAAAATAGTTCAGCAAACATCAACATTAGAAAGAAAATATACATGAAAGAAATTATTAATTAGAATCGATTCTTGCACGTTATCACCCAATGCCTCATCCTCAGTAGAGTTGCTATCACTTTCGAATGAATCTTCGTCCCCACTTTCTTTGGTATTCTCTTCAATTTCTACTTCATCCCCCTCCGAAACATCATTACTATCTATACATTTTTTTTTCCGCGATCAATTGCCTCAGAAGCTTGGATAACGTTTGACGTAACGTCATCCCTCCGTAGTGGATTAAGGTTAAACTATCGGAAGTCTATAAACAAGTCAATGGCATCGTCCTCTTGATACGCTTCATTCGAGATGGCTGCTCCCGATTCAACGTTTACATCAACTTCACCATCCGGATCCAGGCCGGGAATGTCATATGCATTTCTACATGATAACTTCTGCACGACTTGCTATGTAGGTCCATGCAGATTATCAACTAGATAAAACACTTGACTTGCTTGATTAGCCAAAACAAATGGATCTTCTAAGTACCACAGTCGGGAAGCGTTTATGCTCTTAAAGTTCTCGTCGATACGAATTCCACGTTGATCTCTGACGTCCCACCTGTTGGCTTTTAGTCACAATCAATGTTTTGATGATAACAATAGAAGTAATTGAGATGTGAAGCAAAGCGGATCCAAAATGAGCACGAAGCAATCAAGTAACATCTCCTTCAATGGAAGTGCTCTTAAAGTGAAGACTCAAGATGCTAGGGTAATCTTTGTAACTCTAAGTCTTCATCTTTAACAAGGATTTGAACCACACACTTGCATATTTCTTCAAAACTTGCATGAAATGTTTTACCTCTTGTTTTGAAGATTTAAAAATGTTTTTAAATGGCTCTAAAAATCCCAATCAAACTCCCAAACCTTTTATATACTTATGGCAAGTTAGTCTTTAAAATTGGGTATTTTAAGTTGGTCAAAATCGTGTTTTTAAAACAACTGGATCATGTACTTAAGTTGAGGAGGTCGACCGGCTCATGTAGCGGTCGACTGGTCTTCGACCGCTTGGTATAGCGGTCGACCGGTTGGTTTGAAAATGTTAAAAAAGAGCCGTTCTGACTTCTGACATTATGACCGTTGTGTAACGTTAACCTGCAGCGGTTGACCGGTTCATCGAGAGTTTTTAACAGCTCGACTTCCAACGACTATTTTTCTTATGAGCCTATATAAAGCCATCCCTACGCCTTTTAAAAGTTGCTGAACAACTTAATCATTTTGCCAAAGCTAAGAGTGATCTAAAACTTTTCAATCCTTGTTCAAACATCATTCACACATAATCAACACTTTCACATCCTTGTTGTTGTGTGAAGCTTAAGAGATAGAAATTTCTCATTGTAATATCTACTCCATCAAGGGAGTTTTAGTGAGCATTCTTTTTCATCCCCATACACTATTAAGAGAGTGATTCTCTTGTTTCCTTTTGGTGAGGTTTGTTCATCAAAAGAAGGAGTTTAGAGAGGTTTGTTCTCAAACTCGTTCTTGAGGCTTGAAGAGGTGTTTCTCAAGCTTAAGTGTAAGGAAGGCTCTCCCTTGGTTGAAGGGAGCATAGTGGAAAAACCTCAAGGCTCGGTAAAGGAGCTTGAGGGGTGGATGTAGGTGGGTTTGCCGAACCACCTAAAAATCTTGTGTTTGCTTCTCTTCCCTTATCTCATTACATTGTGTATTAGTTTCCTACTCTAAGTTTTATTTATCTATCTAAGTTGCAATATATATTCTTGTGTTCAATCTTTTATTGCAATCACTTCTCTTTGTGAGACTTATAGCTAGCAAACACTTTCTAAAGGGTGAGTTTCGAAAAAGTTTTGAAACCCAATTCACCCCCCTCTTGGGTTGCCTTAATCCTAGGATTTACACCACCAATCACACTTAAAAAATATACAGTATTTCCCCGCAAGTATTGCATGGCATAAATGTCTACAAGCCTCCCGTAAAATTCTATTGATTTCCCTCATGTGATCCAGGTACTACAATACCACTGTTCTGAGTTCTCCGACGTTCTTCCCATTGTACTGTATGATATCTACATCCGTTCATAACACATGCAGAATAACGCATCACTCGTGTATCAGGCCCACGTGCCAATGAATACAATTCATCGATCGATGTACATGGATTTTGAGAACGTAATTTTTGAACCTACAACAATATATTAGAAGGTCATTAAAAACAAAGACACGAAATTAATTTGAATTATTTGTCAATAACACTTACTCGCCCTAAGAACCAATCCGAAATTGTTCCTCATGCATACGAGAAATGTTACTAACTCCTTGCGCGCGAAGTTCGTCCATGTGTTCACTGTAATGATAAGGTTAATCAACGACTGTATATTATAGAAAACCTATGAAATTTTATTTTACTTACTCTAAGTAGTTGCTGATGCCTTTGCAATTGTTCAGCACAAACCACCGAGCTTTCTTGAACTCTGTTCGGTCTATGTCATGTCCTTTTCAGCCCCTAGCAATCTAATTCTCTGAGTGAACACATCCAATGACCTTTCTGGTATCTCGGGATCGCCGTCAGAATCGTAGTTTTGATCTCTGCGATTAAACACTGTTTCGACCCCTCGGAGGTATTGGGAACAAAATGTCGAACACTCATTCTCAATATACGCTTCTACAATAGACCCTTCGGGACGAGACTTATTTTTCACATTCCGTTTCGAGCGACCCATCAACCGTTCAATTGGATACATCCATCTGTATTGTACTGGTCCAGCAAGCATTGCTTCGCGCGGTAAGTGGACCGCCAAATGCATCATTACTGTAAAAAAAGCGGGTGGAAAAATCATTTCCAACTTGCATAAAATTATCCCGATATCTTCTGACATCCTCTGCAATACAGAAATCTTCAACGTACGAGAACACAACTCTAAAAAAAAAAAAACATAATTCAGTCACTGCGCCACACACGTCTTCCTTCAACAACCCTCGGATCATCACTGGAAGAACCCTCTGCAAGAACACATGACAATCATGACTTTTCATTCCAGAAACCTTCAACTCATCTAGATTCACACAACGTGAAATCTCAGCTGCATAACCATCGGGGAACCTCACATCTTTTAACCACTCACAGGCCCTCATTCGCTCTTCCCGAATTAAAGTATACACCGCTTGAGGCATCAATTCAACCCGACCGTCATGCACCAAGTGCAAGTCTTTTTTGACCCCCATTTCAGGTAAATCTCTATGTGCACCTGCTGAATCTCTGGTCTTGAACTCGATATTCATCACCGTCCCAATCATGTTGTCACATATGTTCTTCTCGATGTGCATCACGTTCAAGTTATGCTGTAAACCTAATGTACTCCAATACGGTAGTTGAAAAATATACTCTTCTTCGTCCAATTCAAACGTTCCGACGATTGTTTCTTCTTTCTCCTATTCTTCCCTGACGTTTTACCAAAGATAGTCTCCCCGACATGCGTCAATTGTTCCAATATGTCCTCACCAGTTAACTCCTCAGGTGGAAGTCTATGTTTTTCTTTCCCATCGAACGTATCCACATCATATCTCCATGCATGCCCCGGTGTCAAATATCTCCTATGACCCATATAACACATTCTTCTCCCGTGCTTCAACCACTTATAGTCAGTGTCTAAATTACACATTGGACATGCCAACTTCCCTTTGGTACTCCATCCAGATAAATTGGCATATGCTGGAAAATCATTTATGGTCCACATCAAAGCTGCATGCATCTTAAATGTCGTCCCATCTGAAGCGTCATGTGTCTCAACTCCATCTTCCCATAGTTGTTTCAACTCTTCCATTAAGGGTCGAAGATATACATCTATATCATTTCCGGTGACTTTCGACCCGGAATCAGAAGAGTCATTAGTGAAAATGGGACCTTCATACACCTCCATGGGGGTAAATTATATGGAAACACAACGACCGGCCAAATACTGTACGCATTGCTCATGTTTCCGAACGGATTAAACCCGTTAAAAGCAAGACCAAGGCGGACGTTGCGGGCATCTTGAGCAAACCAATCGTGGTCCTTATCAAAATTCTTCCAAACCAATGAATCTGCAGGATGCCTCAAACTCTCCCCATCATCGACCCGTTTTTCCTTATGCCATCTTATGTCAATTGCTACATTTTTTGTGGTAAACAAACGTTTAAGTCTAGGGATTAAAGGGAAATGACGCAACACTTTTCTGGGAATTCGATTGCGCAAATCATTTTCAATTTCCACCGGGACACCCACATATCGGACATCTGTCTAACTCACTGTTTTCCTTCCAAAACAACACACAATCATTCTGACATGCATGGATTTTATCATAACTAAACCCAAGATCCTTTCGCAATTGTTTCGCCTCGTAATACGATCCCGGTAACGTCTCCCCTTCTGGCAATGCCTCCTTAATCAACTGTAATACCATATCAAATGCCTTAACCGACAACTTATTTTCCGACTTCACATGCAACAACCAGACCATAAATGACAACTTACTAAACTTGGTACATCCAGGATACAATTCATGTTTGCCTCTTCCCATAATTTATTAAGTGGTGTCGAAGCCTTCGGTCCCCAAGTGGGGGTTTCCTTAATATTAGGGTTCTCCGTTTCAACCCTTGCCGCCCCACCATCTAATCCGGCATGAACATCGGTTAACATTTCCTCCATTCTATCAGAGTTATCTCCCTCTAAATCATCATCACTATATGGTAAGCTCGCATTGCTCACTAAAGCATCGATCGCTCCGTACCAAATTCAGCGATCAACCGATCGATCATTGGACCTAGCACTTACAAAGCGATCGATCGTTATGGGAACAAATACACACAGACATTACAAAACCCCAAAACAGGCCCAAAATCATCCAAAATTGATCCCAAAACAATCCTAAACTCTTAAAACATACATCAACAATAAAATAAATATATTTTACGGACCTAAATGGATGATATAGCAAATTAGAAAACGTAAACTAAAAATTCGCTAGTGAACAACCGCTTAATATTGCTTAAAAAATAATATAAGTACGTACATTTGACGTAGAAGACAATGAAGGATGATTCCACGCACTTTGGAAGACAATGCAGCACGAAATGGCTCCTTGCACTTTGAGAGGATTCGAGAGATTTTGTGGAGAGATAACCGGTAAAAATGACTTCGGCGGTTTCATATAATCGTTCGTGCCGATCGATCGGTAGTTAAGTGACGATCGATCGCTATGTTCTAACACGTGGCGTCTTTCCATTCGTTAAAACTACGATCGATCGCCAACCTGGTCATTGAACGCGATTCAAAAAAGTGACGGTTACACTTACCAATCAATCGGCATATCATTCCGATCGATCGACCTTTCTATTTGCAGACGGTTACTATACCGATCCATCGGTTCATATGAACGATCGATCGGTTTTCAAAGCCACGTGGTTATTAATAAACGATCGATCGGTTTGAGTGATGATGTAAATTCGTCGCCTAAACTCTTTGCATGTAGTGACGGAGCATTTCGTCACAAAATTAACGATCGATCACTGTGACCGATCGATTAGTGTGTGACGAAACTTTTCGTCACCAAAAATTAACTTTTAGTGACAAAATTTTATTTCATCACAAATAAAACCTTTAGTGACGAAATTGGTGACGAAAAGTAGTTTCGTCACGAAAAAACCTTTCTTTGCGACGAAAATAGCATTTTTTCACTAAAAATTAGCTTTTAGTGACGAAATTCAATTCGTCACCGAAATTTCGTCACTAAAAGTCAATTTTCTAGTAATGCCTCTTGATTTCTTTATAAGAGTACCTAATTGGCCTGAGGTTATTGTGGCTGTGCAGAAATTCTTCAATAGCATCATACATTGAGAAATGCCTCCTACGCCATTTATATATTATATCAACAATACAAGGACACATGGAATGCCAAATACAATTTTTACTGCGAACTGTGCTCCTCTGCAGGAATATAATTAATCATTAGAACAACAGAAAGACAAATATTATTTTGTTTGCAGCACTGT
Organism: Morella rubra; assembly: GCA_003952965.2. Lineage (NCBI taxonomy): Eukaryota > Viridiplantae > Streptophyta > Magnoliopsida > Fagales > Myricaceae > Morella > Morella rubra. The sequence goes on along the minus strand of CM025855.1, from coordinate 2,804,000 downwards.
AGGCATTATTTTTAGTTGAATTTGTCAGTGTGCGTAGGACACAACTAACTAATCGGTGTCTTTGTCTTTTCCAAGCAGAAATCTTTATGTTTTCAGTCTTTTTACGCTTCACAAATTAAGAAACCATTTTACAGTACAAAAGAACGTAAATATCATCATGGCAGAGATTCGAGTTCTTACAAATGGCCAGTGCTGCGATGAAAGCAATATTTATTGAATCTGCGAAAGAAAAATTTGAAGAAAGTTAATTCAGTACTCAAGAAAGTATATATTGAACTAATTTCAAGTTTTTATTTTTTTTCAAAAATATAATTATATTGTGATTCCTAACTACTTTTAAAGAATAAATATATATCTACAATGTGACTTTTCTTTCTCCCTTTCTTTTAAAATTGTGTAGGATTTTTTTTTTAAAAAAATGTGTGCTCATTTTATCTATTTTTTGACAACCTTTATTAATAACTTTAACTTTACATAAACATTGGCTGTCCACGTGGTTTTTGCAGGTCACTTGTCATTCAGTACTTCTATTTCAGATTCTGTACTATTCCTGAGAAACAGTGAGATAGAAACCTTACGTTCGATTAGCACAATACGGCTCCTGCCAGCTGGTTGATCAACGAAAAATAAAAAAACAACATTAGCCTTGAGAATCTTTTAATGCAAATAAATATATTATAACCCATAATATAAAAAACACCAGCCCTGCATGCCTGTAGGATATTATTACAATATCAATAATCCTTAGCATAAAATTATATTTTTTATTCTGCTCTCTTGCTGTGCGGTTATTTCTCTTCTCTTACTTGTCCTAGGAAAAAAAAATTCTATTTCGAATTCTGTATTATCCCTGAGCAGCTCTTTAGAAAAAGAAACCTTACAACGATATTGGAATAGCGAAGTACCAAACCCAATCCATCTGGATGATCAAAGAAAAAGAAAAAACAACATTAGCTAGCCTTGAGAAACTTTAACGCAAATAAATGAATTATAACCCATAATATACAATACACCACCCCTGCATGCGTATCCGACATTATTACAATATCAATAATCCTTGGGATACAATTAATAAAAAAAAGTTTATGATAGCAAAGATAAAAAGAATTGCAAATATTCAGAAATATGGAAAAAAATGTAAAAAACAAAATAACTGTTCACCGTATTGTATAATATAATTTAGAAAAAAAAGGATTGCGTAGGCATTTGATCCTTAGGTTTTGACTTGTTTTAACAAATAGTTCTTCGATTTTTAAATTAATCATAAAGGATCCTTTGAGTTTATAATTTTTAT